>JAGIQG010000025.1:40939487-41450365 GCA_024679065.1 Sphyrna mokarran
CAAGGAGGAAATGGTCGAGTAAGAGAACCTTGTTGTACGAAAAAAGTTGATTTGCTGGTTAAAAGGAAAAAGGAGGCTTATGTCAGGATGAGGATTGAAGGCTCGGTTAGTGCAATGGATAGCTATAGATTAGCCAGGATGGAGCTAAAGAGTGAATTGAGGAGAGCTAAGAGAGGACACGAGAAGATTTGGCTGATAGGATTAAGGAGAATCCTAAAGCTTTCTTTAGATATGTTAAGAATAGAAGATTGGTTAGGACAAGATTAGGGCCAGTCATAGACAGCAGTGGGAAGTTGTTCGTGGAGCCTGAAAAGATTGGAGAGGCACTGAATAAATATTTCTCCTTCGGTATTCACGCAGGGTGATGTAAATGTAGTTATGGAGAACACTGAGGACAGGGCAGCAAACTGGAAAGTATCGAAGTAGATAGTGAGGATGTGCTAGATATTCTCGAGGGTTTGAAGTTAGATAAGTCCCCTGGGCCGGACGGGATTAACCCTAGGATCTCGGGAGCAAGAGAGATTGCAGAGCCTCTGGCTCTGATCTTCAGGTCGTCGTTGGTTACGGGTGTGGTTCCGGAGGACTGGAGGATAGCGAATGTAGTCCCATTGTTCAAGAAGGGGAAGAGAGACCTTCCAGGGAATTATGGCCAGTGAGTCTTACTTCTGTTGTGGGCAAAGTGTTGGAGAGAATAATTAGGGATAGGATTTATAGTTATTTAGAGAGTAATGAATTGATTGGAGATAGTCAGCATGGTTTTGTGAAGGGTAGGTCGTGCCTTACTAACCTCATTTAGTTTTTTGAAAAAGTGACTAAGGAGGTGGATGGGGGTAAGGCGGTTGATGTGGTAAATATGGACTTTAGTAAGGCGTTTGATAAGTTGGCCCATGGAAGACCTCTGCAGAAAATGCAGATGTATGGGATAGAGGGTGATTTAGCTAATTGGGTTAGGAATTGGCTAGCAGATAGAAGACAGAGGGTGGTGGTTGATGGGAGATATTCATCTTGGAGTTCGGTGACAAGTGGTGTACCTCAGGAGTCTGTTTTGGGGCCCCTGCAGTTTGTAATTTTTATAAATGACTGGATGATGGTATTGAAGGATGGATTAGTAAATTTGCAGATGACACTAAAGTCGGTGGAGTGTAGATAGTGAAGAGGGGTGTTATAGTTTGCAGAGGGACTTGGACAAGTTGCAGAGCTGGGCCGAGAGGTGGCAAATGGAGTTTAATGTGGAAAAGTGTGAGGTAATGCACTATGGCAGAAATAATAAATGTGTAGAGTATAGGGCAAATGGTAGGATTCTTAGTAGTCTAGATGAACAGAGGGATCTTGGTTTGTATATGCATAGATCCCTGAAAGTAGGCAGTCAAGTCGAGAAGGTTGTTAAAAAGGCATATGGAGTCTTAGCTTTTATTGGTAGGGGGATTGAATTTCGGAGCCGCAACGTCATGTTGCAAACTGTACAAAACTCTAGTGCGGCCGCACTTGGAGTATTGTGTGCAGTTCTGGTCCCCACATTATAAGAAAGATGTGGAGGCATTGGAGAGGGTACAGAGGAGGTTTACCAGGATGTTGCCTGGTATGGAGGGCAGGTCTTATGAAGAGAGGCTGAGGATTTGAGGTTGTTTTCGTTAGAAAGGAGGCGGCTAAGAGGCGACCTAATCGAAACATATAAGATGATTAGAGGTTTAGATAGGGTGGACAGTGATAGCCTTTTTCCTAGGATGGAGAAAGCTAGCACGAGGGGACACAGCTTTAAATTAAGGGTGATAGTTATAGGACGGATATCAGAGGCAGGTTCTTTACCCAAAGGGTGGTTCGGGAGTGGAATGCCCTGCCTGCAGCAGTTGTAGATGCGACAAGTTTGTGGCGTTTAAGAGGTTAGTTGATAAGTATATGGAAGAGAAGGGAATGGTTTAGTTTGGAGGGGCATTGCTTTTTATATTGGTCAGCGCAACATCGAAGGCCGAAGGGCCTGTTCTGTGCTGTAATGTTCTATTTCTATTTCTCCTATTTCTATTTATACTTCCTCTTTGTTTCTAACCACATGTTTCATTTCACATTTCATGTAGAATTTGACTTCACTCCACCCTGTGAAGGCTACTATCTTCCTCACCGTTCACAATATTTGAAATTGTGCCCAAAATACTGAAAAACCATTCATCACTAATGTTTCCTCCACTCGGTGAGCTTCAGGTGCTGCCAGTGTCCATATAATTCCATGGGCACTCATCTTGCTAAAAGCTTGTCATGTGGCACTTTATCAAACACTTTTTGGAAGCCCTTAATTAATCCATGCTTATCCCAGTGACTGCTAACTTCACCCCAGATTAATGTTTTTGAAAGCTTTCACACTATCAAAGTTAAACTAACTGACTGTCATGATATATAGAACATAGAACACTACAGCACAAACAGGCCCTTCGGCCCACAAGTTGTACCCATCATATCTATACCTACCAGGCCATTGAACTATCTGTAACTCCCCATCCCATTAAATCCCATGTACTCATCCAGAAGTCTCTTAAAAGACCCCAGCGAGTTCACCTCTACCACCACTGACAGCAGCCGATTCCATTCACTCACCACCCTCTGAGTGAAAAACTTACCTCTAACATCTCCTCTGTACTTGCCCCCCAGCACCTTAAACCTGTGTCCTCTCGTAGCGACCATTTCAGCCCTGGGAAATAGCCTCCGAGAATCCAGCCTATCTATTCCTCTCAACATCTTATAAACCTAAATTAATCTTCACTTTTTTGAAAAAGGTTGTAATATTTGCAATTCTCCTCTGGCACCACCCCTTAATCTAAGGACGACTGAATGATTATGTCCACTGTCTCTGCAATTTATTTCCCCTCAATGCCTCTGATCTGCCCTTGATGGATCGTAGAACCCCTACAGTGCAGAAAGAGGCCCTTCAGCCCTTTGAGTCTGCACACAACCCCCGCCCGGGCACCACCCCCATATCCCTACATATTATACTCTCTAATCCCTCTACGCATCCCGGCATACAAAGGGACAATTTCTTAGCATGACCAATCAACCTAACCTGCACATCTTTGGACTGTGGGAGGAAACCCACTTTTAATGTGGAAAAGTGTGAGGTAATGCACTATGGCAGAAATAATAAATGTGTAGAGTATAGGGCAAATGGTAGGATTCTTAGTAGTCTAGATGAACAGAGGGATCTTGGTGTGTATGTGCATAGATCCCCGAAAGTAGGCAGTCAGGTCGAGAAGGTTGTTAGGAAGGCATATGGAGTCTTGGCTTTTATTGGTAGAGGGATTGAATTTCGGAGCCGCAACGTCATGTTGCAACTGTACAAAACTCTAGTGCGGCCGCACTTGGAGTATTGTGTGCAGTTCTGGTCCACACATTATAAGAAAGATGTGGAGGCATTGGAGAGGGTACAGAGGAGGTTTACCAGGATGTTGCCTGGTATGGAGGGCAGGTCTTATGAAGAGAGGCTGAGGGATTTGAGGTTGTTTTTTTTAGAAAGGAGGCTGCTAAGAGGGGACCTAATCGAAACATATAAGATGATTAGAGGTTTAGATAGGGTGGACAGTGATAGCCTTTTTCCTAAGATGGAGAAAGCTAGCACGAGGGGACACAGCTTTAAATTAAGGGGTGATAGGTATAGGACGGATATCAGAGGTAGGTTCTTTACCCAAAGGGTGGTTCGGGAGTGGAATGCCCTGCCTGCAGCAGTTGTAGATGCGCCAAGTTGGTGGCGTTTAAGAGGTTAGTTGATAAGTATATGGAAGAGAAGGGAATGGTTTAGGTTGGAGGGGCATTGCTTTTTATATTGGTCGGCGCAACATCGAAGGCCGAAGGGCCTGTTCTGTGCTGTAATGTTCTATGTTCTATGAAACCAGAGCACCCAGAGGAAACCCATGCACACACGAGGAGAACGTGCAAACTCCACACGGACAGTGACCTGAGTCAGGAATCGAACCCAGGACCCTGGAGCTGTGAAGCAGCAGTGCTAACCACTATGCTAACGTGCCGCCCTTAAACTTTAAGTGTACCCAGCCTTTCCAATACCTGAGATTACACAGCAACAGTAGCTATATCAAGGATCACGGTTCCTGTACACATAGTGCTAATCTTGTGAGTTGTATTACATTCTGGGCTGTTACTTTGTGCAACAAGTTAAAATGACTCACCGCTTTGAAAGGACAGTGACATGGGAGTCCGTAACTCTGCAGCGGTTCTGGGCATTGCTGTCCGGGTGGGAGTACCATATCCAATATTTGACAGACATCGTTATAAACACAACTTCCAACTTGTCGAATACATGGAATTCTAAACAACATGTCATCAATTTGCAAGTCCAGTGTTACACTAACCTGTTAAACAATAAAAATTTGCATTTATGTAGCGTCTCTAACACAATAAGATGTTTCAGAGGATTATTAAAGAAAGGTTCACACTGAGTTACCCAAGGCGATATTAGGGGAGATGATCCAAAAGCTTGGTGAAAGAGATAGGTTTTAGCAAACATCTTAAAAAGAGGAGAGAGAGATGGAGAGGCTTCAGGAGGGAATTCCAAAGATAAGGAGCTGCCAATGGTGGAGTGATGAAAATTAAGAATGAAGAAGAGACCAGAATCGGAGCGGTAGAAATACCTGAGAGTAGTCGGACTGGAGTAAGTTTCAAAACCATGAAAGAATTTGAAAATAGGGATGAGGATTTTATCATTGTGGGGTTGCTGGATTGGGAGCCAGTATATTCCAGCACACAAAAGAGAAAATGCTGGAAAATCTCAGCAGGTCTGGCAGCATCTTTAAGAGAGAAAAGAGCTGATGTTTTGAATCCAGATGACAAAGCTTCGACAAAGGGTCATTGGACTCGAAATGTCAGCTCTTTTCTCTCCTTACAGCTGCTGCCAGACCTGCTGAGATTTTCCAGCATTTTCTCTTTTGGTTTCAGATTCCAGCATCCGCAGCAATTTGTATATCTTTCAGCAAGCACTGGGGGTGACGGGGAATTGGACTTGGTGCAAGTTAGGATATGGACAGTAGAGGTTTGAATGAGTTTATGAAGGATGGAAGGTGAGAGGCTAGGAAGGAGAACATTGTTACTTATCCCCTCCACAATTCCAAAGCCATGGGTGAGGGATTCAGTTTGAGGCAGGAAGGGCATGTTGAGGAGTGGATTCTTACCGTTAATGGTGCTGTAAGGTTAACAGCGGTGGAACCTGCAGCACTGACTTTAAGATCTCCAGGAATTGTTATTGGATCCGGTTGGAGTGAAAGACTCTTGAGGACTGCAGGGGCCTCGCTACCTCCACAATTTGCCCATGAGAAGGAGGCTTGATCTAGAATCTGAAAACCAAGAGACAATGTGTGAGAGGTGAACAGATATTTGCCACTTTTGAACTTGTTGTCGCGGAGGGTGATAAAGGGCAAGTTCAGTCGTGTTCTCACCTGAATTTCTATTTCATAATCTCAATACCAGGGCACACATCGATAAGAGTGTAACTGCCTGACAGTGTAGGGCACCTCCAGATGATCAGCATAACATTGTGGGCTGAAGAGCCTGCTCCTGTGCTGTATTGATCTCTGTTCTAGTACTGCCCCTTACAGGCTCCCCTATTGCCATCTGTTAGTGCAGGGAACTCACAGTGCCATCCCTCACAGTTCTGGGCACCCCCATTGCCATCCCTCACTGCGCAGGGCACCACCAGCATGTTCTCAGTATTAGGACATACAACATTACAGCACAGCACAGGCCCTTCGGCCCTCAATGTTGTGCCGAGCTACGTCCAATCCCAAATGCAAAATGTGTTTTGGAATGCGCAAACTCCCACAGACACAGGCCCAAATCCATGTATCTGCACAGCACAGCGATAGTCACTGAGCTGTCGTGTTGCTCATCAAATGGTCCAGGTCAAGTGTACACTAACGACGTGAAGCACTAGGATACTCTCGAAAAAAAATCCAAGAGCAGCCCTCTCACGACCCATCGCATGTATGCCCCTTGTTAGACAACAAGGTGGACCAAAGCATCTGTAGGATAAAAACAAGTACATCAATATCATCATCTATTTACACACTTCCCAGGGACTCCCAAGGCTCATGATCCCTATTTTAAATCAGTTTTCTATACCCCTCCATTCACATTCTGTTCATGTGCCCATCTAAGTATTTCTTAAATAACTCCAGAGTACCTGCCTCCACCACTTTACTTGGCAGCGCATTCCATACCCCCACCACCCTCTGTGTGAAAAAACTCCCTCTAGCATCCAAATTATACCTTACCCCACTCACCCTAAGCCCGTGACCCCTCGTGCTATTTGAGTCCATCCTAGGAAAAAGCTTAACCCTGTTTACTCTATCTATACCCCTCATAATCTTATACACCTCTATTAGATCTCCTCTAAGTCTATGTTTTTCCAAGGAAAACATCTCCAATTTGCCTAACCTCTCCTTGTAACTCAGACCTTCCATACCAGGCAGCATCCTGGTAAACCTCTTCTGCACTCTCTCCAGACTCTCCACGTCCTTCCGGTAGTAAGGAGACCAGAACTGGACGCAGTATTTCAAATGAGGTCTAACCAGCGTTTTATACAACTGCAACATTAAAGGCCAGCTCTTGTACTCTATACCCCTTCCTATAAAGGCTAACATACTACATGCTTTCTTCACAACCTTCTCCACTTGCTCTGCCACCTTCAGAGACTTGTTCACCTGCACCCCCAGGTCCCTCTGCGTTTCTATACTCTTAATAGGTCTACCCTTTATCATATACCTCCCCCCTACATTCTTTCTCCCAAAATGCATCACCTCAAATTTATCAGGATTGAATTCCATCTGCCATCTGTCTGCCCAAGCTACCAGCCTATCTATGTCCTGCTGCATCGCCTGACAATGCTCCTCACTATCCGCAAGTCCAGCCATCTTGTATCGTCTGCAAACTTGCTGATCACTCCACTTACTCCCTCTTCCAAGTCATTTATATATATTACAAATAGAAGAGGTCCCAGTACCGAGCCCTGCGGCACACCACTAGTGACCGACCTCCAGCTAGAAAAATACACTTCCACTATTACTCTCTGTCTCCTATTACCAACCAGTTACTTATCCATCTACGTAGATGTAAGTTGTTGTTCTCTTGAAACAGCAATCTGTGCTTGACCACAGAAATGCGAAAGTACCTACCATTCGTGGGTTGTTGTCATTTGACGTCTGGCTGTGGAATGTCCTCCCTTCATCTACTTGAGATGTAGAACCAAATCCCAAACAAACGAGGAATACAAAAATGACCTTCATCGTACTGATCTGTGTTAAAGATTTATGAGAAAGGGGAAACCTGGTATTAAAAAAAAGGCTGGTCTACATCAACATCGCTGTAAAATGTAGCGAGAAACGGCTGTAGACTCAGTCTTCACAAACATTGCCACAGTGCCTTATAAATCATTGAGACTTCCCTGCAAAGTCAGGAAGCAGTGACAAAATAACCACAAACAACGATCATAGAGAGAGCTGGAGGAGGAACTCTTTCTGTATAAAGTACTCGTGTAGATTCACTCCTTTGCCCTCTGTGGATGGGAGGTCATTTCTAAAGAGCACAAGGCAGTGTTTAGATATCATGTTTCGTCCAATGGTCTGTAGAGACCAGAAGGGAAAAAAAAGACAATTCAAACCAATAGTCTTATGTCCCCATTTTACTGGTGTTCCATTTTAAAGTATACAAGGCCAGTTCAGAATGGTAACCTTAATCCCCGGTTTCTTCTGGAAAAATAGTAATCAGAAATCTGCACAGCACAGAACAAAGAACAAAGAACAAAACAGCACAGGAAACAGGCCCTTCAGCCCAACGAGCCCGCGCCGCCACCCCGATGTTCCCACCTCTACCCGCGATCCCTGTCCATGTTTATAGATCTATGGATTAAAAACCAAATTTGAGACAATTTAGGGAGAATTTGTTTTGCAATTAGCCTAAGAGCACATCTTTGGGATGTGGGAGGAAACCGGAGCACCCGGAGAAAACCCACGCAAGCACGGGGAGAATGCGCAACTCCCACAGACACAGGCCCAAATCCATGTATCTGCACAGCACAGCGATAGTCACTGAGCTGTCGTGTTGCCCATCAAGTGGTCCAGGTCAAGCGTACACTAACGTCGTGAAGCACTAGGATACTCTCGAAAAAATTCCAAGAGCAGCCCTCCCACGACCCATCGTATGTATGCCCCTCATTAGACAACAAGGTGGACCAAAGTACCTGTAGGATAAAAACAAGTACATTAATATCATCATCTATTTACACACTTCCCAGGGACTCCCAAGGCTCATGAGCCCTATTTTAAATCAGTTTTCTATACCCCTCCATTCCCATTCTGTTCATGTGACCATCTAAGTATTTCTTAAATAATTCCAGAGTGCCTGCCTCCACCACTTTACTTGGCAGCGCATTCCATATCCCTACCACCCTCTGTGTGAAAAACTCCCTCTAGCATCCAAATTATACCTTACCCCCCTCACCCTAAGCCTGTGACCCCTCATGCTATTCGAGTCCATCCTAGGAAAAAGCTTAACCCTGTTTACTCTATCTATACCCCTCATAATCTTGTACACCTCTATTAGATCTCCTCTCAGTCTACGTCTTTCTAAGGAAAACAGTCCCAATTTGCCTAACCTCTCCTCGTAACTCAGACCTTCCATACCAAGCAGCATTCTGGTAAACCTCTCTGCACTCTCTCCAGACTCTCCACGTCCTTCCAGTAGTAAGGTGACCAGAATTGGACGCAGTATTCCAAATGAGGTCTAACCAACGTTTTATACAACTGTAACATTAAAGGCCAGCTCTTGTACTCTATATCCCTTCCTATAAAGGCTAACGTACTATATGCTTTCTTCACAACCGTCTCCATTTGCTCTGCCACCTTCAGAGACTTGTTCACCTGCACCCCTACTTATTATACCCACTAATCCCTCTAACCTACACATCCCTGGATACTAAGGGGCAATTTCTTAGCACGGCCAATCAACCTAACCCGCACATCTTTGGACTGTGGGAGGAACCCGGAGCACCCGGAGGGCACCCACGCAGACACAAGGAGAATGTGCAAACTCCGCATAGACAGTGACCCGAGCCGGGAATCGAACCCATGTTATAAACTACTTCAATGACTGAACAATCAGACGCAAGATAGGTTGGTATAACATTTATAGCTGGAATTTTAAAATACTGATGTTGGAGATACTAATGCAGGAAATGATATTAAGTTGAAGAAAATTGAATGAGTTCCTATTCAAAGCCTTTAATAAATATATCAGGGATTTAAAAAAAAATTTCAAACTAAATGCAAACTGACACAAGTTAGCGAAGCAGATCAAAAGCAGCACATTGTGAATGAAGTTCAACTTCAAAGGAGGAGGACAAAGAGCAAATCAACTGACCATGAATTATGAACCCTGACCAATCTCCCTTCCCAACAACCTTGTAAAGGACTATCTGGCAGTATCACAGCTCATTTAACACCTCCATTAAAATCTCAAACTTAAGAAATAAACACCTGCGAAAGGATTTAAAAGAGAGAAAAACGGAGAAATTACCTCTTTCTTGTTTCTGTAATTATAATGTGGAGATGCCGGTGTTGGGCTGGGGTAAACACAGTAAGAAGTTTCACAACATCAGGTTAAAGTCCAACTCTGAAACCTGTTGGAGTTTTGCCTGGTGTTATGTAACTTCTTACTCTGTAATTATAACCACCACCATCCCAGGCCTCTTCACCGAAAGAATCATAGAAGCTGCAGTGCAGAAGGAAGCCATTCAGTCCATTAAGCCTGTACTGACAAGAATCCCACCCCAGGTCCTGTCCTATCCTCTTAATCCACCTGATATTAAGGGGCAATTTATGATGGCCAATCAATCTAACCCACACATATTTGGGCTATTCCTCTAACTCTGACCTCTTGTGCTTCTCATTCTAATCACTCCATCCTTGTGCTTCTTGGGCCTTAAACTTTGGAATACACGTGTTAAACCTCCCTATCTCTCCTTCCTCCTTTAACACATTCATTGATGCACTGGATTTTTCACTGTTCCCAGTTTCCCGGATTGGGAAGCACTGATTATTTCACTGCTCCCAGCTTCCCGGATTGGGATGCACTGGATTTTTCACTGCTCCCAGTTTCCCGGATTGGGATGCACTGGATTTTTCACTGCTCCCAGTTTCCCGGATTGGGATGTGCTGGTTATTTCACTGCTCCCAGTTTCCCGGATTGGGATGCACTGATTATTTCACTGCTCCCAGCTTCCCGGATTGGGATGCACTGGATTTTTCACTGCTCCCAGTTTCCCGGATTGGGATGCACTGGATTTTTCACTGCTCCCAGTTTCCCGGATTGGGATGCACTGCATTTTTCACTGCTCCCAGTTTCCCGGATTGGGAAGCACTGATTATTTCACTGCTCCCAGTTTGCCGGATTGGGATGCGCTGGTTATTTCACTGCTCCCAGCTTCCCGGATTGGGAAGCACTGGTTATTTCACTGCTCCCAGTTTGCCGGATTGGGATGCGCTGGTTATTTCACTGCTCCCAGCTTCCCGGATTGGGAAGCACTGGTTATTTCACTGCTCCCGGCTTCCCGGATTGGGAAGCACTGGTTATTTCACTGCTCCCAGTTTCCCGGATTGGGAAGCACTGGTTGTTTCACTGCTCCCAGTTTGCCGGATTGGGATGTGCTGGTTATTTCACTGCTCCCAGTTTCCCAGATTGGGATGCACTGATTATTTCACTGCTCCCAGCTTCCCGGATTGGGATGCACTGGGAGCTTCATTGACTTCAGTATTTTGGAGCCGGGGTGTTTTCTCTTCCAGCTCTTTAGCATTTTGTAGCTTATTCAATGGGTGTTGTCCTCATCCCTCCTCATCCAAGAACAGCAAATCTTGCATTCTGTTTCTGATGGGAATTTTCCCTCTGGTTTGGGAAGTGGCTCCGTTCCTGCTCCTTCTTTTCAACCAGCTGCTACTCACCCACCTATCCCTCTGCTTGGTGTGCTGAGCGGACGGCTCAAGGAAGAGTGCTGGAGTTTGTTTATGGCCCTCTTTTTCTTCAGCTCCCTCCCTGTGTCCTTCTTTTTCATGTTTTCTCACGGTGGGTCTTGGCGGCGAAAGGATTTCGGGTCTCCAAATTGGCATTGTAACCAGACTGGCTCTAGGCTGCTGGTTGGCTCCTGAGCAAAAATGCGAAAAGTGTGCAGCTTTGGGAGTTAACTGTGTACATGTTATGAATTACCAACTCTAGTTGGATATATTCCCGGAGGTTACACCACCTAATCTGCTTCCTTCCCTGCCACACCCAGCGTGTCTATCACCCTGGGACACCACCCACCCTGCACACAATCATCCCGATAAACCATCATCCTGATAAACCATTGTCCTGATAAACCACCATCCTGATAAACCATCGTCCTGATAAACCATCGTCCTGTGTTAATTATTAAGCTGACAAACTCCATAGGTCTGAATTTACCATTTTCATTCTAACTGCTGAATCTGGGCGTAATTCAGACCCAACTTGGAAATCTGCCCCCTTACACCCTCAGCCTGAAAATAAAATCACCAGCCACATTCGCTCTGTGAGCGGGGCTTAACACGGTCAAAATGATTGGACTCTGAACTGCGCCTGCGCAGTTGGGAAAAAATTTGAAAAAGTGCGCTGATGGTGTACTCTTGCTCCTATTTCTTATGTTCTTGAAATGAAAAAAAGCCCACAATTTTATTCAATGCCTCAATAATTTATCTTTTCACTGTTTAGGATGTTGCTGTGGCTCAGTTAGTAACACACTGTCCTGTGAATGAGAAGGTTCCAGGTTCAAATCCCACTTTAGTGTTTGATCACAGTGTTTGTGAAGGCTGCCTCTCCAGTGCGGTTCTGAGAGAGTGCTGCACTGCCAGAGGCTCGGAGAAGTTAAACTAAGACCGGGCAGATGTAAAAGATCACACAGCACTACTTTGAACCAGAAGTTATCCCCTACCCATGTCCTGACCAATATTTATCACTCAGTCAACGTAGGTTACATCCTGTGATCACATTGCTGTTAGTGAGAATTTACTGAGTGCATACTGGCTATTGTGTTCCCCACATTACAACAGTGACCACACTTCAAAAAGGATTAACTGCTTGTAAAGCAGTACTCACAAACAAAGCACCAAGATCTTACTCGGCTGGTGGTGAGAAGGGCATTCCCTGTCAGATCCTAAATGCACGCTCGAGGTCTCAACAGCACCGCACGCTGCCCTCGAAGTGGCTGTGGGGCTGATGAGATGGTCACACACCTCCTTGTGGAATGTGCCTTTGCAGAGAAGGTCTGGAGTGAGATGCAGCAGTATTTGTCAAGGTTCGTCCCGAGCAGCTCGGTGACACCGTACTCTACGGGTTGTTTCCGGGGACGCACACTGAGACAAATATCAACTCCTGCAGGAGGATCACCAACTCAGTGAAGGACGCACTTTGGTCTGCCCGAAACTTGCTGATCTTCCAGTTGAAAGAACTGTCCTCGACCGAGTGTTGCAGACTGGCACATTCCAAGGTCCAGGACTACGTGCTGAGGGACACCCTGAAGCTTGGGGCAGCTGGCACAATGGGGAAAGGCCACATCTTAAGGCCTTTTAACAGAGGCAGACCGAGGGCCCAGTAACTGCAGAATACCCTCGACCTGCGTAACTGTGTGCCAATCTGAGAAATAACGGCACACAGTAAAATTTGAGTCATTATATAATTTTAAGTTTTGAAATGCAATGAGTGTAATTTGTATATAACCGTAAAAATGTTTTTATTCTGCACTGTTTGCAATTTTTAGACATGTAGATTTGCAGTAGTTTAATTGAGATTTTTATGAATAAAGTATATTTTTGAAATATGAAAAAAATTGCTTGTACACCACTTTGGGATATCCAGTAGTTCGCAGAAAGCACTATATAAATGTAAATCTTTGTATGTTGCTTACAGCTGTGGACAGGAGGTTATCTGTGATTCCTAGAGAGTCCAGGACAATCTTGGAGAGATGGTAACCCTACTTATGCTCATTCGAATGTCGAGGTATTAAAGTTTAAAAGTATCCAGTGGAGGCAAAAATCTATTTTGTCAGAAGCTATCTTAAGACTTGTGCCTGATGTGGACAAACATTGTAAGGAAGCTGGAGTTTGCTGTGCTGACAAATGCATGTCAAGGAAGCAGATAACTCTATCATTCCCTCCTTTTACTACTTACTGGAGAACTGTTGTATCTTCCGGTGTGAGATACATGACTTGGTTCACCAAACCATCTGACATTAACAAACCCGAATTGTAGGCTCAACTATCTTCAGCTTTCTCCTCGATGAGCTTCGCTCCATCGGAAGGTCGGAAGTGAGGATGTTCACTGATGATTGCACATTTGTCACTCCTCAGATCTGAAGCAGTTTGTGTCCCAATGCAGCAAGACCTGGGATAATATCCAGGTTTGGGCTGACAAGTGACATTTGCACAACACAAATACCAGACAATGACCAACAAGAGAGAATCTAATCATCGCTCTTCAATGGCATTACTGTTGTTAAATCCCCTATTGTCACATCCTGGGAGGTAACAAATTGACCAGAACTGAACGGGACTAGCCACATAATACTGTGGCTATCCTCGTGATTCCCCAGATCCTGTCCATCATCAACATAAAAACTGACTATAAAAGTTGCTATAGAAATGGAAGGAGATAAAGATTGACAAAAACGAGTGTAAGCTCCTTACACTCAGAAACGGGATAATGGGGAACAAAGAAATGGCCAAGGAACTCAATTCATAGTCTGCTTCACAAAGGAAGACATGTACCAGAAGCTCTGAGAGAAACAAGTTTTAGTAAGGAGCTGAAGGAAATCAGCATTAGAATTTGGGTGGCATGGTGGCACAGTGGTTAGCACTGCTGCCCCACAGCGCCAGGAACCCAGGTTCCATTCCAGCCTCAGGGGACTGTCTGTGTGGACTCTGCGTTTTCTCCCCGTGTCTGTGTGGGTTTCTTCCGGGTGCTCCAGTTTCCTCCCACAGCCCAAAGATGGCAGGTTAGGTGATTTGGCCATGCTAAATTGCCCAATTGTGTTGAGGGGATTAGCAGAGTAAATATGTGGGGTTAAGGGGATGGGTCTTGGATGGAATTGTGTTTGGTGCAGACCCAATGGGCTGAATGGCCTTCTTCTGCCCTGTAGGGATTCGATGATCCTAGTAGAGAAATGGTTTTGGGAAACTGAAGGTGGATAAATCTCTAGGGCTTTAAATGGTACCATTAATAAGGGGATTATGGGGAAAAAGCAGGAGAATGGGGATGAGAAAAATATCAGCCATGATTGAATGGCGGAGTAGACTCAATGGGCTGAATGGCCTATTTGCTCCTATGTCTTATGGTCTTATACAGCCTGATAATCTTCATCCCAGAATATTTAAGGAAGTGGCTTTGGAAATAGTAGACAAATTGGTGGTCATTTTCCAAAATTCTTTGGACTCTGGATGGGTTCCTACAGATTGGAAAGTAACTAATGTAAGCACTCTATTCAAAAAGGGAGGGAGAGAGAAAACAGGGAACTATAGACCAGTCAGCTGAATGTTGGTTATGGGGAAGTTGAGAGAATCTCTAATCAAGGATTTCATAATTGAGTTTTTCGAAAGCAGTGATATAATCAGACAAAGTCAGTATGGATTGACAAAGAGGAAATCACGTTTGATGAATCTATTGATACTCTTTGAGTAGAGTTGACCGAGGAAAATTAATAATGTGGTTTCTTTAGACTTTCAGAAGGATTTTGAGAAGTCTCACTTAACAGAGTAAAGGAAGGGGAGCAGTGGCAACTGAACATTCCTGGGTATAAGTGTTTCTGGCGTGACAGAGGAGGGTCCAGAAGAGTAGTGGGAGTGGCGGTGTTAGTTAAGGAGAGCATCACAGCGGTGCAGAGGGAGGACAATACAGAGGAGTTAGGAGTGGAGTCGCTGTGGGTGGAGTTGAGGAATAGGAAGGGGGCAATTACTATGCTAGGGGTGTATTATAGGCCACCCAAAGGGCATTTGAAGAAGGCACATGTAAAGACATTTTGGATAGGAGCAGAAAGAACAGAGTCGTTATAGTGGGAGATTTTAATCTCCTGGGGTGGATTGGAAAGTACCTACAGCTGGGGGTTTGGATGGGCAGGAATTTGTAAAATGTGTACTGGAACGATCGTTGGAACAGTATGTGGCTAGCCCGACTAGAGAAGGGACTATATTGGATTTAGTTCTGAGTAATGAGCCAGGGCAGGTGGTTGATGTTGTAGTAGGGGAGCATGTGGCTAACAGTGACCACAATTCTGTCTACTTTAGGATACAGATGGAAAAGGATGCTTGTTGCCCTAGGGGCAGGGTGCTGAATTGGGGGAAGACTAATTACGGTTGGATTAGGCAGGAACTTAGGGAAACTGATTGGGAATGGTTGTTTGAGGGTAAGTCCACGCTAGGCATGTGGGACTCTTTCAAGGGAATACTGAAAATGTTGCAAGATAAGTACGTGCTGGCCAAGAGGAAAGATGGGAAAGGTAGGATTAGAGAGCCGTGGATTACTACGGATATTGAGGACTTGATTAGGAAGAAAAGAGAAGCGTATGATAGGTCGAAGCAGCTGGGAACCGAGACAGCATTGAAGGAATATAGAGAGAGTAGGAGGGAGCTCAAACAGGGAGTTAGAAGGGCAAAAAGGGGGCATGAAATGATTTTGGCAGATAGGATTAAGGAAAACCAAAGGCTTTTTATTCCTATGTTAGGAATAAAAGGGTGGTTAGAGGAAAAATCGGACCTCTTAGGGACAGAAGAGGGGAACTGTGCTTAGAGCCCGAGGGAATGGCGGAGATCCTGAATGAATACTTTGCGTCGGTATTCACAAAGGAGAGGGGTTTGTTGACAGCTCCTGTCTCTGAGGGAGCTGTGGACCAGTTGAGGGAAATATCCATACTGAGGGAGGAAGTGTTAGAGCTTCTCTGTAGCATTAAAACTGATAAATCTTCGGGGCCTGATGGCAATTATCCCAGGCTGCTTAGGGAGGTGCGAGGTGAAATTGCTGGGCCTCTGACGCAAATCTTTGTCTCTTCCTTGGACACAGGTGAGGTCCCAGAGGACTGGAAAATAGCTAATGTTGTACCGTTGTTTAAAAAGGGTAGTTGGGATAACTGTGGAAATTATAGGCTGGTGAATTTGACGTCAGTGGTAGGGAAGCTGTTGGAGGGGATTCTTAGAGATAGGATGTATAGGCACTTAGAGCGTTGCAATCTGATTAGGGATACACAGCATGGATTTGTTAAGGGGAGGTCGTGCCTTACAAATCTGGTAGAATTTTTTGAGGAGGTGACGAAATCAGTGGACGAAGGGCGAGCCATTGATGTTGTCTATTTGGATTTTAGTAAGGCATTTGACAAAGTCCCTCATGGGAGGTTAGTCGAGAAGGTCAAGGCAAATGGTACACAAGGACAGGTAGCTAGATGGATAAGTAACTGGCTTGGTAATAGGAGACAGAGAGTAATAGTGGAAGGGTGTTTCTCTAGCTGGAGGTCGGTCACTAGTGGTGTGCCGCAGGCCTCGGTACTGGGACCTCTTCTATTTGTAATATATATAAATGACTTGGAAGAGGGAGTAAGTGGAGTGATCAGCAAGTTTGCAGACGATACAAAGATGGCTGGACTTGCGGATAGTGAGGAGCATTGTCAGGCGATGCAGCAGGACATAGATAGGCTGGTAGCTTGGGCAGACAGATGGCAGATAGAATTCAATCCTGATAAATGTGAGGTGATGCATTTCGGGAGAAAGAATGTAGGGGGGAGGTAGATGATAAAGGGTAGACCTATTAAGAGTATAGAAACGCAGAGGGACCTGGGGATGCAGGTGAACAAGTCTCTGAAGGTGGCAGAGCAAGTGGAGAAGGTTGTGAAGAAAGCATATAGTATGCTAGCCTTTATAGGAAGGGGTATAGAGTACAAGAGCTGGCCTTTAATGTTGCAATTGTTTAAAAAGTTGGTTAGACCTCATTTGGAATACTGCGTCCAGTTCTGGTCGCTTTACTACCGGAAGGACGTGGAGAGTCTGGAGAGAGTGCAGAGGAGGTTTACCAGAACGCTGCCTGGTATGGAAGGTCTGAGTTACGAGGAGAGGTTAGGCAAATTGGGACTGTTTTCTTTGGAAAGACATAGACTTAGAGGAGATCTAATAGAGATGTACAAGATTATGACGGGTATAGATAGAGTAAACAGGGTTAAGCTTTTTCCTAGGATGGAATCTAATAGCACGAGGGGTCACAGGCTTAGGGTGAGGGGGGTAAGGTATAATTTGGATGCTAGAGGTAGTTTTTTCACACACGAGAGTGGTGGAGGTACGGAATGCGCTGCCAAGTAAAGTGGTAGAGGCAGGTACTCTGGAATTATTTAAGAAATACTTAGATGGGCACATGAACAGAATGGGAATGGAGGGGTATAGAAAACTGATTTAAAATAGGGATCATGAGTCTTGGGATTCCCTGGGAAGTGTGTAAATAGATGATGATATTGATGTACTTGTTTTTATCCAACAGGTGCTTTGGTCCACCTTGTTGTTTAACGAGGGGCATACACGTGATGGGTCGTGAGAGGGCTGCTCTTGGATTTTTTTCGAGAGTATCCTAGTGCTTCACGACGTTAGTGTACGCTTGACCTGGACCATTTGATGGGCAACATGACAGCTCAGTGACTATCGCTGTGCTGTGCAGATACATGGATTTGGGCCTGTGTCTGTGGGAGTTTGCGCATTCTCCCCGTGCTTGCGTGGGGTTTTCTCCGGGTGCTCCGGTTTCCTCCCACATCCCAAAGATGTGCTCTTAGGCTAATTGGCAAAACAAATGCTCCCTAAATTGTCTCAAATTTGGTTTTTAATCCATAGATCTATAAACATGGACAGGGATCGCGGGTAGAGGTGGGAACATCGGGGTGGCGGCGCAGGCTCGTTGGGCCGAAGGGCCTGTTTCCTGTGCTGTTTTGTTCTTTGTTCTTTGAGTTTATATTCCTAAGGGGCAGGAGGTACACTTGCCAAAACAAGAAGCCTTAGACAACTAAAGAGTTAAAAGATAACACAAAACTAAAAGAGAAAAGCATACAATAATGTAAAAAAGAGCACAAATCCTGGTGGATGGGAAAGATACAAAGAACAGCAAAGGGAACCAAACCAGATAGTAAGAGTCTATAAAACAGGAAATGAAATTAAGTTTCCAAAGAATTTCAAAATCATCTGTCACAGAACAGTAACCAACATTAAACTATAAATGAGATTCTCCAGCTACACTCACCCTAAAACTGGAGAATCCCACCCAAGGTCAATGGACCTTTGTCCGCCCACCACAATTGTCGTGGTAGGCGGGGTTGGGGGGGGGAATCCCCCCTATATCCTAATTACTATTTTTTGTTGTTAAATGTGTGTTGTGAAGGCCACCTTGGGGAACACTTACCCAAAGATCAGAGGCTGAATGCCGGCTTCTGATCTAAAGGCCTCTGATCTTTGGGTAATCATTCTCCACAACACACGACGGCGCAGAGTCACTGAGCAGAGACTGATAACCAAGTTCCACACACATGAGGACAGTCTTAATCGGGATCTTGGGTTCAGGTCACACTATGTCACAACAAGGTTATGAAGGGTATAGATAGAGTTAATAGTGGGAAGCTTTTTCCCAGATTGGATACAAAAATCACGAGGGGCCTCGGGCTTAGAGTGAGAGGGGCGAGGTATAATCCAGATGTTAGAGGGAGGTTTTTCACACAGAGGATTGTGGGGGTCTGGAATGCACTGCCAAGTGGGGTGGTGGAGGCAGGCACGGCAGAGTTGTTTAAGGCTTACTTAGATAGAAACATGAGCAAACTAGAGATGGAAGGATACAAAAGATTGTTCTAAATAAGGATCAAGAGCCTCAGGTTGTTCCTGGGAATCAATAGATTCCTATGGATCGTCCAACATATTTTATGACTCACCTGTCTGTTACGTTTGAGCTTCTGGGGATCTTCTGTGAATGTCTGTATAAGCTGTGTATGTTTATTGATGTCTCTTTTTTACATTCACAGGTGATTCAGTCCGCCTTGTTGTCCAACAAGGGGCATACACGCAGTGGGTCGTGTGAGGGCTGCTCTTGGATGTTGCTTCGAGAGTTGCCTAATGCTTCACATCGTTAGTGTACACTTAAACTGGACCAACTGACGGGCAACACGACAGCTCAGTGACTATTGCTGTGCTGTGCAGATATATGGACCTGGGTCGGTGTCTGTAGGAGTTTGTACATTCTCCCCGTGCTTGCTTGGATTTTCTCCGGGTGCTCCGGTTTCCTCCCACACCCCAAAAATGTGCTTTTAGGCTGATTGGTGTTAATAAATTGTCCTTAAATTAGACGTTCCTTAATCTGGTCCACATATAAATTGCACACTTTTATTGTGGAGTCCAAGAGGTGTAGACAAAGATCGTAGGTAGAAGGATTGGAATCAGGCACTCACTGAGTGTTAAAATGGGCAGCATGGGCTTGTAGGGCCGAAGGGTCTGTTTCCTGTGCTGTGTTGTTCTTTGTTCTTTATTATCTGTAACCTCCACGACTTGCCTGGGCTTGCAAAATCCCACTAACTGTCCTGTCTGGAGACAATACACATCTCTTTAACCTGTTCTTAACCCTCTCTCCACTCATGTTGTCTGTACCTTTAGGACTTGATTACCTGTAAAGACTCACATTCCAACCATTATTTTGTAAATTGAGTTTGTGTCTTTATATGCCCTGTTTGTGTACAGAACTCCCACTTACCTGACGAAGGAGCAAAGCTCCGAAAGCTAGTGGATTTTGCTACCAAATAAACCTGTTGGACTTTAACCTGATGTTGTGAGATTTCTGACATTATTTAAATGTCATTAGTGAGCATCGCACACTATCGCAGGGTCCAGAGGCTTTTCAATATCCACTACTTTCCGCTAATGTCTTGATATCACCTGGAGTGAATCCAATTGGCTGAAGGTTGACTTCTGTAAGGAAGCCGAGATTAATCATCCATTTAACACTGAAGCTGGTCACAAAATCCTCAGCCTTGTTATTTAGCACTGATGAGCTGGGCTCCCCCATCATCGAGAATGGGATATTTACTTGGAATTTTCAAGAGACAAAGAGGAAGAGACAGGATGGATAGAGGTAAATATATCTGCGGGTTGTGGCACCAAGGAAAGGGGACTTAGTCTAACATTGAGAGCGAGGTCTTTCAGGAGCAACATTAGGAATCACCTTTACACAAAAAGGGAGATACATATTTGGAACTCACTTCTATAAATGGCAATCGATTCTGGATCAATCGGTAATTTTAACTCTGGGATTGATAGGTTAGAGTTAAATTAAGATATTAAAGGATATGGGGTAAAGATGGGTGCATGCTATTAATTGGTCATTTTAAGACCTCAATGTCATTGGGGGTTGGTGGGGTTGGAGGGGGAAGGAGGGGGGGGGAGGGAAGGGGAAAGGGGGAGGAGGGGGGGAGGGGGAGGGGGAGGGGAGAGGAGAAGGGTGGGGGAGGGGGGAGGGAGGGAGGGAGGGGGGAGTGGAAGGGGGGAGGAGGGAGTGGGAGGGGGGAGGAGGGAGGGGGAGAGGGAGGAGGAGGGGGAGGGGATAGGGGGAGGGGAAGGAGGAGGGGGAAGCAGCCACTCACGGACCGTTCCTCCACTGGTTTATTTGAGATGGAAGCTGGAAGCCAGTGGGATCTCCATGGCATCAGATTCCGCCCAGCAGCTTCTCCCAAACCCTAGGAGTAACTCTACTTGTTAGTCACCAATCTGTCAGAAAGGGCTTGTTGCTTCTTGTAGCAGTTATCCCTAACAAGTCAGTCCTGATAAATTAATCCAGATCAGCTCCCAGTTTTACAAACCCCTCGCCCCGCCACCTTACAGCCCTTTTAACAAAAAGGATCCACACAAATGTGAGGGGTTGTGACCTGTTTACGATTCACTAAGTGCTTCTTTCCGGGGTGATAACGTTATGACTTTGTTGCTTCAAAGCCTGTGTACAATGTCTCAAAACCTGAACTAACTGTTCACTTTCCCAGACTCAGTTCAACAGCTGAACTCCATACCACACGGACCTGGAGCACTTTAAAGAACAAATTAACAGTCTTGAAAATAATCCTTTGGATGCACTTACAGGGCAATGTTCCTCCAGCACAGTGCAAACCCGATGGCCAAATAACCATTTCTATTGCCAGTAAGTAGATGTGGAACAATTATAATTGAAGAAAAATAAGTCCTGCATTTTAATGACAGATTAACAAATTAAATAAAAATCAATAGTCTTGATGTAATTTAAAGGAAAAAAAACCTCAGATGTCTCAAATTTTTTGGCAGAATGAACAAGTGAATATTTAAAATGAAAATATGAAACTGAGAAAGTAGGGAGCAATTAAATAATTATTCTGGCAGGATACATAATTAAGATCACAGTTTGACCTGTGTAGAGGTAAGGGATCAAAGAACAAGGAAATAGCAGAATTATTAATTATTTTGCTTCTCATTTTGCCATTGAAAGTAGAAATTAGATTTGCGGTTTGACCAAAGGGAGAAGAAAACAAACTAGAAACCACAATGTTACAAAATAAAGTGACAAAGCTTGAAATAAACAACATTTTAACAGTTTTACTGGGTGACACGGTGCCATAGCGGTTAGCACTGTTGCTTCACAGCTCCAGGGACCTGGCTTCGATTCCCAGCTTGAGTCACTGTCTGTTTGCACATTCCCCTCGTGTCTACTTGGGTTTCCTCCGGGTGCTACGATTTCCTCCCACAGTCCAAAGATTAAGTTGATTGGCCATGCTAAAATTGTCCCTTAGTGTCCTGAGAGGGATGTTGGTTAGAGGGATTAACAGGTAACTATGTAGGGATATGGGGGTCGGGCCTGGGTGGGATTCAGATCAGTGCAGAGTCGATGGGCTGAATGGCCTCTTTCTGCACTGTAGGGTTTCTATGATTCTGTTCAGGTCTATTGTGGATTTGGCTGAAGAGGTTAAATCATTCACCTCGTCCTGCTGTATCTGAATTTCGAGAACCTCATAAGGTCAAAAGTGGGGATGTTTGTTAATGACTGCACAACACTCAGACACTGAAATAGGCCTTGTTCAAATACAACAAGATCTGGACTATATCAAAGCTTGGCATTACAAGTGGCAAATAACATTCATGCCACACCAATGCCAGCCAATGACCAGCACCAATAAGAGAAACTCTAACCACCCCCCCTTGACATGATGTTATCATCACTGAATCCCTCATTGGCAACATCCTAGTGGCTACCATTGACCAGAAACCCAACTGGACTCAACACATAAACACAGTGGCTACAAGAGCAGGTCAATGGCTGGGAATACCATGGTGAGTAACTCACTTCCTGACTCCCTGAAGCCTATCCATCATCTACAAGGCACAAGTCAGGTGTCTAATGGAATGCTCCCCACTTGCCTGGATGGGTGCAGCTCCAACAACACTCAAGAAGCTTGACACAATCCAGGACAAACCAGCCCTGCATGATTGGCATCATATCTATAAATATTGAATCCTTCCACTACCCCGATGCTCAGTAGCAGCAGTGTGTACTATCTACAAGATGCACTGCAGCAACTCACCAAAGATCCTTAGACAGCATCTTCCAAACCCAGGGTCACTTCCATCTAGAAGGACAAGGGCAGCAGATACATGGAAACACCAGCACTTGCAAGTTCCCCTCCCAGTCACTCACCATCCTGACTTGGAAATATATCACCGTTCCTTCACTGTCACTGGGTCAAAATCCTGGAATTCCCTCCCTAACATCACTGCGGGTCAACCCACAGCACATGGACTGCAGCGATTCAAGAAGGCAGCTTAACCACCACCTTCTCAAGGACAGCTAGGGATGGGCAATAAAAGCTGGCCTAGCTAGCCACACCCATGTCCCACAAATGAATAAAACCAGGGAGAGTCTAACAGGAATTTTACTCTGTCTCCAACCCTTAAGGGAATACCTTATGGAACAGTGTAGGATATCAGTTTTCTCATTTCTTGGGATGAGTATTCTCTGCAAAAACACCAGATGTCTTCCCATGGATTCTTTATACTAAAATATACACAAAGACATGACACAATGTTATGATTTGATTTGTGATCTGATATTGTCTGATATTTTGTGCTTACTGCCTAACCTCTCAATATTCTCCCAGTCAGCTGCACACACACACCCTCACTTGTTACATGGCCAATAGTTTACAACCCGCTTTCATTCTTGTACTGATTAACACTTCAAATGTGTTTTACAGGCTGTGAACTCATCATAGAATCCCTACAGTGCAGATGGAAGTCATTTGGCCCATCGAGCCTGCACTGTCAATAATCCCACCCATCCCCCCAACCCAACATATTTACCCTGCTAACCCCCTGACACTGAGGGGCAATTTAGCATGACCAATCCATTTAACCCGCACGTCTTTGGAGTGCGTGAGGAAACCAGAGCACGCAGAGGAAACCCACGCAGACACGTGAAGAATGCACAGACTCCACGCAGTGACCTGGAATTGAACCCAGGTCTGGGTGCTGTGAGGCAGCAGTAACGGTTCTGGCATTTCTGAGGTTTGAAAAGCCATGTTTTCTTTTCTTCTTTCATATCCCTACAAAAGCAAAAGAAACAATTGTTGACCTGGACGTGTTGAGGTGTTGATTGTGACTCAGTGGTTAATTGCTTCAGAACATCCTGTGTACAAGCACTGAGCAAGTGATTTGAGTGGGTCATTAAGGCTAACAGTCCGGGTGCTGCAGTGTTATAAGGGAATCTCTCAAATGAGACGTTAATGGTTTCCCCGTTTGCCTCTTGGCTGAATATAATGTTATGGTTTGGAAAAGGAGTGGGTGACCTCCCTGACCAACATCGATCCCAAAACCAACATTATCAGTGTGGTATTTTTAAAGGATCGGCTTGCAGAAGCACAAACAAACAAGAACTTTATTGGAAAAGTGTTTACTCGACTGTTAGAAAAGACTGTGCAAAAGGCCAGTCATGTGATCAATACATCACATGACCAAACTCTTAAAGTGACTTTGTTCCACTGAGGAGGATGTCAGAGGATATCAGAGGAGATATTTAGGGGTAAGTTTTTCACTCAGAGGGTGGTGAGTGAGTGGAATCGGCTGCCGTCAGTGCTGGTAGAGGCGAAGTCTTTTAAAAGACTTCTGGATGAGTACATGGGATTTAATGGGATTGAGAGTTAGAGATAGGCCTGGTAGGTAGGGATATGATCGGAGCAACTTGTGGGCGAAGGGCCTGTTTGTGCTGTAGTGTTCTATGTTCTATGTTTTACGTTCGATAGCAACAAACATGACTATACAATCCTTTCCTCCCCTTTACATTCGAGATTCCTGCAATGAAACCCAATATAACCTTACCAATCAACATTTACAATATGAACAATTAATAAACAAACAGTTAATAAGTTAATCAGAGGATGTTGATTTCTGTGTAGTTGTTGGTAAACCTCAAGTCTCTGCTTTCTCGTGTTGACCGCAGCCTCTGGTTTTTTTTTGGCCAATTTTGGACACCATCAGGAGCTTCTCAACCGAAGCTGCTCTCGGGTTTGGAGGTTGACTCAGTTTTGAAGTGTTCTCGGCTGAGGTACTCTCTCTCCCGTTATCCCAGGAATTGTCAGGTTCTCGGGAATAGCCAACTCCTCACTTGGTGAAGTTTGTTGTGGATTCTTGGTGATTCTGTCTCTGACAAATTAGTAGTCCGGTTGTTAAACATTGATCAGTGTGTCTTCCCCACACTGCATCATCCTGAGTTTCAACAGTGTTTGAGACTGTTTCTGTCTGTGTTAATAGAATGGCAGGTATTCACTTCTCGCTGCTGTAGTTCTTTTCCAATACTTCCTGACCTTTCTGAAAGCTGGTCACAAAACCTGAACCTGCTGCTTTTTCAGAGCCTTCACTTCAGACAGTGGCCTCTTCATCTTCTCGACCTCCTGGTTGTATTTTTCTTGCAGTTCATTCTGTTTTGAATTTTCATTTGCACTGCTGGGCGTGGCACACCCAGGATAGCTGGAGTAAGGTGAAGCTGGTGTTCTGTGGGTGTCGGAGCTCTTCCACTTTGCTCAAGTTCAAATTTCCAGCCTCTAGTTCCTGCCTGGGGCTGTCCAATCTGTTCTTTCGTTGCCAATAACCTCCCCTTCAGACTGAACCCCAGAGCAACCTTTCCCTGAAACTTGTGACACAGTCACTGTGGAGTGTTCTCAGTATTGTGATGTACCTCCATCAGACCCTGTGTCTCTCCCCTCAGAGTTACATTCCGGCTGCATTCACCCTCACGTTTTAGATATTGGGGCAGATTTTCCTGTTCCACTCGGAATAGGAGCGGGTGAGGGGTGGATCATGGACAGGTCTGTCGACCTTGGGCGGGATTTTCCGGTTTCGGGGCGAAGGTGGCTGGAAAATCCCACCCCTTTGTTTCTGGATTGCAGCGTCTAAACTATCCTGCTCAAACTGGGGATTTCTAAAAGGCTCCTTACCATTTAGGGGAATATCATAGTCAGCCTTTAGGGTTGAGTTGTTGAGCAAGACCAGGTCAGGATAATTGTTCTTCTTGTTGGGATATTCCTTGGATTTCTGCTGAAATGGGAAAGGGATATTGGTGATGCAGACTGAGCAGCTCCAACTCCTTCCATCTCATCCTCTGGAGCAACTCCCACCAATCGTTCTTCCTGCGTTCCTTTCTCTGCTGTTGTTTACAATCAGTGATCTTTTTATTCTTGTTGATCTCGATTCATGGAGGAAGTCAGTAGCACTTTTTCCAAACGAAATGTTCTTTCCAATGACCCTGAGAGGTGCCGTACGGTAAGGAATTCCGAGTGGATTTCCTGCTGCTGTGGTTCAGAATTGAGAAAGAGGTCGTATAAATGTGTTCTGGTAATCCTCGCCGTACACTCAATCTTCATTTTTGTCAAAATATTTGTACGCATCACAGAATCATAGAATCCCTACAGTACAGAAGGAGGCCATTCAGCCCATTCAGTCTCTACCAAATACTATCCCACCCAGGCCCCATTGCTAATGCTAACCCTGCCACCTAACAAAGAGAACAAAGAACAAAGAACAACACAGCACAGGAAACAGGCCCTTCGGCCCAACGAGCCCGCGCCTAGTTCAATATTCTCTATAAACACATTTCTTCTCAAATGTTACCCTGCTAATCACTCTGGCACTAGGGTCAATTTAGCATGGCCAATCAACCTAACCCGCACATCTTTGGATGTGGGAAGAAGCTGGACCACCTGGAGGAAACCTACGCAGACATGGGGAGAATGTGCAAACTCCACACAGACAGTGACCAAGGCTGGAATTGAACCTGGGTCTCTGGTACTGTGAGGCAGCAGTGCAAACCACTGGGCCCCCAGTAAATGTGTCCCGCGTGTCGCTTATAAACTCTTCATCCTTTGTTTCTCAATCTTGAACCATGTTTGTTACAGTATGCTGAGTTTTTGTTGTCTTAGTCCCAACTCTGACCTTTGGCTACACCTGCTCCAGCAGCTGTTACTCTCTCTCTGTTCCTTTAACCTTGGACCTGCTCCAGCCCCGATCGTGAGCTTTCCCCTGGCCCAGTTTAGCTTAATTTCCCCAGCCAGGTTGTCCCCATTAGGGCTGGATAATCACTTTAACAACATTCAGGGATATGTTCAACAAGTTCATTATCTCACTGTGACTCTGGCCCTTTACTGTATCCTTCCTGGATCCCCTGGATCCGTTCTCCCTCTATTCACTTTTCCATTTGATATAATTGGCTCTTGCTTTTTATAATTCTTGTTTGGAACTTGTTGTTTCTTTCTCCAACACACATGTCTGACATGTCCCGTTTTTAACCACAACACCTGCGTTTTGCATCGGCAGTCAGTGCATTGACATTATCAGTGTGCAGTGCATTGACAATATCAGTGTGCAGTGCATTGACAATATCAGTGTGCAGTGCATTCACAATATCAGTGTGCAGGGCAGTGACAATATCAGTGTGCAGGGCAGTGACAGTATCAGTGTGCAGTGCATTCACAATATCAGTGTGCAGTGCATTGACAATATCAGTGTGCAGTGCATTGACAATATCAGTGTGCAGGGTATTGACAATATCAGTGTGCAGGGCAGTGACAATATCAGTGTGCAGTGCATTCACAATATCAGTGTGCAGTGCATTCACAATATCAGTGTGCAGTGCATTGACAATATCAGTGTGCAGGGCAGTGACAATATCAGTGTGCAGGGCAAGGGAGTGACAATATCAGTGTGCAGTGCATTCACAATATCAGTGTGCAGTGCATTCACAATATCAGTGTGCAGGGCATTACAATATCAGTGTGCAGGGCATTGACAATATCAGTGTGCAGGCATTGACAATATCAGTGTGCAGTGCATTCACAATATCAGTGTGCAGGGCATTCACAATATCAGTGTGCAGTGCATCACAATATCAGTGTGCAGGGCATTCACAATATCAGTGTGCAGGGCATTGACAATATCAGTGTGCAGGGCAGTGACAATATCAGTGTGCAGGGCAGTGACAATATCAGTGTGCAGGGCATTCACAATATCAGTGTGCAGTGCATTCACAATATCAGTGTGCAGGGCATCACAATATCAGTGTGCAGGGCATTCACAATATCAGTGTGCAGTGCATTCACAATATCAGTGTGCAGTGCATTCACAATATCAGTGTGCAGTGCATTCACAATATCAGTGTGCAGTGCAGTGACAATATCAGTGTGCAGTGCAGTGACAATATCAGTGTGCAGTGCAGTGACAATATCAGTGTGCAGTGCATTGACAATATCAGTGTGCAGTGCAGTAACAATATCAGTGTGCAGTGCATTGACAATATCAGTGTGCAGTGCAGTGACAATATCAGTGTGCAGTGCAGTAACGATATCAGTGTGCAGTGCATTGACAATATCAGTGTGCAGTGCATTCACAATATCAGTGTGCAGGGCATTCACAATATCAGTGTGCAGTGCATTGACAATATCAGTGTGCAGTGCAGTAACAATATCAGTGTGCAGTGCATTCACAATATCAGTGTGCAGGGCATTCACAATATCAGTGTGCAGTGCATTGACAATATCAGTGTGCAGTGCATCACAATATCAGTGTGCAGTGCAGTGACAATATCAGTGTGCAGTGCATTGACAATATCAGTGTGCAGTGCATTCACAATATCAGTGTGCAGTGCATTCACAATATCAGTGTGCAGTGCATTGACAATATCAGTGTGCAGTGCAGTAACAATATCAGTGTGCAGTGCATTCACAATATCAGTGTGCAGGGCATTCACAATATCAGTGTGCAGTGCATTGACAATATCAGTGTGCAGGGCATTCACAATATCAGTGTGCAGTGCAGTGACAATATCAGTGTGCAGGGCATTGACAATATCAGTGTGCAGTGCAGTGACAATATCAGTGTGCAGTGCATTCACAATATCAGTGTGCAGTGCATTGACAATATCAGTGTGCAGTGCAGTAACAATATCAGTGTGCAGTGCATTGACAATATCAGTGTGCAGTGCATTCACAATATCAGTGTGCAGTGCATTGACAATATCAGTGTGCAGTGCATTCACAATATCAGTGTGCAGTGCATTGACAATATCAGTGTGCAGTGCATTGACAATATCAGTGTGCAGTGCATTAACAATATCAGTGTGCAGTGCATTGACAATATCAGTGTGCAGTGCATTGACAATATCAGTGTGCAGTGCATTGACAATATCAGTGTGCAGTGCATTAACAATATCAGTGTGCAGTGCATTGACAATATCAGTGTGCAGTGCATTCACAATATCAGTGTGCAGTGCATTGACAATATCAGTGTGCAGTGCATTCACAATATCAGCGCATACATATCAGTGTGCAGTGCATTGACAATATCAGTGTGCAGTGCATCACAATATCAGTGTGCAGGGCATGCAATACAGTGTGCAGGCATTCACAATATCAGTGTGCAGTGCATTGACAATATCAATGTGCAGTGCATTCACAATATCAGTGTGCAGGGCATTGACAATATCAGTGTGCAGTGCATTCACAATATCAGTGTGCAGTGCATTGACAATATCAGTGTGCAGTGCATTCACAATATCAGTGTGCAGGGCATTGACAATATCAGTGTGCAGTGCATTCACAATATCAGTGTGCAGTGCAGTGACAATATCAGTGTGCAGGGCATTCACAATATCAGTGTGCAGTGCATTCACAGTATCAGTGTGCAGTGCATTCACAATATCAGTGTGCAGGGCAGTGACAATATCAGTGTGCAGGGCAGTGACAGTATCAGTGTGCAGTGCATTGACAGTATCAGTGTGCAGTGCAGTGACAATATCAGTGTGCAGTGCATTGACAGTATCAGTGTGCAGGCATTCACAATATCAGTGTGCAGTGCAGTGACAATATCAGTGTGCAGTGCAGTGACAATATCAGTGTGCAGGGCATTCACAATATCAGTGTGCAGTGCATTGACAGTATCAGTGTGCAGTGCAGTGACAATATCAGTGTGCAGTGCATTGACAGTATCAGTGTGCAGGGCATTCACAATATCAGTGTGCAGTGCAGTGACAATATCAGTGTGCGTGCGTGACAATATCAGTGTGCAGTGCAGTGACATATCAGTGTGCAGTGCATGACAATATCAGTGTGCAGTGCAGTGACAATATCAGTGTGCAGTGCATTGACAATATCAGTGTGCAGTGCAGTAAAATATCAGTGTGCAGTGCATTGACAATATCAGTGTGCAGTGCATTGACAATATCAGTGTGCAGTGCAGTGACAATATCAGTGTGCAGTGCAGTGACAATATCAGTGTGCAGTGCAGTGACAATATCAGTGTGCAGTGCATTGACAATATCAGTGTGCAGTGCAGTAACAATATCAGTGTGCAGTGCATTGACAATATCAGTGTGCAGTGCATTGACAATATCAGTGTGCAGTGCAGTGACAATATCAGTGTGCAGTGCAGTGACAATATCAGTGTGCAGTGCAGTGACAATATCAGTGTGCAGTGCAGTGACAATATCAGTGTGCAGTGCAGTGACAATATCAGTGTGCAGTGCAGTGACAATATCAGTGTGCAGTGCATTCACAATATCAGTGTGCAGTGCAGTGACAATATCAGTGTGCAGTGCAGTAACAATATCAGTGTGCAGTGCAGTGACAATATCAGTGTGCAGTGCAGTGACAATATCAGTGTGCAGTGCATTGACAATATCAGTGTGCAGGGCATTCACAATATCAGTGTGCAGTGCAGTGACAATATCAGTGTGCAGGGCATTGACAATATCAGTGTGCAGTGCAGTGACAATATCAGTGTGCAGTGCATTGACAACATCAGTGCGCAGTGCATTAACGATATCACTGTGCAGTGCAGTGACGATATCACTGTGCAGTGCAGTGACGATATCAGTGTGCAGTGCAGTAATAATATCAGTGTGCAGTGCAGTGACAATATCAGTATGCAAGTGCCATCTACTTGTTCCCTGAACAGTCTGCACCCAGGGCTGTGGACGAAGCATTTGCGGCTTTGATGGGGAGTGGGCTAGGTTGTATTGGGCCAGAATGTCCATGCAGAGCAGCATCGCCTTAATGAAAGTGATAATTTTGCTCTTTGATGTGAATCCCAGCCTAGTCTTCCCCATTTCGATACCACAAGAATTCTGGGATCTGTGCCAAATTGGGTAAAAGTTTTGCCAGCTGATTCCCCATTCCCAGGAATTGTTGAAGGTCTGGAATTGAGGATGGGGATTGGGAACGGGCTGGCTTTTTTGGGGGGGGTTTGGTGTGATACCCTGACTGCTGATGATTGTAGCCCCAGAATGGAAGCGATGTTTCGGAAAACAGTCAGTTATCATTCAGCGTCAGCCCTGCTCCCTGCCGGCTCTCTCTGATTGCTGAGAGTCTCTCGTAATGTTCATCCACCATTGCAGCACCAACCGATACATCACCCAGCTGGGGAGTGACCCCCCCCACTCCGCCCCGCCCCCTCAAGGTCCTGGGAAGTGACCAGCATCAATATTTCAGGCTGATGAGATTGTACACGGCAGGCAGGTAAAGCAGAGGCGGCTAAGAGGGGATCTTATTGAAACATATAAGATGATTAGAGGTTTAGATAGGGTGGACAGTGATAGCCTTTTTCCTAGGATGGAGAAAGCTAGCACGAGGGGACACAGCTTTAAATTAAGGGGTATGAGTTATAGGACGGCTATCAGAGGTAGGTTCTTTACTCAAAGAGTGATTAGGGAGTGGAATGCCCTGCCTGCAGCTGTTGTAGATGCGCCAAGTTTGGTGGCGTTTAAGAGGTAATTGATAAGTATATGGAAGAGAAGGGAATGGTTTAGTTTGGAGGGGCATTGCTTTTTATTTTGGTCGGCACAACATCGAAGGCCGAAGGGCCTGTTCTGTGCTGTAATGTTCTATGTTCTATGTTCTATGGGGAATGAATGTGGGTAACAGACTGGACTCTCGTCTAGAGGAAGTTACCAAAAGCCCCCCGGTTTGTGTCCAGTTTTGACAATGTCGTACTCATCGAGAGTTCAGTGGGGATTTTGTCCTTTCAGGATGTGGTTTGTATTTCTCTGGCTCCAGGTTTAGTGAACGGTGTCGGTTTGATACAGATGTGGATGGAGCTGGTTGGTTTTGGGACTGGGATCATCCTACAGGACCGTGTGGTTAGTGTGTGACTCGGGGGGGTGGCACAAGGTGGGGGTAGCGTCCCTCAGCACCATGCGGGTTGTGTGTGACTGGGTGTGAGGGGGGTGGTGAACAGGGGACTGTCCCACAGCTCCATGCAATTAGTGTGTGACTGTGGCCAGGGGAGACGGGGGGGAACTGTCCTGCAGCCCTGTGTGGTCGGTGTGTGACTGGGTGGGGGGGAGGGGAGGGTGTCCCGCAGCACTGTGTGGTTAGTGTGCGACTTTGTGGTGGGTGGTGGTGGGATGAATTCCAAGTTCCTCACCTGGTCTGGGCTGCTGAGCCTGTGTCTAGAGTGCGTGAGGGATCTCGCTTGGTGTGAACAGGCCATCTGGTTTAGCATCCTCTCTCAGTGTGATCCAGAAAATCTCTCTCAGTCGCCCCAGTCTGGTGAAGAGTTTTGGGAATTCAGATTGGAGCCGGGCTGTTACTGATTAATCTCATTAATATTCTGTAACAGGGTTAGGTTCTGCTCAGGCTCTGTGTTCACTGATAGACAATCCTGGCTGTGAATCACAAAGAGACTCTCCCGGATGGTTTAATTCTTGTTTCTCAGTGCCGCCTGCAGGGTGCCTTTCACTGGGAGGTTCACCCTCCTGCTCCACTGAGGGGGAGGGGGGGGTCAGTCACTCGGTCACCAATTATGGGTGTGTGTCTGGCGGGGGGGGTGGGGTAGCTCCTGTGTCTAATTTAAATTCATTAAATGACCATTGACTGAAATGTTCACATTACAGAATGAGAAACCTCACCCAGGGAGAATGGCTCTGAGTTTCCTGGACCTGCAGCCTTGACCTCGCGGAGAATCTTTGAGCTTTTTGTGCATTTCAAAGTTCTCGGCCTGCAGAGTTTGTTGTTTTTTGTTTATATCCAGTTCAATCTCAGCCCGATTCAAAGTCTCCACAAGTCAGACATTCCCGATCCAGGCTGACAAAACTCACCACTTCCTGGTCTTGGGTTTGATCTAAATGATCCAAGCTGATTGGAGGAGCCATTGCACCTTCTCCAAGGCTTGATCTCATTTTGTATCTTAGCCAAAAGGCCGAGAAGCCACTTTAAAAAACTGCTTCAAATGAAGCCTCAGTGTAATCTCATGACTTTAACCAAGTGCAGGACAATAAAACAACCCTTGATTTTAGCCAAAAGGCGGAGAGTTTGCTGCTGTGTCCAATCCCATTCCACTGAGAGCTGAAATTGCAGGACACCTGTGGGTCACATTGCTCCACACTGCCGCTCTGTGGCCAGGTCAGGTATTGTTTTCCCCAGTCTGATGTGTCCTTTTGCATTGCTCAAGTCACTGGACTTTTTAAAGAACAAAACAGCACGGGAAACAGGCCCTTCGGCCCAACGAGAGCGCGCTGCCAACCCGATGTTCTCACCTCTACTCGTGATCCCTGTCTATGTTTATAGATCTATGGATTAAAAACCAAATTTGAGACAATTTAGGGAGAATTTGTTTTGCAATTAGCCTAAGAGCACATCTTTGGGATGTGGGAGGAAACTGGAGCACCCGGAGAAAACCCACGCAAGCACGGGGAGAATGTTCAAACTCCCACAGACACAGGCCCAAATCCATGTATCTGCACAGCACAGCGATAGTCACTGAGTTGTCGTGTTGCCCATCAAATGGTCCAGGTCAAGCGTACACTAACGACGTGAAGCACTTTTTATTGGCCTTTGCAACACAATTTTTTTCTCTTTAAACTGGTTCTGTGCTGCTCACGGAGCTCTGATGTCTATCTATCTGGAATTGTTTTTTTCCAGTGTTAGGCCTTCCTTTCAGGAGTGTGAAGTTCTGCTATTCCAACCACTGTTCTGTCTCTGGTGAATTGTGATTTTAAATCTGTTCTCACAACCTCCTGCTATCCTGTACAAATCATCAATGAATCAATAGATTCTCCTGGCTGTCACTGATTTGATTTCTTATTGTCACATGTATTAGTATACAGTGAAAAGTTTTGCACGCTATACAGACAAAGCATACCTTTTATAGAGTACATAGGGGAAAAGGAAAAGTGAGAGTGCAAAATGTAGTGTTAAGTGATAGCTAGGGTGTAGAGAAAGATCAACTTAATGCAAGGTGGGTCCATTCAAACGTTTGATGGCAGCAGGGAAAAAGTTGTTCTTGAGTTGATTGGTACGTGACCTCAGAGTTCTGTATCTTTTTTTCCCAGCAAAAAAAGGTGAAAGAGAGAATGTTTGAGGTGCGTGGGGTACTTGATTATGTTGGCTGCTTTGCCAAGGCAGCGGGAAGTGTAGACAGAATGAATGGATGAGAGACTAGTTTGCTTGATGGATTAGGCTTTGTTCGTGACCCTTTGTAGTTTTTTTGTGGTCTTGGACAGAGCAGGAGCTATGACAAACTGTGATACAAGAACGCTTTCTATGATGCATCTGTAAAAGTTGGTGAAATCGTAGCAGACGTGCCAAACTTCCTTAGTTTTCTGAGAAAGTAAAGGCATTGGGGGGGCTTTCTTACCTAGAAGTTAGACTCTCTTACTGAATTCAGCCCTTTCGACTATTTTATTGCTTCTTAGATTAAGGTAAATGTTGAATAATTTTAGCTCTTCTTTTGTGTAGTGTAATTTTGAATTTTTATAGTGGTGGATTTAGAGTTAGTGAGAGTGTGAATTTTGTAAACAAGTTAACACACACACCTATTTGTACAATGTTCTTTTCTCTCTGATGCTGACTTTCCCTCTGGTTTGCACCCATCTCGAGTCCGGTTTATTGCACTTTACTGAATGTGGTTTTCACTCAGATGTGTCTCTGTAAAGTCTTCAGTAAAACTGAACAAGCTGCAACATGAAGGATAATTGAACTGTACCTTGTATTTATTAAATGAACTCAGTGTAAACACATTTGTTTTAACAATACAAGGTACATTTTCATTAGAATAAATAAATTCTTCTGGTACCCGCTGCCCACAGCAATGTTCTAAAACATCTGCAACGTTTTCATGTCAACTCCTGCTGACGTGTTTGATTCGAGTTTGTTCACTACGCTCTTCCTCCAACAGAAACTCTTTGAAACGAAATAAATAAGAAAACTCACATTCAGCTGGTCCGTCACTCAGGGAATATCTCTAATTTATTCCCCGACTGGATTCAGTTACAGTTTCGCTGACAAAAGGCAGGTGGATGCCGAGAGTAAGATCAAGTTCTCAGGAAGATCTCTGCTTTGTGCTAGATACATTAACCTGACGCAATATTTGGGATTTAAAATAGGGACACTCAGCTTAATAATAATAATAATGTTTCCATTAGTGGGAGAGACCAGGATCTGAGGGCACAGCCTCGGAGTAAAAGGACCCTTTAGAACTGAGCTGAGAAATTTCTTCAGCCAGAGGCTGGCGAATGTATGGAATTCATTGTCACAGAAGGAAGTGGGGGCCGGGTCAGTGAGTGTATTTAAGACAGAAATAGATAGGTTATTGATTGGTAAGGGGATCAAAGATTACAGAGAAAAGACAGAAGACTGGGTTTGAGAAACATTATTAGCCACGATCGAATGGCAGAGCAGACTACATGGGCTGAGTGGCCAACATCTACTCTTATGTCTTATGGTCGAATAGTTAGACGAATACTAACTGGGAACTAAACCAAAGTCCATTCCATCATGTTTCAGCCTTTGGGGAGGGTGGGATGGGTTAGGGTTAACCCCAACCTCTCACTGTGTGTCACAATATTCTAAACTGTGTCCAAGATGTAACTGACCCTGGGTATAAGTCATTGCTCTCTTATATCGCTATGGGGGCAGTGCTGGAGTTGGTCCCATGTTGACTCTATATGTGCCAGATCCTTAAACTACAGAGCGAGAGTGCGACAGGGAATTGAAACAAAAGACTTCAAAATTGTCTGCCGTCAAGGACTTTGCAACGTGCTGAAGTTATGAAAGATACGATTGATATGCAAAGAATTGATATTCTTTCCAAATAGCTGTGGGATTAATGTGGCAGCAACTGTATATAAACCTGCAACAATGATCATCTGCTTGGAGAGACTAATGTGAACCGCACTCAACTTTTATTTGAAGATAATCTTTAAAGCTTCTGGAGAAAAAGCAAAGATATAGGATTTGAGAAGATCTCTGGTTTAAAAAGACAAGAGCAAGGCTGATTATGATCAATTTAATTGGCTTCTATGATTCAATGAATTGAAATGCAGGTTCTCTGATTTTGCTATGAGAGAGTTCAATTACATTAATGTGACTAAACTATTCTATCCAAAGCACGGATTAATTATTAATGGTGAGCAAAACAAAATAGAAAGATTGTTTTTTCACATAAAAATGTAATTAAATAACAGATTTATGGAGTTTTCAGGACAAATAAAATCAGCAGCAATAATCCTGAAAGGAATGGGCAGCACATACTATTCATTCAAAGGTTTCTGCCCCACTCTTTACCTTTAATCTGGTTTTGCCTCGACAAGCATTACCTGTAACTTACCTTCAGGCAGCAGAGAGCCACTCCCAAGCTGCTGGCAATGTCCAGCTCAAACCTACTGCAGGATCCCTTAATTAGAAATTGCCTGGGAGATATCAGACTCAGTCTCTGGAATGTACATTCCCTCAGAGAATCTCGCTGCGTTGGAGAACATGTGAAGAGATTGAGGACGGCTCCCTCTCCATAATGGGGAAGAACCTGGTTATTAGGTCCCAGGCACTCTCAGTGTCGCTGCTCATTGTGCAGGTCTGGCCCAAACCCGACTCCTGCACTGAGGTGGTCACAGAAACATCTTCTGCCTCATCTGGAGATTGAAAATGGACCTTGTCCACATGGTCACAATACACAGAGCTTTAGGTTAAAGATGAAGAGAGATCCCAAGTTCACCCACATCCTGATGTCCATCTTTGTGTGTGGCTGCATCAAACTATCTGTAATTGCCAAGTGTTAATCTGTGCTGAGTTTCTATCTGTCCCCAGTGTTGGCGAGGATGGGTCTGGCCACATTCCTGCAGAATGCTTCATTCAGTTGGAACATTCTGTACCACCCACCCCTCGTGAGAGGCTTGTGCGATCAAACACCTCGGAGCACAAATTTATCAGGCCCTGGTCCACATGAAGCATCCTTGAGTTCTGCGGGTAAAGGGGATGGTGAATCCTGTTGGCTCCCCGAGCAGACTTTCAGAGTCATTTGGCAGAATGCCTCATCACCAGAACTTTCAAACAAACACCAAAACATAGCGGGGACTGATTGCCTGACCTCACCGCGCCCGCTGCCTGTTTGACCGTCAGCACACGGAATTCTCCGGCCTTCAGGCAGATGAGAGACAGCGAGAATCTTTATTGGTTTCCATCAACGGAGACCTGACACCATGGCCACGTCGGGGCGGGGGGTGCTGGGAGACTGGTCAAGCCTCTGGCAGCCCCCAAGAGGCAGTGCCAGCTGGGCACTACCAGTGTGCTGGGGCAGTGTCAAGGGGGCCTGAGTGGGAGTCACGACGGGAGCTATGTAGGAGGGGTTATTATGGGGGTCTGTAAAAGGGGCCATGCAGTCGGGGGGACGTGCAGGAGTGGATTATATTGGGGTCAAGCAGGCAGACCCTTCATGTGGGCTTCAAGACCGATGACCCATCTCAGGGTGGGGAAACATGTCACCAATGAGGCGGGGGCAGGGGGGTCCCGATGTCTGTGGGGAGGGAGGGTAGCTTCCAGTGCACTCTCAGATCGGGACACCCTTGTGAAATGGCACCTGAGAGCTCTGAAGTCAAGTGAGACGCCCTGTTAGGGAATCTATCAGTGCATTGCACCGAACCCCCATAAACCTGACCGTATCCCTTGCCACGTTTCAGACCCATCCGTGTCCCTGACCCTTAAAAGATGTTCCAGACGCAAACGTTTCACGGTGTATTTGTTTACAGATGTGTCTAGTGCAAGGACATTAATGAAACAGTGTCTATATGTGAAAGAAAATATATGAAAATACTGGAGAAACTCAGCAGGCCTGAGAGTTCTGCACAGATGCTGTCAGACCTGCTGATCCTTTTCCAGCATTCCCTGTTTTTATTTTAGATTCCAGCATCCGCAGTATTTCCTGGAGGATTTTCACAGTAACTTCATTGCAGTGTTAATGTAAACCCTCTTGTAATTAATAAATAAACTTTATCAGGTCGGGTTTCTGTCTGTGTGGAGTTTGCACATTCTCCTCGTCTCTGCGTGGGTTTCCTCCGGATGCTCCGGTTTCCTCCCACAGTCCAAAAGTGTGCGGATTGGCCGTGCTAAGAAATTGCTCCTTAGTGACCAGGGGTGTGTAGGTTAGAGGGATTAGCGGGTATGATATGGGGGTGGGACCTGGGTAGGATTGTGTTTGGTGCAGGCTCGATGGGCTGAAGGGCCTCTTTCTGCACTGTAGGATTCTCTGATTCTATGAACTTTATTTTGCCATTATCTATAATATGAAAGGATGTTTGCGATCTCTGTCCCAGAACAACATGATGTAGAGATGCCGGCGTTGGACTGGGGTAAACTCAGTAAAGTTTTACAACACCAATTTTAAATCCAACCGATTTACCAGGACAAGTTTGGTGGCGTTTAAGAGGTTAGTTGATAAGTATATGGAAGAGAAGGGAATGGTTTAGTTTGGAGGGCATTGCTTTTTATTTTGGTCGGCACAACATCGAAGGCCGAAGGGCCTGTTCTGTGCTGTAATGTTCTATGTTCTAACATACACAGCCTACATTTGGTGAAATGCTTTGGGGGAAACAAGATGCTGGAGGGTGCTACAGAAATGCAGTTCTCTCCCTGATTGAAGGGCTGTTGTCTCTCCTTCCTGTCCCTCCCCAGCCAAGTGTAAAAGTTGCCAAACAGGGAGCTTGCTTTGAGAGTTGTGCCATTTCTCATGATTTGTGTTCCTCTCTGAGTTTGCAGTTTATTTGAAGTGAATGTGCAGAGTGTTGGTGAGTGTTGCTGCCTCTCCCTCCTGTCATTCCCGGGATCTCCTTTTCACACACCCCCCCGGGGGTGGGGGTGACCTTTTGTCTCCAAAGCTGCATTTCCGCATTTACCTGTTTAAGCAGCAGCAGCAGCGGCTCCCGGAGCATGTCCCAGGCGGGGAGCGGGCAGCCTGAGCCGGGACACTCTCCGGCAGCCCCGGGCTGCCCGCGGTGCTCGGCTGCCGGCCGGGAGGAGGAGGAGGAGGAGGGGAGCCGGGCTCCCCGCTGCACCTGCCGGCGGCCCGGCGGCCAGCGGCTCCCCGCCTGCCGGCCTCCGGGATGCGGCCAGTGCCCCGCTCACCGGGACGGCTGGTTCTGCTTCACCGAGGGCAGGGCGCTGTGTGCCCGCTGTGCCGTCCCCGGAGCCCGCAGCAACCACCCGGAGAGCAGCATCGGGGAGGCGGCGGAGCGCATGAGGGTGAGTGAGAACCGGCTGGAAGGAGGAGGGGGGAGTGCATTAGTTACAGGGGTATTGGGGTAAAAGGGGGGGTATCAGGGGTAAAGGAGGGCAAGGTGGCATCAGGATAATGGGAACCAGGCATCAGTCGGGGCAAAAGAGGATGAAAGGTGCCCCTCTCATCTACCAGGTACATTAGGGTAAGTCAGCCAAGGAGGGGAGAGAGGGGGGCATCGGTGTAAATTAAGGGCAATAGTACCCAGACCATCAGTTCAGGTACAGAGCTGGGCAGCAGGGTGGCACAGTGGTTAGCACTGCTGCTTCACAGCTCCAGGGATCCGGGTTTGATTCCCGGCTCGGGTCCCTGTCTGCGTGGAGACTGCACATTCTCCTCGTGTCCGCGTGGGTTTTCTCCGGGTGCTCCGGTTTCCTCCCACAGTCCAAAGATGCGCAGGTTCGGTTGATTGGCTATGCTAAAATTGCCCCTTAGTGTCTTGAGATGTGAAGGTTAGAGGGATTAGCGGGTAAATATATGGGGATAGGGCCTGGGTGGGGTTGTGGTCGGTGCAGATTCAATGGGCCGAAGGACCTCTATCTGCACTGTAGGGTTCTGTGCTCTAGAAGAAGGTCCCCTCATCTACAGGGGCATTAGGGTAAGTGAGCAGACAGGGCTGAGAGAGCCCATGACAGGAGATGGATTGGACTTACTCTGAGCAGTTTAAGGTATCCGTACTGGGATGGGACTGTGCTCTGGTGTGACCTGGAAAGGTATTTAATGCACAAGATCCTCCACCTTTGATGTTGCTATTGGCTGAGTTGTTGGCACTGTGAGTGGGCAGCATCTGAACACAAACAAATCAAGGTTGGCACAGCAGCGTAGTACTGGCAGAGTGCTGCCCTGTCAGAGGTGCCATCATCCTGCCCAGGCAAATGGAAAAGGCCCCACAGCACTATGATTGAAGAGGAGTTGGAGAGTTAGAACATAGAACACTACAGCACAAACAGGCCCTTCAGCCCACAAGTTGCGCCGATCATATCCCTACCTACCAAGCCTATCTATAACCCTCAATCCCATTAAATCCCATATACTCATCCAGAAGTCTCTTAAAAGACCCCAGCGAGTTCGCTTGTACCACCACCGACGGCAGCCGATTCCACTCGCTCACCATCCTCTGAGTGAAAAACTTACCCCTAACATCTCCTCTGTACCGAGTCCCCAGTACCTTAAACCTGTGTCCTCCTGGTACCCTGGTCAATCAACGTTGTGGCTAGATTAGTAATCCAGAGACCCAGGGTAATGATCTGGGGAACCCAGGTTCGAATCCCACCACGATAGATGGTGAAATTCAAATTCATCTGGAATTAAAAAGTCAAATGATGACCATGAAACCATTGTTGATTTCTGTAAAAACTCATCTGATTCACTAATGTCCTTTAGGGAAGGAAATCTGTCGTCCTTACCCCACCCTGCAGGCTGGCCTCTGGTTTCCTTATAAGATGCAGGCATGTTGCAATGTGCCAGCCAGAGGGAGTCGCTGGCTCTTTCCTGAATAAAACCCTCAATCAAATCATTTCAGCCATGGCCTGACAAAGGTCAGAATTGTGAATGATTTTACTCTCATTATCAGAGCTATGTGTGGGGATTAATGTATTCAGGGAGATTCCTGCATTAAAGAGAGAGAAAGAAGAGAATGAAAAGCAAGATTTTGCAGTGATATTGGGGAAGTTGTGCTTCTCCTGAAATACTAACGCTTGTTTCTATCTGAGAGGCTTGTTTGACATCTCCAAGAAGCATTAACCGTCAACAAGTTAGGACTGGGTTCATACTTATCTCTATCACTAAAACAGATTCCTTGGTCATTTATTGCATTGCTGTTTATGGGATCTTGCTGTGTTCTTGACCGAATTGTACTGAAGGAGGAGTGGGATAGTTCCAAGTCAGGATTGTGTGTGACCCAGGCAGGAACTTGCAGCTGGTAGTTTTTGAGGATTTGTTCCTTCATCCTCAGAATTCCAGGGATTACAACGCTGGTTTGTATAATCTCCACACATAATGAAGCCTTGGAATCTAGGTGTCATTCTCATTAGGTTAAAATGTGCATTCTCTCAAGCGAAGATATCCTTCCCTGGATAAAATAAGCAAAATACTGCAGATGATGGAATCTGAAACAATAACAGAGGAAGCTGGAAAAACTCAGCGGGTCTGGAGCATCTATCAGGAGAGAACACAGTGAAGGATGTTCTTGCTCTCGAGGGATTATAGCAAAGGTTTACCAGGCTGATTCTGGGGCTGACGGGACTGATGTACGAGGAGAAATTGAGTGGATTAGGATTGTTTTCACTGGATTCAGGTGAATTGTGGGGGGGGGGGCGGAATCTCATAGACACTTATAAAATTCTAACAGGACTAGACAGGATAGATGTAGGGACGATATTCCCGATGAGGTGGGGAATCCAGAATCCAGAACAGTCTAAGGATTCAGCATTGACCATTTTGTTTTAGAGCAACACAGCACGGGAAACAGGCCCTTCAGCCCAATGAGCCCGCGCCGCCGTCATAACTATATAGTAACAATTTCATTATCCTATTCTAATTTTAGGTTATTCCTAATATGGAAGAATCTCAATGTAGGGACAATTTGTTTCTCAATCAGCCTAAGAGCGAATTTTTGGGATGTGGGAGGAAACCGGAGCGCCCGGAGAAAACCCACGCAACCACGGGGAAGAACGCGCAAACTCCCGCAGACACCGGCCCAATTCCAAGTGTCTGCACAGCTACAGCGATAGTCACTGAGCTGTCATGGTGCCCTTCAGATGGTCCAGATAAAGCACTCATTTACGACATGAAGCACCAGGCAACCCATGAATCAACATCCAAGAGCTGTCCTAGCACCACCTGCCGAATGCATGCTCCTTGTTGGTCAAGTATGGACCGAATTACCTGTGGAAAAAAAGCCATAGTTAAACAGTCCTACTATATCCCTCTATCTGCATACCGCTCATGTGGCTGTCCAAGAGACCCTTAAACAGCCCTAGCGTGCTTGCTCCCACCACCTTACTCAGCAGTGCATTCCACACCCCCACTACCCTTTGTGTGAAAAACTGCCCTCTAATATTCGTCTTATACATTGCCCCCCTCACCCTTTGGCCATGACCCCTCGTCCTATCCATTTCTAAAGGTGGAAAAAGTTTACCTCCATTTACTCTATCTATACCCCTTATAATCTTATACACCTCTATGAGATCCCCTCTAAGCAGACGTCTTTCAAGGGAAAACAACCCCAGTCTATCTAATCGTTCCTCATAAGACAGTCCTTCCATACCAGGCAGCATCCTGGTAAACCTCCTCTGCACTCTCTCCAAGGACTCCACATCCTTCCGATAGTACGGCGACCAGAATTGGACGCAGTATTCCAAATGAGGCCTAACCAAAGTTCTATACAACTGCAACATCAAACTCCTACTCTTGTATTCTATACCCTTTTCTATGAAAGCTAACATACTATACGCTTTCTTTATCACCTTCTCCATCTGTGAAGACACCTTCAGAGACTTGTGAACCTGCACCCCAAGTCTCTCTGCGTCTCTATACTCCGAATAGTTTTACCTTTTATCCTATAACTCTCTTCTACATTTTTCCGGCCAAAATGCATCACCTCGCATTTATCCGGATTAAATTCCATTTGCCATCTATCTGCCCAGTCTACCAGCCTATCTATGTCCTGTTGTATTGCCTGGCACTGCTCCTCTGTACCCGCCAATCCAAGCATCTTAGTGTCATCAGCAAATTTGCTGATCTCACCACCTACCCCAACTTTTTTTTCTTCGCATGCTGCAGCTTTGATACATCATCTGTCCTGCTTACAAAGTTTAACAGCTTGATTCAAATATTTATTTTCTTTTAAATTTTTATTAATCTTATCGCTAACACCAATAGAACAAAGAACAAAGAAAATTATAGTACAGGAAGAGGCCCTTCGGCCCTCCAAGCCTATACTGACCATGCTGCATGACTTAACTAAAACCCTCTACCTGTTCAGGGACCATATCCCTCTATTCCCATCTCACTCATGTATTATTAGTATTTTAAACCTTTGGAAAATAAACTGTGACTACTTACTGGATTTTCACCAGATATTCATCTATAGAACACAAGAAGTCAATTCCAACAGGGTGAAACATGGTCCAAAATACTTCCTAGGACAAAAATGCAACACAATTTGACACTTTGGGCAGGGTTTTACTGTGGTGCCCATCACAGAAATTGGGATGAGTGAAGGATGGGCCATGGGAAGGTCTGTTGATCTTGGGTGGAATGAGCAAGAATCCCACCCATAATCACATTAAGAGATACTACGACAGGGGACCAGAAGCTTTGTCCACAAAGTTAGCTTTAAGCAGCCTCTTAAAAGATGAGTGAATGGCAGAACGAAAGTTTTTAAAAGTTTATTTATTAGTCACAAGTAAGACGTACACCAACACCGCATTGAGGCCACCAGGACGAGCGATAAAACATAAAGGAGTGCCCCCAGCCTTCCACAAGCACGACGAGCGCCCACAAAAAAGATCTGTCAAATGGCGACAACCAACCCAGGGAGGGTCCTTCAGAAAATGTGGAAGGAAACCATAGCACACGGAAGCCGGAGGAAACCCCCGCAGACACAAAGAACAAAACAGCTCGGGAAACAGGCCCTTCGGCCCAATGAGCCTGTGCCGCCACCTCGATGTTCCCACCTCTACCCGTGATCCCTGTCTATGTTTATAGATCTATAGATTAAAAACCAAATTTGAGACAATTTAGGGAGAATTTGTTTTGCCAATTAGCCTAAGAGCACATTTTTGGGATGTGGGAGGAAACCGGAGCTCCCAGAGAAAACCCAGGCAAGCACGGGGAGAACGCGCAAACTCCCACAGACACAGGCCCAAATCCATGTATCTGCACAGCATAGCAATAGTCACTGAGCTGTCGTGTTGCCCATCAAATGGTCCAGGTCAAGCGTACACTAATGACGTGAAGCACTAGGATACTCTCGAAAAAAATCCAAGAGCAGCCCTCTCACGACCCATTGCGTGTATGCCCCTCGTTAGACAACAAGATGGGCCAAAGACAAGTTCACCAATATCATTTAGGACGGAGATGAGAATTTTTTCATCCAAAGAGTGTTGAACCCGTAGAATTCATTACCACAGGGAGTAGTCAATGGCAAAACATTGAGTGCATTCAAGAGGATATAGCACTTGGGGCAAATGGAATCAAAGGTTCTGGGGAGAAAGAGGAATAGGCCATTGAATTGGATGATCAGCCATGATCGTAATGAATGGCAGAACAGGGTCAAAGGGCCGAATGGTCTCCTCCTGCTCCTATCTTCTGTATTTCTATGAATGACGGACCTATTGATTTTGATTTGGTTTATTATTGTCCACTCTATTGGGATACAGTGAAAAGTATTGTTTCTTGCACGCTATAAACACCAAGCATTCTATTGATAGAATTTATAGGGGAGAAGGAAAAGAAAGGGTGCAGAATATACTGTTATCATCATAGCCACGGTATAAAGAAAGATCAGACCCTTTGTCGGCACATTCTCAGAACTGCTCTCAGTATTGCAGATGTGGTCTGGCCTGGAGTTAGTTTGGTTGAGTCATGACTTCCTGCCCTTCCTCAGAAGGTTGTGGGCTCAAGTCTCAAGAATATGAACACAAAATCCAGGCTGACTGCTCTAGTGCAGTCCTATCATCAGCTGGTCAATGAATGAACAGAGCTGAATGCTTATTGCTCTGTACAGGATATAAGTCCATTATGGGGGATAATAATTAACTTGTTTGGAGCGTCTTTCGGAAAGCAATGTGAGTACAACAGAAAGAGATCTTTGTTCTTAGAGATTTTTAAAATGCCAAGTTTAATGTTTTGCTTGATTTTTATTTCTTCCTCTTTTATCTCTCTCTCTCTCTTGCCCTCCCTATTTTTTCTTTCTATACCTAATCGATCGCTAATTCACCTAATTTCCTACTCTTGATTCTTTTATGGGATGCGGGCATTGCCAGCATTTATTGCCCATCCTTAATTGCCCTTGAGAAGGTGGTGATGAGTTGTCTTCTTGAACTGCTGCAGTCCATGTGGTGTAGATACATCCACAGTGCTGTTAGGAAGACAGTATCTTTGTCGTTTCTCTATTTCCTTCTCCATCCTTAAGTCTTATTGGTTAAGGAGATTGGCTATGAGTCTCGTCACTCACTAAGGTCCTCGTTAATGAGGTTGCCAATCCTCTAGGATTGGTTTGGATTCTCCAGGAATTCAATCTCTAGGACACTGCTATGTACGACTCTGGAGAATAATTATCGGTACTTTCGAAACAGATTTGTTTTGTCATTTTCTTTGAACGTTTCTCTTTATCAGATGTAAAAATATTGAAAATGGGGTGAAGACAGTCCAGTATCATCCAATGAGTAATGAATATTTTTGCTTTCCAAATGTTCACGTCTGTTGGCTGACAAATGGTGGGAATGTGGGGGTCAGTCATGTGATAAATTCTCCATGGAACCTCCAGGAATATATTTAATCACAGTTGGCCTCAAGCAAGTTTGTACCTCAAACAAGTTAGAGCAGCAAAACTTGATGGGTGTAGAAAAACGAGTTGAATGGGTTATTCCAGGAGATGGGCCAGAACAGCAAATTGTGGGGCTATTATGTACTATCCTCGTAAAGCACGTCAGGCATTAATCCCAAGCGCAATCTCTCGAATGGAGTCACGAGTGAGACACTGAGGCAGACGTTAAGATTGTCCTGAACCGCTTGGCATGCCTGAATAGATTTACGGAATGTGTGCTTCAACACTTATCCACTGTTAGATAGAAACAATGAACAAATACACTCACCTCTCCACAATGGAGAGGAAATCTGTAAACTCTGCACAGTGCTATTGAAAACTCAGCAGGATATGATTATACAGAATAAAGTAACCACTTCTGGACACAACAAATGGAAGGTTAAATTTAAGATTGATTCCCTGGGTTGTATTACTTAGTGCACCTGACGAAGGCCATAGAGTCGAAAGCTTGCAAGTTTACTATCAAATAAATCGGTTGGATTTAAAACTGGTGTTGTCAGACTTCTTACTGTGTTTACCCCAGTCCAACGCTGGCATCTCCACATCATTACTTAGTGCAACAGTAACTAGGTTAGTTTAACTTTGGAAGGTGCCAGGAATCGTATGAGCCAGAGCTCCTGCAGTTAAAGCATGAGGCAGACGAGAAACATTAGCACGTTAATTTGTTAATCTTTGGTAGTTCATTGTGGTTCCATAATAACCCTTTAGTTTGGAGTCAGACTGTGGAAACATTCAGGGAAGAGGAGACTGCAGATTGATTTAGTTAAACAGTAGCTTGAGTAAACCATTCTCCTTTCCATCTCTCACTTATATCCAATGTGAATGGGGCAGGGTTATTCACAGTGCTGGGGCTAACAGTGACCCTGCTTATAATCAGGCATTCTTTATATAATATACTTGCACTGTAGAACCATTTTCTAATCACATGTCTTGATTCAAAACAGTGGAAGCCGGGTCAGACTTTATGTTGTGGGTTATCACAATTTTTTTTTTTTGCAAAATGCGTTACAAACAATGTAACACCCTTTTGAAAGGCCCCAAACCCATGGGGGGGAATCTAGACTCTCTGTTCCTCATATAGTTCGTATGATAATAATCCTGCCATCAACTTCAAAGCAAATAAAACAGGGTGATATTAAGCGGTTTTAACTAACTCCATATTGTACACTGTTGCCACAGAGTCAAGGTTTTCCCGTTAAATTATAAATATGATGCATCCAAAACATCCAGAATAAAGAAGCAGCAAAAAGATTGAAAGAATATATAAAATATATTGACTCTAAGTTATTTACTTATTAGGCACAATAAGGCTTACATTAACACACCAACGAAGTTACTGTGAAATTCTCCTGGGCCCCTCCCCAGCTCTTTTCATTGATGGTTTTTTTATTGCATCAGAACATGGCCACCTTGTTGTTGAGCCTAATCTTTTGATGGAAGGATGTGGTTTCTTTCCCCACCCATTTTCCCAATCATTGCCGCAGAATTTGCTGCTCTAACTCCAAAAGAGTTAATTTCTCCTCAAGAAGGAATAGATAATTATTGGGCTGTGGTTAGCTCTGCTGCTTCACAGCTCCAGGGTTCTGGGTTCGATTCCTGGCTCGGATCACTGTCTGTGGAATTTGCACATTCTCCTTGTGTCTGCATGGGTTTCCTCTGGGTGCTCCGGTTTCCTCCCACAGTCTAAAGATCTGTGGGCTAAGTTGATTGGCCATGCTAAAATTGCCCCTTAGTGTCCAGGGATGCGTGGGTTAGAGGGATTAGCGGGTAAAATATGTAGAATGTGGGGGGTAGGCCTGGGTGGGATTGTGGTCAGTGCAGACTCGATGGGCTGAAGGGTCTCTTTCTGCACTGTAGGGTTTCTGTGATTGGCCCTGGTGGCTCTGTCACAGCCATGGGCACTCCTCAGGCACGGTGATACTAGTTCACCAACGCATCAAAAGAATACATTTATATGGTGTCTTTCAAAGCTGCAGAACATTCCAAAATGTTTGCCCATTAATTAACTAGGGGGAGATGTTGGTATCTTGTGATACCACTGAACTAATAACCAAGAGGCCCAAGCTAATAACCTGGGGATGCAGGTTCAGATCCTACCACAGCATCTGGTGCAATTTGAATTCAGTGAATAAACTCTGGAATTAAAAGCTAATCTCCCAGTAATAGTGATGATGTAATCATTGTCAATTTGTTGTTTAAAAAAACCCCTCACTGGGTTCACTAATGTCCTTCCCTGGTGTGGCTCCAGACTCCCAGCTGCCCTCGGAAATGGCCAAGGAAATCATTCAGTTGATGGGACAGTTAGGAATGAGCAATGAATGCTGACCTTGCCAGCGATATTCCCATTCCCATCAACAAATAAAATACTTCCAAAGAGTTACAATGAAGGAAAGGGTTCAGCCAATTAGATTACAGCAGGCTCCTCCAAACAGTCATAGGGTCATAGAGAATTACAGCATGGAAACAGGCCCTTCAGCCCAACTTGTCCATGCCACCACTAAGCTGGTCCCAATTGCCCGCATTTCACCCGTATCTTTCTATATCCATCTTACCCACGTAACTATCTAAACTCTTTTTAAAAGACAACATTGTACCCGCCTCTACTACTGCCCCTGCAGCTTCTTCCAGACACACCCCTCTTTGTGAAAAAATTGCCCCTCTGGACCCCTCTCTCCCCTTAAACCTGTGGCCTCTAGTTTTAGATTCCCCTATCTTTGGGAAAAGATATTGACTATCTAGCTGATCTATGCCCTTCACTATTTTGTAGACCTCTATAACATTGATATCCTCTTTGACATTCAGCATCTTTGAAATCCAGTTACCTCGGAATTGTTTTGTGTCTTTAAGCCGGCAGCATCTGCCGAACCTGAACTGCACTCACCCAGAAAACTGTCCGATTACTTGGGATATCTTACTGACTAACAAACTTCATGATCAAGGCACAACTTGAAAAATGTTCATGTGATATATAATCGATGATTTTGGTTGGGAACGAATATTGTCCAGGACTTGAGGAAGAATTCTTGCTTTTCTTTGAAATAGTACCATGGAAGCTTTTACGGAGAGGGGGAGGGGGTGGAGGGGAGGGAGGGTGTTAGCATCTCAGCAACTCAGGCTGCACCTCTGAAATAGAACTTCAATCCACATCCTTCTGACTCAGATGTGAGTGCAACCAATGGGATAAGGCTTACATTTTAATATAGTTCATCGAATCCTTACAGTACAGAAGGGAATTTGCACTGACCATTATCCCAACCAGGCCCTACACCCTGCAAATACACAAACCGAAAGCAGTTAAATGTGACATGGTTAAAATTGGGCCGTTTAAGTCCGTGTTAATGGGAAAAGTATCATTTCACAGAAACTGTAAAATAAAGACCTGTGCACTCTCTGATCACTCAAGTTACAAATACTTTTGCTGTAATAAAATATACCGACTCCTCCTGGTGTTACTGACGCCGTGCGGTTTGATATTTCTTCCACTGCTCACTGACCGAGTGTGAAAGAATAACTGTCTCCTTCTTTTCCCTCCCCAGAATAAACTGGTTGACGTTTGTGAGAAATTACAGCTGAAATTAGCCTCGGTGGAGAGATTCACAGCAGAGACATTGAACCATAAAAGCCGCAGTGTTAAGGCAAGTGTCCTCAATTCGCCATCACCACTCCAGTTTCAATGTGTTTTCTCTTCTAGAAGAATTATGTTTTACAGATTGGCTTTCACATGAAAGTGGATATAGATTGAAACAGTGCAGAGGAGTGGGGAAGGAGCAGAGGAGATGAGAATATTTTTTATTCATACATATCATGTGAGTTTCATTAGCAAAACTACCATTTATTGCCCAAGCCTAATTGCTCTTGAGAAGGCGGTGGTGAACTGCATTCTTGAACCACTGCATTCCACATGATACTGAAACATAACAATGGAATGCAGTGATTCAAGAATGCAGCTTTGCTGTTATAGGGAGAGAGTTCCAAGATTTCGACACAACGACATTGAAGGAACAGTGATATATTTCCAAGTCAGGATGGTGAATGACTTGGAGGCGAACTTGCAGATAGCGGTGTTCCCGGATATCTGCACTTGTCCTTCTAGGTGGTAGAGGTTGTGGCTTTGGAAAGGATTGAAGGAGTCTTGGTAAGTTGTTGCAGTGTATCAGTGATGGAGGAAGTGCGGAAGGTGGAGGAAGGTGTGCAATTAACACTCTGCTTTGTCCTGGATGGTGTGGAGCTTCTTGTTGGAGCTGCATGCATCCAGGCAAGCGGAAAGTATTCCATCACACTCCTGGCGTGTTATTTGAAGCTGGTGAACAGGGTTTGGGGAGTAAGAGGGTGAGTTACTCATCAAAAGATTCCCAGTCTCTGACCTCTTTAGCCACAGTATTTAAGTGGCTAGTTCAGTTCAGTATCTGGTCGATGGTAACACCCGTGATGTTGACAGTGGGGGATTTAGCAATATCAAGAAGAAATGGTTGAATTCTCTCTTCTTGATAATGGTGATTGTCTGGCACTTGTGTGGCTTAATGATACTTGCATTTATCAGCCCACGCCTGAATGTTATTCCGATCTTACTGAATTTGGACATGGACTGCTCAGTATTTGAGGAGTAACAAATAGTTCTGAACATTGTGCAATCTTCAGCAAACATCCCCATTTTTGACCTTATGATGGTAAGAGGTTTATTAATGAAGCAGCTGAAGATGTTTGGGTCTAAGGCACTACCCTGTGGAACTCCTGCTATGATATCCTGGAGCCAAGGTGACTAACCTCCAACCCACACAACCATCTTCCTTGGTGCCAAGTAACTCAAACCAGTAAAGAATTTTCCTCTTGATTTCCAACGACTTAAGATTTCCCTGGGCTCCTTCATAGAATCATAGAAATCCCACAGTGTAGAAGGAGGCTATTCGACCCATTGAACAATCCTACCCCAGGCCCTATCCCCACAATCCTTCACATTTACCCCACTTATCCCTCAAACCTACACGTCCCACAACATTAAGGGGTAATTTAGCACGGCCAATACACCTAACCCGCACATCTTTGAAGTGTGGGAGGAAACCTGAGCACCCAGAGGAAACCCACACAGACACAGGGAGAATGTGCAGATTCATACAAACAGTGATCCAAGCCAGGAATTGAACCCATGTCTCTAAAGCTGTGAGGAGGCAGTATTAACCACTGTGCTACTTTGGCCGCATTTTGGCTCCTTGATTAGGGTGAGGTCAGGGGCTGTTACTCTCACCTCACTCTTCCTTAGTGAAGAGATTTCCCCTCATCGCGATCCTAGCTGATCCCTTATCCTGAGACTGTGTCTCCAGGTTCTAGACTCTCCTGCTGAGGGAAACATTCTCCCAGCATTTATCCTGCCAAGCCCTCTGAAAATATTCTACATTTCAATGAGATTCCCTCTTAATCTTCTCAATTTAATGTCGATCCATTCCCCTCAATCTCTCCTCATAAAGCAGCCCTTTCATTCTCAATGATTATTTTTCTGCCCCTTGTTTTCTGAACCATAGCAGCTACTGCACTTCAAAAGGAATGTCTTTGGTTGTAAAGCACTCAGAGATGTTCTGGGGGCTGTGAAAAATCTTTATTTCCTTTTTGATGTTACAGCCCTTTGCAGCACCTTCAATTGGCAGATGATTGTGATTTCTGTGCAATTGGGTGCTTCTCTTGTTGGTGTGACATGTTCGGAGAGAGCAGTTTGCATCTTTATCCTTTTGAGATCCAGCAGTATATTCAGGGTACCATGGTGATATTGTATATATTACTGATGGTAATGATTGGGGTGAATGTTAGAATTATAGAATCCATCCCCTGCAGAAGGAGCCTATTCGGCCCATTGAGTCTATACTAACCACAATCCCAGCCAGGCTCTACCCCTGTAATCCCATGTATTTCCCTAGCCACACCCCTTACACTACGGGGCAATTTATTTATCACGGTCAATCCACCCAACCTGTGCCCCTCCCACAATCCAATGATGTGCAGGTTTGGCTGATTGGCCATGCTAAAAATTGCCCTTAGTGTGCTGAGATATGTAGATTAGAGGGATTAGTGGGTAAATATATAGGGATATGGGGGTAGGACCTGAGTGGGATTGTGGTCGGTGAAGACTCGATGGGCTAAATGTAGGAGTTCTATGATTCAATGAAACCAGAGCACCCGGAGGAAACCCACACAGACACGGGGAAAATGTGCAGACTGCACAATCTTTGTTGCTGATTGTGGCTAATATTGATTCTGATGACAATTAATACTGCTTATTGTTACTGCTGATTCCAGTCAGTATTATGGATGGAGAGAGAGTGGAACCCTGAGGTGAAAACCAGCTCCTTCCTCAGGCCTCCTCTTTGCCCAAAGACGTGCCCCAGGGCTGTCCCCGCGCCCCAGGGCTGTCCCCGCGCCCCAGGACACACATGTCATAAAGCCTTGTCCTAACGAGGATTGGTTCCTGCATTGTCCCTTCGTTCACTCAATTTGAAATTCCCATCCTTGCATTCAAATCCCTCCATGTTCTTGCCCCTCCCTACTCATAAGACCATGAGAAATAGGGGAAAAGAATAAACTGTTTGACCTACTGAGCCTATTTCATCATTTAATAAGATCATTGCTATCTAACTGTGGCCTTAACTGCAATTTCCTCCTTGCTTCCCGTAATCCTTGACTCTACGTTGGCTTAGGGGCTACAAAGGACCATGAGAATGGGGCACAGGTTGGCACGAAGGGTATGATGGACTGTTGAGGGTGGTTGAAGCAGGAGCAATAAGGTGGGCAGCAGGGTGGGAGCCATGAGATGGGGCATGGAGAATTTGTTGGGTGGGGAGGGATTGTTTATTGTTTTATTCTTGTCATCATAACTGGGACACAGAGGCTGGTGGTTTAAGTAGCCCAGGAGCCCCTGGGGCCGCCTCCGTATTGTTTTTGGGGCAACCCAACTCCCCCAAGAATGATATTCCAGAGACTCGGGACATTTCTCCGAAGTCAGTCCCAGTGAGTAATGTGAAGCCTGTGGAAAGGTTGATCATTTTGATTGGGTTTGCTGCCTGTCAGCAGAATGAGCTGCTCTGAGCAATACCATTGGAAGGGCTGTGTACGGATACAAGAGGGCGACTGAATGTAGCCAGTGTAGAAACAAATGACCCCGGATAGGATTCAGCAACCAGCTCCGTGTACCCATGGCCGTAGGCTGCTCGGATGTAGATGCTAATGTCTTAACATTAACGTCACGGCAAATGAAACATTCAGTGAAGTTTAGAAATGCCCCACTCTCTGTGAGGCAGGAAATATGAAAAATTTCCCTCATGATAGTGACACACCACCTGAAAATTTGTGGGACTTTTGAAATATCAATCGCATTCAAAGAATGAATGATGTGTCAAATCAGGAGAATCAGTCTTTATGCAGCAACAGATAGTCATACATGCAGTTCACACACAAACCAACAACATTCTTAAATTGTATAGAATCTGTACAGTCCAGAAATAGGTCATTCAGCCCATCAAGCATGCACTCACCCACCTGAACCTTGTAACCTACACATTCACTTTGGCTAATCCCTCTAACCTACACATCTCTGGACACTAAGGGGTAATTTAGCATGGCCAATCCATCTAACCCATACATCTTTTACTGTGAGAGGAAATCAGAGCACTCAGGAAACCCATTTAGATATCAAGAGAATTTGCATGTACAGACAGTCACCCAAAGCCGGAATTGAACCTGGGTCCTTGATGCTGTGGGACAGCAGTGCTAACCATTGTGCCACCATTGCTACTCCTTATACTGATTGCTTCACTAGTATCAGTAAATTGGAAGGTGTTAAGTGCAAACTGTACGCAGACCTGAACGTGCCCCCCCAGTCACACTTCAACAATGACATTTCATATCAGAAGACAGACAGAGTAGAAATTTCAGTGTCTCCTTTATCTTGACATAGAGTCACAGAGGTATACAGCACAGAAAAAGACTTTTTGGCCCATCATATCTGTGCCAATCAAAGATAAACCACTAACTCTTTTAATCCCATTTTCCAACCGTTGGCCCATAGCTTTGTCTGTCTAAGTGCACATCTAAATACTTCTTAAATGTTATGAATGTCTCTGCCTCCACCACCCTTTCAGGCAGTGCATTCTAGATTTCCACCATCCTTTGGGTAAAAAACATTTTTCTCACATCTCCTCTAAACCTCCTGCCCCTGATCACTGAACCCTCCAACAAGGGGAAAAGTTTGTTCCTGTTTCCTCTTTGCTGCTCAGAATTTTAGACATCTCCATCATGTCCTCATTCAGTCTCTGCTCCAAGGAAAACAACTTCAGTTTATCCAATCTCTCTTCATAACTAAAACTCTCCAGTCCAGGCAACACCCGGTTAAATCTCCTCTGCTCCCTTTCCAGTGCTATTACATCCCTCTTATAATCTGGATTCTAGAACTGCATACAGTATTCTAACTGTGGCCTCACCAACATTTTATGAATTTCCAGCAGAATCTCCCTGTTCTAAAACTGTATGCCTAGGTTAATAAAAGCAAATATATCAAATGCATTAACCATTATTGAGAAAGCTGGGGTTGTACCTATCCCATGGGTCTTGACCAAACAAATTGACAAGAAAACCCAGAGTGAGGACCAGATTGGAGTCTGTGTTGATATGTGGTCACCAAACAAACTGTACAACAGGAAAGAGACTTGACATCAACAACTTCTGACATCATAGAGAAAAATGAATGGTGCTAAATATTTTGCTAACAGTTTAAACACTTTATTTATTAGTCACAAGAAAAGCTTACATTAACACTGCAATGAAGTCACTGTGAAAATCCTCTAGTCCCTACATTCTGGTGCCTATTTGGGTCAATGCTCCTAACCAGCACGTCTTTCAGACTGTGGGAGGAAACCCACGCAGACATGGGGAGAATGTGCAAACTCCTCAGAGACAGTGACCCACGCTGGGAATCGAACCCGGGTCCCTGGGACTATGAGGCAGTCGTGCTGCCCGATTTGATCTCAGTGCAGGTCATTATCAAATTAAACATGTCTAAGAGGTGAGGTATCTTACAATGTTCACCACTCACATCAAACTTTATTGATACAAGAGTCTGAAGCCAGGAGCTGAGATATTTCTGCTGATGATTCAGGATCCACTCCCAGGAGCTGAATATCTACTGAACATCAGTGATAACTTTCTCATCTACAGTCGAAACATGCACGCCTGCGACGTCTTAGAGAAAATAACTTCACCTTGAACAAAGACAAATTCCTGTTCAATGAAAGCAAAACTGAATTCCTCAGTCACGTGTTCAGCAGCTGACTCAGGGAAAGGTGAAGATACTGCAAACTCTGTGGATCCTACAAATATTCAGCAAATTGGAATCTACTCGCGTTCCTCTCATGCTGCAGTTCCTCATTTTTGACTTTGTTGTCTGACCCACTGCACCATCTGACAAGAGAGACCACCATGTGGGAATGGACTGAATCACTCAAACAGACTGTAGATCGGATCAAACAATTACTGTCAACAAGTTGCACAAATGCCTATTTCGATCCTGAGAAAACCACCCAGTTAATGCCTGTGGAAACATCTGGTTCACAAATGGAGAGAGAAGAACTCTTAACCACACTGGGTATCTCACAGTCTTGTCTCTACTGACACGGAAGTGAGTTTGAAGTGATTACTGATCTTGTCAGCAGTAACTTGTTCAGCCACATTGCAAGCCAGCTACTCTGTTCATGTGGCTAAGTCTTAAATGATCCCAGTGTGTCTGCCTCAACCACCTTGCTTAGTAGTGAATTCCAGGCCCCCACCACCCTCTTGTGTAAAATATGTATTGAACTTTGCGCCTCTTACCTTGAACTTGTGACTCCTGTGTTTACATAGAACATTACAGCGCAGAACAGGCCCTTCGGCCTTCGATGTTGCGCCGACCAATTAAGAAAAAGCAATGACTCTCTAACCTAAACCATTCCCTTTGTGTTTGTCATTTCTGACCTGGGAAAAAGGCTTCCAACTGTTCACCCTATCTATACCCTTCATAATTTTATAAACTTCTTCTATCAGGTCACACCTCAACCTCCATCTTTTCTGGGAGAACAACTCTAGTTTACTCAATCTCTCCTCATAGCTAACACGCAGCATCCTGGTAAACCTTTTCTTCACCCTCTCCAAAGCCTCCATGTCCTTCTGGTAGTGCGGTGACCAGAACTGGATGCAGTATTCCAAATGTGGCCTAACCAATGTTCTATATAACTGCAACATCACATGCCAACTTTTATACTCTGTGCCCCATCCAATAAAGGCAAGCATGCCGTATACCTTCTTCACCATCTTTTGCCACCTTTAAGGATCTACGGACTTGCACACCCAGATCCTCTGTGTCTCTATACTCCTGATTGTCAACAATCAGTCCTACTGAAGAAGAGACAGACATACGGAGTTGAAACATTGGGAGGGATTCTCTGATCTCATTTGCCCCACACTGCTGCCTGTGAGAACAGAGAATTTGGTGCTCAGCCCAAATTCCATTGACTGGGACCCGAGAATCCTAACCGTGGGCACGTTCGGAGAATTCCACTCTGTTTCTCTCTCCACAGACGCTGTCTGACCTGCTGAGATTTTTCTATTTGTATTTCAGCCCTACCATTGTGAGGAAAAGATTATTGAGAAAATCTTGAATCTATTGCATGTGACTGAGTGTAATGTCTGCTTCACTTACTAATTTAAACAAAAAGGAAGCAGTGGAAGAGATTAATGTTACAATAAAGATCCAAGTGTTATTGGTGAAGAGTCGTGTTTATTTTTTATAAGACAGACGATCCCTTCTGGAAGTTTAAAATTCTTGGAAAATTGAAGGGAAAAGAAGATATTTTTCTCATTTACCAGGAAGGAGAAAAATGTTGAGCAAGGGATCCCACACTTGGTTCCACACAACCCAAGGTCAGGCTCTCAGGTGGGGGGTGGACACCGAGAAGGGTGAGTGGGTGACTGAAAATGGACGCTTCCGTTAAAAATGACAAAGCTTGACAGAATTACATAAGTTTTTTTATTATAATGAATGTAGACATATAAGACACAGAAACATCTTTTTGTATGTTTGTACCTATTGTGCAATAGGTTCTTCAATGTAATAAGAATGTTTTTCAGTACCATTTGATGGGCAACACGACAGCTCAGTGACTATCGCTGTGCTGTGCAGATACATGGATTTGGGCCTGTGTCTGTGGGAGTTTGCGCATTCTCCCCGTGCTTGCGTGGGTTTTCTCCGGGAGCTCCGGTTTCCTCCCACATCCCAAAGATGTGCTGTTAGGCTAATTGGCAAAACAAATTCTCCCTAAATTGTCTCAAATTTGGTTTTTAATCCATAGATCTATAAACATAGACAGGGATCACGGGTAGAGGTGGGAATATCGGGGTGGCGGCACGGGCCTGTTTCCCGTGCTGTTTTGTTCTTTGTTCTTATTCTTGGGAGATTCTGTAGCTGGGAATGTTTGGGAAAGTCTGGGAAGGTGTGCAATGTTCCAGCAGAGGGAGTGAGAAAACAAACAGCAACGTTCAAGTAGCACACTGCTTCTGAATGTTTCTTACCGAGAACTTTATCTGCCTAAATCTTTGCAATTTCCTCTCTAAACCTCTGTCCCTTTACGACACTCCTTAAAACTTGTGACTTTGTCCAGTCCTTTGTTCTATGATGTCCTGGTGTGGTACGGGTTAAAGTTTTGTTTGATTCGGCTCCCGAGGATGTTCTGCTACATTAAGCTATGTATAAATGCAAGTTGTTATGATAATGCTGCTTTAGCTTTCTGGGCTGGTCTCACTGATTGAGGTTATCGTTACTTCAATTAATACCGTTGGTTGTAACTCATAAAATCCCTACTGTGCAGAAGGAGGCCATTCAGCCCATCGAGTCTGCACCAGTTCTCTGATAGAATGTCTCTTACCCAGGCCCTGTTTCTATAATCCACATATTTACCTTGGCCAATCTTTCTAATCTACACATCTTTGTACTGTGGAAGGAAACTGAAGGAAACTCACACAGACAAGTGAAGAATGTGCAAACTCCACACAGACAGTGACCTAAGGGTGGAATTGAAATCTGGTCCCTGGAGCTGCGAGGTAGCAGTGCTAACCACTGTGCCATCGTGCTGCCTTACTGATGGCTTCTATCCACCTTCCTGCCAACAGGCTAATGCCAGCGGTGCCAGGGAACTGACCATCCAACGTCTGAACTATATACGTGAGCTGTGCGAGAATGAGGAGCAGAGACTGTTGGAAGTGATCCATGATGAGGAAGAGCGGGTCCAACAGAGCATCCTGACCCAGAAAACCTACTGGATGGAGTCTCAGCAGAAGTTAGCTGACATTAAAAACTACCTGGTAGACACACTGACCAGAATGGATGACAGTGCTCTTGTGGTGAGTCTATTACTATCCTATCTCATATATGAATTACTTCTGTTTACCGAGTACTTAATTCTCTCTCTTTCTTTCTCTCTGCAGAAATGCCAGAAGGAAATATTTGAAAGGTACATCCTGTTAATAATACAGAACAAACATTGAGTACTGACATCAAACCCAGCAAAATCCATTGGGCTTTACTGCTGCAGTTTAGGATGTTAATTAGACCAGAGTGTTAATGATGTGCCTCGGCTGAATGTTGCCCCCAGCCTGACAATAGCAAAATACTGTGGATGTAGGAATTCATAAATAAAAAAATGCTGCAAACACTCAGCAGATCAGGCAGTGGAGAGACAAACAAAGTTAATGTTTCAGTTCAATGACCTTTTATTGCCATTGTTGTACCTGCTGGCCTGAACCACTGAGTATCTCAAGCATCTTCTTGCTGTTATCCCTGCTCCACCTCCAATTATAACTGGATTGAATTTCGTATTGAATTTAGCCCTGTTGAGAACTCCAATGGAGTGATGAAAATTTCCATTCTGATTGGATCAGATTGTACATTGAGCGAGGTTATTGTCTGATTCTTGTCCCCACACCTCAAGGCAGTACCAACTGCATAGTGTCACTAAACACATCCTTATCCATTCAAGCTTTACTCCTGCAGTTCACAATGTCATTTACATCCCTTGTAAAAGTATTGCACTGTAATTGTCTCCAGGGATTTCATTCTGTTTCCATTCTCAAAGGAAGGCTGGTAAAGATAAAGCTGCCCTCTTCATTGTGGGAATCCCGTTTGTGAAGTTCTGTTCCTTTTGGATGTACAGGCCCAAGCATTTCATCCTCAGCCCATACCTGCAAGGACAGTCATCCAGCGACTGAGCTGCCTGAAGTTGTATCACTGAACTCATTGACCTACCTCGTGGCCCTGCTGTGATTTAGCAGCTCCAAGTTCACACAATGGAAATCTCTTCAATTTCACAATGATCTGTGAACATTATGAATGATCTGCATCTTAGAGCCACCTCGCAGAATGTTATAAATCCTTCCACTTACTGCAGCTTTCAACAAATATGTGGACCTTTGTTTGAACCTTTCACCTTCCCATCCCAATCTGTGTGGTCTACTCCTGCACCTAGTTCTTATCATTACGAGTGTGGTTTATTTTAACATTGGGCCATCCTTCATATTAGCTATTGAAACCTCTTTACCATGAGTGTAAAGCCTCCAGTTACCCCCAGGTTAAATCATGTAAGTTCCTCTCCAGGGGACAACATATTACTAGATATTTATCCCATGATTCACATGTGGGATTCCCTATATGGGAATCTTCCACAATAGGCATAGCCTAAGGTCACAGTTATGTCATTAAGACGTTAGGATGGCGGCGCGGGCTCGTTGGGCCGAAGGGCCTGTTTCCCGTGCTGTTTTGTTCTTTGTTTGTTTGTTCTTTGATTCTGTTCAGATGGTCAAACAGCCTTTTTAGCCCTTGTCAAATGATTCTCATTGAACAGAAAGTTGGCAAGTGTCATGGAGCTGAACCTTTAAGTCCTGGAGATTTCAGGACAATACTGGAGGGTTGATAGCTTTGCCCCCTTCACTTGCCCCCTAACTCTGCCCCCTCCAATTGCCCCCTAACTCTGCCCCCTCTACTTGCAGTAAGAAGTCTGACAACACCAGGTTTAAGTCCAACCGATTTATTTGATAGTAAACTCACAAGCTTTTGAGGCTGTCCTCTTTGTCAGGTGAATGAGGTGTTCTGGTCTCAGACAGAGCATATAACAGCACAGACACTTTACAGATTACTGATTAGAATGCAAATCTTTACACCTAATCTACTATTCAATTCTTAAAGTGGCCGTCTACTTACCCCAGGCCAGCCCCACCCTGTAAGATCTTTGGTATCTGGAGTTCCGCAGTTTTCAGTCCTACAATAACAGGGAGATTTGAAGCTAAAGATTATTGTGGACACAAATTCACATACAATAGCTTCACACGACTGATGGAGCTGGGCCAGGGAGTGAAGTTTTCACATTTTATTAATACTGGGGGAGAAAGCTTTGTGTCCATTGGTGTTTTCTTCATTTGCTTATTGGCCCCTACAGCTGGTGTAACAGGTTTTTCCTATTTATTCAAAAAAAATCCTTCATGTTTTTGAATATCTTGAGTAAATCTCCCCTATACTTGGAGAATAATTCCAGTTTCTCTGGTCTGTCCATATAACTGAAGTCCCTCCCTATAATCTGTTCTTCAAAGCTTTGATATCCTTCCTAAACATCGAATTGAACACAGCACTGCACTCGTTCTGTGTGTGTTTCTGTTTTTATGATCTGAATGTAATTATTTTGTTCCAGGGCAGAGGAAGCAGAGGGCATTCTTGAACCTGAAGACTCAAACAAGCTGAACTTTAACCCTGCCTGTGCTGACAGTCACCTCCTCAGTAACCTGTGGGCATCTGCAGCCATGGTCTGTACAGCAGGTCAGTAATTACTGGCAGACGGTGATGGCTTTGTGTAATCCAAGGCTTTGCTGCCTGCGACCTCACTCAGTCCCATTACCCTATCGACCTGTGCTCACTAATCCACATTGCTTGACTGGAAGACAATGCCTCTATTTTAAAATTCTGTTTTTAAATGCCCCCATAGATTCACCACTCCCTATTTCTGTCATCTCCTCCAGCCCCACCACCCTCTGCGAAAATAGCATTCATCTAATTCTGGTCTCCTGACAATTGATGCTCCCCCATTCATCTCCGAGATCTGGAATTCCTTCCCTAAATGCACCCTACACACTCTTTCCTCCTTCCTCAACACATTGACTAAGTTTTTGTCCATCTGCCCCAGTATCACCATATTTGGCTTGATGTCAAATTTTGGGATGTTTTATTGGATTGAAGGTGCTGACAAATAAGTACCTGGTTGTTGAGGAGCTCAGGAGATACATCTTTCTCGAGAGAGTGGATAGAACATGGAATTGGTGACCATCAGCAGAGTTGCCTGATGCTAATTGCTGTCAGTAACTGCTGCTGGAGTTCACGTACTGAGTGAGGGGAAGAAAGGGGATTATGTTTAATGTGAGGCTCCCTGCAAACAAATTGTTATCAACAAACACTTGGGTCAGTACTGGATTGTGAGCAAGGTTCAGCAATCCCTACGAGAAACCTATACAGACTATCCTCTGACAATCTTGTGAAATATCTGTGCTGCTCACTGAGCCACCATCCTCTTGATACTTTCTAACTAATATTTAATTGAAGGAAATTTCTGCTCTGCTGGATGTTGGACAGTGTTTTCATCCAGAGACTGTGGAGGGGTTGAGTGAGGCAGCAGTGAGGTTGAGCTGGGTCTTGTTAATGAAATCTGACATTGTGGGAAGTTGTTGGGTCTGGCAGGACAAGAAGTAGGCCATTCAGCCCATCGAGCCAAATGGGCCTACTTGAATGGGATTATGACTGATCTGATACAATCCTCAAATCTGCTTTCCCACCTTCTCCCCATAAGCCTTGATTCCCTTTCTAATTAAATATCTGTCCATCTCAGTCTTGAACATACTCAATGACCCAGTGTCTATAGCTTTCTGCAGTAAATAATTCTACAGAATCACAATCCTCTGAGAGAAGAAATTCCTCCTCATCTCTGTCTTAAGTGGGCAACCCCTCACTCTGAGGTTATGCCCTCTGGTCCTAGATTCTCCCACAAGAGGAAACAACCTCAGCGTTTATCCTGTCAATCCCCCTGAGAATCACATATGTCTCAGTAAGGTCACCTCTCGTTCCTCTAAACTCCAGTAAGTGCAAGTCCAACCTACTCAACCTCCCCTCGTAAGAAAATCCCTCCATAGAAACAGGACAGGAGAGGTCACCCTGTTGGGCGTCTTTTATAGACCTCCTAAAAGTTCTAGAGAGGTAGAGGAAAGGATTGCAAAGTCGATGCTGGACAGGAGTGAAAGTAATAGGGTAATTGTTATGGGGGACTTTAACTTTACTAATATTGATTGGAATAGCTATAGCTCTAGCTCGTTAGAGGGGTCAGTTTTTGTACAAAGTGTGCAGGAAGGTTTTTTGACTCAGTATGTAGATAGGCCAACTAGAGGTGAGGCTACATTGGATTTGGTGCTGGGCAATGAGCCAGACCAGGTGTTAGGCTTGGAAGTTGGTGAACATTTTGGTGATAGTGACCACAATTCGGTTACGTTCACCTTAGTGATGGATAGGGATAGGCATGAAGCTGGGGGCAGTAGTTATAGCTGGGGGAATGGTAATTATGAGGCCATAAGGAGGGAATTAGGGTGCATAGGTTGGACTAGGAAACTACAGGGACTGGGAACATCTGAAATGTGGAGCTTATTCAAGGAGCAGCTACTGCGAGTCCTTGATAAGTATGTCCCTGTCAGGCAAGGAGGAAATGGTCGAGTAAGGGAACCTTGGTGTACGAAAAAAGTTAATTCGCTGGTTAAAAGGAAAAAGGAAGCTTATGTCAGGATGAGGCTTGAAGGCTCAGTTAGTGCAATGGATAGCTATAGATTAGCCAGGAGGGAGCTAAAGAGTGAGTTGAGGAGAGCTAAGAGGGGACACGAGAAGACTTTGGCTGATAGGATCAAGGAGAATCCTAAAGCTTTCTTTAGATATGTTAAGAATAGAAGATTGGTTAGGGCAAGATTAGGGCCAGTCAGAGACAGCAGTGGGAAGTTGTGCGTGGAGCCTGAAGAGATTGGAGAGGCACTGAACAAATATTTCTCTTCGGTATTCACGCAGGGAGATGTAAATGTAGTTGTGGAGAACACTGAGGTACAGGGTTGCAAACTGGAAAGTATTGAAGTAGATAGGGAGGATGTGCTAGATATTCTTGAGGGTTTGAAGTTGGATAAGTCCCCTGGGCCGGACGGGATTTACCCTAGGATTCTCTGGGAGGCAAGAGAGGAGATTGCAGAGCCTCTGGCTCTGATCTTCAGGTCGTCGTTGGTTACGGGTGTGGTTCCGGAGGACTGGAGGATAGCGAATGTGGTCCCATTGTTCAAGAAGGGGAAGAGAGACTTTCCGGGGAATTATAGGCCGGTGAGTCTTACTTCTGTTGTGGGCAAAGTATTGGAGAGAATTATTAGGGATAGGATTTATAGTTATTTAGAGAGAAATGAATTGATTGGGGATAGTCAGCATGGTTTTGTGAAGGGTAGGTCGTGCCTTACTAACGTTATTGAGTTTTTTGAAAAAGTGACCAAAGAGGTGGATGGGGGTAAGGCAGTTGATGTGGTATATATGGACTTTAGTGAGGCGTTCGATAAGGTGGCCCATGGAAGGCTTCTGCAGAAAATGCAGATGTATGGGATTGAGGGTGATTTAGCTAATTGGATTAGGAATTGGCTAGCTGATAGAAGACAGAGGGTGGTGGTTGATGGAAATTATTCATCGTGGAGTTCGGTTACAAGTGGTGTACCTCAGGGATCTGTTTTGGGGCCCCTGCTGTTTGTAATTTTTATAAATGATCTGGATGAGGGTATTGAAGGATGGATTAGTAAATTTGCAGATGACACTAAAGTCGGTGGAGTGGTAGATAGTGAAGAGGGGTGTTATAGTTTGCAGAGAGACTTGGACAAGTTGCAGAGCTGGGCCGAGAGGTGGCAAATGGAGTTTAATGTGGAAAAGTGTGAGGTAATTCACTTTGGCAGGAATAACAAATGTGTAGAGTATAGGGCTAATGGTAGGATTCTTAATAGTGTTGATGAACAGAGGGATCTTGGTGTATATGTGCATAGATCCCTGAAAGTTGGCAATCAAGTCGATAAGGTTGTTAAGAAGGCATATGGAGTCTTAGCTTTTATTGGTAGGGGGATTGAATTTCGGAGCCGCAACGTCATGTTGCAACTGTACAAAACTCTAGTGCGGCCGCACTTGGAGTATTGTGTGCAGTTCTGGTCCCCGCATTATAAGAAAGATGTGGAGGCATTGGAGAGGGTACAGAGGAGGTTTACCAGGATGTTGCCTGGTATGGAGGGCAGGTCTTATGAAGAGAGGCTGAGGGATTTGAGGTTGTTTTCGTTAGAAAGGAGGCGGCTAAGAGGAGACCTTATTGAAACATATAAGATGATTAGAGGTTTAGATAGGGTGGACAGTGATAGCCTTTTTCCTAGGATGGAGAAAGCTAGCACGAGGGGACATAGCTTTAAATTAAGGGGTGGTGGTTATAGGACGGATGTCAGAGGTAGGTTCTTTACCCAGAGGGTGGTAAGGGTATGGAATGCCCTGCCTGCTGCAGTTGTAGATGCGCCAAGTTTGGTGGCGTTTAAGAGGTTAGTAGATAAGTTTATGGACGAAAAGGGAATGGTTTAGGTTAGAGGGTCACTGCTTTTTCCTAATTGGTTGGCGCAACATCGAGGGCCGAAGGGCCTGTTCTGCGCTGTAATGTTCTATGTTCTATATATACCAGGGATCAACACAGTGATCCTCTCTGGACGGCCTTTCTCAGAATATCTTCCTTATATAAGAGGACCAAAACTGTTCACAGTATTCCAGGATGGTTTAACCAGTGCCTTGTGTAGTTTTAGCAAGACTTCCTTATTTTTATACTCATTCCTTTGGAAATAAAGGCCAATATTCCATTTGCCTTCCCTCTGACCTGCTGAACTTGCATGCAAGCTTTTTGTGACTTATGCACGAGGACCCCAGATCCCTCTGTGCTGCCATTTTCTGCAGTCTTTCTCCATTTAAATAAGATTCAGTTCCTTTATTCTTCCTACCATAGCACATAACTTTATATTTTACTACATTATATTCCACCTGCTCCCCTTTATCTATCCCGCCCATTACCACCTTGAAGAATTCTAATAGATTTGTCAAGCATGACTTCCCCTTCATGAAGCTAGACTGACACATTATACTTTTCTAAATTTTCTGTTATTACATCCTTTATAAAGGACTCTAACATTTTCCCAATGTCAGAACTGATTCATGAACTATTTTCATAAACGTCTGCCATTGCTGGTCAACCATCTTTCCTGCTAAACTCCTTTCCCAGTCCGCTCCAGCCAACCCTGCCCTCATTCCTTTTGAATTACTCTTATTTCAGTGCAACACGGGTGTTTCTGACTCAAATTCTCAGAATGAATGTTAAATTCTATCATATTATGGTCACTGTTTCCTAGTGGATCTTTTGGGATTGTCAGTGAAATCTGTCTCATTGCATATTACCAGATCCAAAATAGCCTGATCTCTGGTTGAATCCACAACATATTGTGGAAACTGTCCTGAATACACTCTTATTCTCCCTCACAGTTACCTCTCCTAATTTGATTTTCCCAATCTACACGAAGATTAAAGTCAACAGCGATTGAAATACAGCCTTTTTTTTTACATGCCCTCATTACCTCCTGACTTATTCTCCATCCTACAGAATTGCTACTGTTAGGAGGGCTTTGGGGTGATAGAGAACTTCCACCAGTGTCTTTTTCCCTTATTATTTCTTACCTTCATCCATTTGGATTCTACATCTTCCGATCCAAGATCACATCTTGTTACTTATTCCAACTCATACTAACAAACCTCAGCATCCTTTTTTTCCTACCTTTACATACTACTGAATATTTAATTTCCAGGTTTGATGATTTTGTAACGTCTATAAGATCATATCCATTATCCTCAATTTCCAATGTTAGCTCATTGAATTTGTGCCCAATACTACGTGTTTAAGTAAAAAGCCTTTAATTTTGCCCTCTAACCATTGTTCCCTTTTTTGACCCTGTTTGTTGTTTTTTTTTATGTTTGTACAGTCTGTCTCTTCTTGACACATTCTGGGTGTCATTACCTAAATAGCTGCTTACAATGCTGTCCTATCCTTTTGCTTTTTAAACCTCCTCCAGAACCATCCACCCCTCTGTTTAATTTAAAGCCCTCTCTACTTTCCTGGTTATATGGTTTGTAAGAACACTGGTCCCAGCACCATTCAGACGTAGGACCTCCCGACAACCTCCACTTTCCCTAGAACTGATTCCAGTGCCCCATGACTGAAACACTTCTCCCACACCAGTCTTTGAGCCACCTATTCATCTCTCTAATTTTATATACCGTATGCCTATTTGCGTGCTGCTCAGGTAATAATCCAGATATTATAACCTTGGAGGTTCTGTTGTTTAGTTTAATGCCTGGCTCCCCAAACTCTCTATGCAGAACCTTTTTTTGTAGTTGATATCTACGTGAACCGCGACAGTAAGACTCTCTCAATCCCACTGCAAGTTCCTGTTCAGCCCAGAGCAGATGTCCCGAACCCTGGCACCAGGTAGGCAGCACAGCCTTCTGGACTTTTGATCCCTGCTGTAGACACAGTGTCTACACCCCTCACTATACTGTCCCTACCACCACTACCTTCTTATGTGCTCCCCCCATCTGAATGGCTTCCTGTATTATAGTGTCTTGATGTAAAGATGCCGGCGCTGGACTGGGGTAGTAAGAACTCAGTAAGAATTTAGCAACACCAATTTTAAATCCAACCGATTCATTTGATAGTAAAATTGTGAGCTTTCAACACTCCGTGTCTTCGTCAGACAAATGCAGTGTTCTGGTCTGCAATAGCACACATCAGCACAGACAGTCACAGATTGCTGATTAGAATGCGAATCCTTACATCTAACCTGCTATTCAAGTGTTAAAGTGGCTAACAATGTGTGTGAAGGGAATCCTGAGCATTGGTTAGAGAATTGTGTATTTTCTCCAGACAGCACAGTAAGTGAGGTTTTTTGCTAACCCAGGCAAGTTACAGGGGTTACAGATAGTGTGTCATGAAGCCAAGATCCGTATTAAGACCGTCCTCATGAGGAGGATCGTGACAGACACCTCCAGACGCTGAAGGATGCCCTCGTGAGAGCAGGATATGACGCTCGACTCATCAATCGACAGTTCCGATGTGCCACAGCGATAAACCGCACTGACCTCCTCAGAAGACGAACACGGGACACGGTGGAGAAAGTACCCTTTGTTGTCCAGTACTTCCCCGGAGCGGAGAAGCTACGACATCTTCTCCGGAGTCTTCAACATATCATTGATGACGATGAACATCTCGCTAGGGCCATCCCCACCCCCCCACTTCTTGCTTTCAGACAACCGCACAACCTTAAACAGATCATTGTTCGCAGCAAACTACCCAACCTTCAGGAGAACAGTGACCACAATACCACACAACCCTGCCACAGCAACCTCTGCAAGACATGCCAGATCATTGACATGGACGACATCATCAAACGTGAGGATAGCATTCACCAGGTACACGATACATACTCTTGCAACTCGGCCAACGTTGTCTACCTAATACGTTGCAAGAAAGGATGTTCTGAAGCATGGTACACTGGGGAGACCATGCAGACACTACGACAGCGGATGAATGAGCATCGCTCAACAATCACCAGGCAAAACAGTTCCCTTCCTGTGGGCGAACACTTCAGCAGTCATGGGCATTCGGACTCCAACCTGCGGGTAAATGTTCTTCAAGGGGGCCTTCGTGACACACGACAGCACAGAGTCGCCGAGCAGAGACTGATAGCCAAGTTCCGCACACATTAGGATGGTCTTAATAGGGATCTTGGCTTCATGTCATGATGTGTGCTATTGCAGACCAGAACACTGCATTTGCCTGACGAAGACACAGAGTGTTGAAAGCTCGCAATTTTACTATCAAATAAATCGGTTGCTAAATTCTTACGGAGTTCTTATAGTGTCTTGGTCAGACAGCCAATCCACGCTCCAGCTCCCACTCTCATCCAAACCTGTTGGACAATTGCAATAACAGACACTTCTGGTCTCTGGGTTCCCTTACCTGCATCCTCTTATCCCTTATCACTTTCCAAACTGGAAAATTCTATCCTAAAGGGTGTGACTCCCTCCTGAAATAAAGGGTTGAGGAAACTCTCCCTCACTGACGTGTTGCTGTGTCTGCAGCTCATTGACTCTGAGCTAAAGCTCCTCAGGCTGTGGGCATTTACCCTGAATAACAGCTGTATCTATGAGCATCCCACATACTCAGTAAGAGGTCTGACAACACCAATTTTAAATCCAACCGATTTATTTGATAGTAAACTTGCAAGCTTTCGGCCTTTGTAGCCTTCCTCAGGTGAATGAGGTGTTCTGGTCTGCCAGCTTGCAAGTTTACTATCAAATAAATCAGTTGAATTTAAAATTGGTGTTGTCAGACCTCTTACTGAGTTTACCCCAGTCCAACACCAGCATCTCTACATCATCCCACATACTACAGCCATGACACATCACTTATCCTGCCAGACTTATGATTTTTAACAAATTGTTTCATTATTTTATTCAATTTTTTTTCTTTTGGATCTTAATTAATCTTCCTCACAAACTGCAGGACCAATTTAAGCTTCTGTAAAATAGACTTTGACCACTTACCAGATATTCACAAGATCCTCACCAGCAGCTCAGCTTCTTCCCTGTAGAACAACAGAAACCAATTCCTACAGAGTGGCTTCTCCTCTTCCCCCATCCCCTCCCCTCACCCACCCACCAGATTTCTTCTCTTCACCAAACTCCGTCCAACGTCACACTCGGTGCCGGTTACACACACACTGTGTCTGGATTTAACCGTTCTAAAACAAAGGGCCTTGTTGAGCTCAGGCGCAACAGAGACCAGTTCAACACAGTTTCCTGAATTAATTCTTTCAGCTGATGTTGGTAGACAGCATTTCTCCCCTGCCTAAGGTCCCTGGATGAGACTTACACATCAAACAATACCCACAGTTAAACATTAAAAAATCTATTAGATTTTTGGATAGATACTTAAAAAGATATTTCAAATCTCCTTCTTCTCACCACTGATCTCGGGTTGGTGCCTGGCGAGTGGGAGTTGGTTGGGGGTTGAGCTGGGATCTGCGGGTTAGGCTGGGGTCTGGGATTGGGATCTGGATTGAGGATTTGCAGAGAGACTTGGACAAGTTGCAGAGCTGGGCCGAGAGGTGGCAAATGGAGTTTAATGTGGAAAAGTGTGAGGTAATGCACTTTGGCAGGAATAATAAATGTGTAGAGTATAGGGCTAATGGTAGGATTCTTAATAGTGTTGATGAACAGAGGGATCTTGGTGTATTTGTGCATAGATCCCTGAAAGTAGGCAGTCAAGTCGATAAGGTTGTTAAGAAGGCATATGGAGTCTTAGCTTTTATTGGTAGGGGGATTGAATTTCGGAGCCGCAACGTCATGTTGCAACTGTACAAAACTCTAGTGCGGCCGCACTTGGAGTATTGTGTGCAGTTCTGGTCCCCACATTATAAGAAAGATGTGGAGGCATTGGAGAGGGTACAGAGGAGGTTTACCAGGATGTTGCCTGGTATGGAGGGCAGGTCTTATGAAGAGAGGCTGAGGGATTTGAGGTTGTTTTCGTTAGAAAGGAGGCGGCTAAGAGGGGACCTTATTGAAACATATAAAATGATTAGAAGTTTAGATGGGGTGGACAGTGATAGCCTTTTTCCTAGGATGGAGAAAGCTAGCACGAGGGGACACAGCTTTAAATTAAGGGGTGATAGTTATAGGACGGGTATCAGAGGTAGGTTCTTTACCCAAAGGGTGGTTCGGGAGTGGAATGCCCTGCCTGCAGCAGTTGTAGATGCGCCAAGTTTGGTGGCGTTTAAGAGGTTAGTTGATAAGTATATGGAAGAGAAGGGAATGGTTTAGTTTGGAGGGTCATTGCTTTTTATATTGGTCGGCGCAACATCGAAGGCGGAAGGGCCTGTTCTGTGCTGTAATGTTCTATGTTCTATGATTTTGTATCTCAAGTCTGTGGAATAGGACTTGAACCCACAATTTTATTTTAGAAAGAAAAGAGTAACAAGTTAACCCATGCTACAAGTTTGTTTTTTAAAAAGCCTTTAGACTGTTACAGGGATAAGATGGGTCTAGAGGGATATGGACCAAATGAGGGCAATTGGGATTGGCTGGTGGTAAAAACTGGGCAGTATGGACAAGTTGGGCCAAAGGGCCTGTTTCCATGCTGTAAATCTCTCTGATTCTGGTTTGTAAAGATTGTAATGGGCAAGGAACCTTTGTAAAACTAAAATCTCCTGTTTCAGAAGCTGAAGACTTGCACATTGATGAGAAAACTCTGCACCCGTCGCTGACACTCTCTGAAAATAAGAAGAGACTGACCTTTGTCAAGAAGAAAGTCCACTCGTATCCGGACTGTCCTGAGCGCTTTGAGCACTGGCCAAATGCCCTGACGCTGGAGTCTTTCCAGAGCGGGTATCACACATGGAGAGTGGATGTGCGAAATAGCTGTGCCTATAAAGTGGGCCTGGCATACGGCTGCCTTCCGCGCAAAGGCTCCAGCCATGAGTCCCGATTTGGTTATAACTCGTCCTCCTGGGTATTCTCTCGGTACGATGAAGAATATTCGATTGCCCACGATGGCCAGCTGGAGACCTTGGATCTGCTGAGGCGCCCAAAATCGATTGGTGTGCTGGTGGACTATGATGGAGGTGAAATCCTCTTCTGTGACGCTGACACATGTACTATAATACACAATTACAGAACAAAATTCACCTTTCCCATCCACCCAGCATTAGCAGTGGCAGATGAGAGTATCGCACTTGTCCACTAGCCGGCTGGTGCGTGCACTGGATATCCCCGAGTTTGCATCTCGTTTATCTTGTTCGGGAATGTTCTCATCCTAGGAGGAGATCCCACTCTAATCGAAAAGCAGATTACTGCGAATGCTGGAAATATTTAACAGGTTTGGCAACATCTGTGGAAGGAGTAACAAGAGTTAGTGCTACAGGCTGGTGACTCTTCATTGTCCTGATGAATGATCAGTCTGAAATGCTAACTCTGTTTCTCTCTCCAATGTTCCAATGTTTTCTGGTTTTACCTCACTCTAATTATTCAGGAACCAGCAGGTCCTGAAGCTAGGTTAAACAGGACATGAAAGTTTCTTTTGCTGAGTCGTCCATATAGGGATGTTTCGCTCTTGCAGTTTGGGTTAAATCCTGTGTTTATTCCTGAATAAGATGTTGACATAACTTACATTTAAACATAGAAAGGATCAGAAACAGGGTCTTTCCTCTGGTTTTCCGCCCTTATTTTCCCTCCTGGATCATTGGTTTCCATCCTGACCTAGATTTTAATCAAACTGACTACTTGGGATGTGGGCAATACAGGCATGGCCATCTCTGCGTTGGTATCATGGGTGGGTCTTCTTATATCTCTAGTGTTAATTTTATACATGGTGTAGAGATGCTGGTGTTGGACTGGGGTAAACACAATAAGAAGTCTGACAACACCAGGTTTAAATCCAACCGATTTATTTGATAGTAAACTCACAAGCTTTCGATCTTCTGGTCTTCAAAGGCCAGAGGGTCGAAAGCTTGTGAGTTTACTATCAAATAAATCGGTTGGATTTAAACCTGGTGTTGTCAGACTTCTTACTACATTCATTTTATACGACAGGGGGTAGTTAAGAGTCACCACATTGGTATGGGAGTGGAATTACATGTAGGCCAGACCAGGTAAGGAGGCAGATTTCCTTCCTGAAAGGATATTTATGAAATATTGGGTTTTTATGACAATCCAACACCTTCATGGTTACCATTACTAATTTCAGCTTTTTATTTTGAGACTAAAAATATAAATTTTTAGTCTCAAAATATATTTGAACTCAACTTCTCAAACTACCATGGTGAGATTTGAACTCTAATTCTGTAGCTTATTCGTCCAGTACATAATCATTACATTACTATATCAGACTTTTGGCAGTGAATGTAAGCAGGGCATCTTACTGTCAGAGAAGGGGGCTTACTGGATAGGGGCAGGAACCACGATTATTTTCTCCCTAACCCAGGGACATTGACCATAATTGCAACTGTTTCTCATTCCAGCTTTTGAATGTCCCCAGAGGTAATTGCTCCATTGATGGTCGTGCCCTCAGATACCTGGACTCCAAGTTCTGGAGTTCATTCCCTACATCTCTCCACCTCACTTTCCTAAGAATATATCAAATAGGAACAGGAGGCAGCCATTCAGCCCCTCGAGCCTGCTCCAGCATTCAATAATATCATTGTTGTTTTGTTTGTGTTTTGAATTCCATATTTCCATCTGTCCCTGATACCCTTTGATTGGCCTAACAGGTGCCTATTCACCTCCACATTAAATATATTCAATGATCCCACGTACACCACCTTCTGAGGCAATTCCAAAATTGCACAATTCTCTGAGAGAAAAACATTCTCCTTATCTCTGTCCTAAAACGGTGACCTCTAGTTCTGGACTCACCCACAGGAGGAAACATCCTTTCCATGTCCACCTTGTCAATATTGTTCAGAATCTTTTATATTTCAATCAAGTCAACCCTCAATTCTAAACTTCAGTAGAAACAATTCCAGTCTGTCTAACATTTCCTTGTATAACAACCCGTTCATTCCAGGTATCAATCTAAGAAACTTCCTATGAACCTTCTCCAATGCAGTTACATCCCTTCCTTAAATAAGGAGTCCAGGCTGCGCACTATTTGAGATGTGGTCTTCCCAATACCCTATATAACTGAAGTACAACATCCTTTCTTTTATGTTGAATTCCTCTCATAATAAAGGATTCCATTAGCCTTCTTAATTCCATGCTGGATCTACATACTGACCTTTTATAACTAGAACATCTCGACCCTTCTACACTTTGGAATTCTGTAGCCGTTCTTAGTTTAAACAATCCTTTGCTTTTTGTTCTTCCTGCCAAAGTGAACAACTTTACATTTTCCTACGTTATATTCTTATCAGCCAGAATTTTGCCCATTCACTTGATCTATCTGTATCCATCTGCAATCTCCTTTTATCCTCTTCACATCATACTGTCCTATCTATCTGTGTCATTTGCAAATTTAGCTACTATGCCTTCAATCCCCTTATTTAAATCATTGATAAATTACAAAACATTAAGGTCTCAGCACAGACCCTATCAGAACTCCACTTGTCACATCCGGCCAATTAGAAAAAGACTCATTTATGCATACACTGTTTCCTGCCAGCCAGCCAACCTTGAATCCAGGCTAATATATTATCTCCTGTACCACGACCTCCTATTTTGTACAAATGTTTTCTGGAAATCCAAGTTTCTAATACATTGCATCTACAGGCTTCCCTTTATTCACAATGCTTCTCACTACATCGAAGAACTCCAATAAATTGGTTAAACGTGATTTTCCTTTTACAAAGCTTCACTGATCCTTCCTGATTACCTTGAATTTCTCTAAGTGCCCAGCTAAACTCTCTTTAATGATCAATTCTAGCACCTTCCCCACGGCACACATCAAACTAACTGATGTATAGTTTCCTGTTTCTTGCCTCTGTCAGTTTTTGAATAGAAAGATTATGTTTGTTACATTCCAGTCTGATGGAGCCTTTGCAGAAGCTGGAGAATTTTGGAAAATTAACATCAATGATCTCAGCTCGCCACCAGGACCCGGAGACTTGTCTACCCGCAATTTCATCAATTTGTTCAGTGCCACTTCCCTCGTGATTGTCATTTTTCCAACTTCCTCCCTCCCTTCCACCTCCTGATTTACACAGACATGGGGGAATGAGCAAACTCTGCGTAGACAGTCGCCAAAGGCTGGAATTGAAACCGGGTCTCTGTGAGGCAGCAATGCCATCCCTGTGTGGACATGAAAGCTAGCTCGACTTTCATGCCCACAGTTGTCCTTGATTTTAAGTTTTAAATACTAGTCTCACATCCAGTCTTTTCCTTTTCAAACTGGATGTAAAATTCAGTCATATTTTGGTCACTGTTATTAGAGGTGCCTTTACTCTCAGATCATTCCTGCTTTAAGATACTCCTTAAAACCTACCTCTTGAGCTTCTGTTCATTTCTTCCTGTGTTTTGATGTCATACACTTCTATAATATTCATATGAAGCACTGTGGGATGTTTCATTATGTTAAAGGTGCTGTAGAAATCTAAGCTGTTACTGCGTGGCAGACTGGTTAGCACTACTGCCTCATAGTGCCAAGGACTTGGGTTTAATTCCCAGCTTGGGTCACTGTCTGTGTGGAATTTTCATGTTCTCCCGTGAACATGTGGGTTTCGCTCCGGGTATTCCGGTTTCCTCCCACAGTCCAAAGATGTGTGGGTTAGTGGATTGGCCGTGCTAAAATTACCCCTTAGTGTACGAGGATGCTTAGGTTAGAGGGATTAGTGGGTAAAATATGTAGGGATATTGGTATAGGGCTTGGGTGGGATTGTGGTTGGTGCAGATTTGATAGGCCGAAGAGCCTGTTTCTGCACTGTAGGGTTCTGTGATTCTATGGTATTTTCAATGGTGGCAATTTGTGAAATGGAAACTGCCTGGAATTCAGACTTTGTGTTTTGTGTCTGCGAGTCTAATGTTCGCTCAAGAATGTTAGATTACTAAAGGTGATCATTTAAATGATATTGGGCAGAACAGGCTTGAGGGGCTGAATTACCCAATCCTGTTCCTCTGACATACAATGTCTGCTTTTTATTCCCAAATTCTAAAAAGATGTTCTCTGGATAGAGGGGTTGGAATGGAAGCCCTGAGAGTAATAAATAAGCTCCTGAGATCCACAATCTGCTTTACTTTTCACTCTGCAATTCTTGCCATGAACCACTACTTTAGAGGATTTGGAGAAGTAGAATTAGGAATACCAACACTCTCAGTACATTAAAAATTAATCTTCTGGCAATGCTTATGAGTAACCCAGCAGAAAATTAATAGGGCCAATAAAAAATATTTTTTGTTCCTTTTCCTTTGAATACTCCAGTTTAATAATTAATTCTAAAAGTAACAAAGATGGGGGCAAGAGGTGCAGGGGAAAGGCTGTTTGAACAGAGTGGTTGGAGACAGGATATCCAGAAATTCACTCAGAGTTGGCAACTCTATAGACAGGATTGCAGAAATGGATTGTGCCTTATATGAGATTGAGGTGGAAGGTATAACTGGAGCACATTACCATGCGATACCGGAACTATTATGGAACAAATAGATGTGGAGATGGAGTTAGCAAGAAGGTCACTGAGCCATACATTCTGATTACAAAAGGAACAAGGTTATGAGCTCTGTAATGCCTGGGTTCAGTGTCACTCTTCCATCTGAAGGATGCGCAGACAGTACTGTATTCCCTGTTGGTTGCCATTGACCACAGTCGCCTGCTTGAAACATGTCCCCACTTACTAAGCTGATCACCTCAGCACTAATTCAAAGCTTGGATCATGTCCACGTGACAATACAGTAGCAGCAGTTAAAGCAGCACTGTCGCTGTTCAAAGCAATCTGGAAAGATTGAATTTCTGACAGTGTGTGTGGCCTGTTCTGTTATTTAATAATGAATGTATTTCTTATTCAGGAGTGTGATATAATTAAATAAAAATATTTAAATATAGTTCAGATTTATGAAAATTATTTTTTGAACAACATTTTTGCCTTTATCATATTTCTCCTCTATTTTGTACATGCTCTATGACACTATCCATGTATGGTGCCTCACTCTGTAACCAAAGCAAAATGTAAAATTGAGTGGGTGAGGCAGTGAGAGGAAGCATGTATTGAATTTAGTCTACAATTCATGCCCTTCCTCCCTCCTTAAGCTTGAGTGGAGGCTGAGCATCAGCCTATTTCCTTTAATGAATTTGCGAACCAGAATCCTCAGATTTCCCTTGTGTCTTTCCCCCTGTAACGCACTTTGCTTAGTGAATGTCTATCAGTTCTGCTACTGCCTTTCAGTAAGTCACAGATTAACATAGAAGTTAGGAGCAGGAGTTGGCCATCTGCTATTCAATATGATCATGATTAATCATCCAACTCAATAAGCTCAATAAGCCTTCCCTCATATCCTTTGATATCTTTTGTCCCCAAGAGCTATGTCTAACTGCCTCCTGAAAGCATACGGGGCACGATCTTACTGGCCGGTCACACACCATTGCCACTCCAGCGAGGACGGAGAATTTGGCGCCCAGCCAAATCTGTTCACTGCAACAGGACGAGAACATCCTGCCGGTGTGAATAGTGGGAAAATTCCTGAGAAAGGCCCCCAACTCCTTTATGATAATGAATTCCACAGGCTCACCGCTCTCTAGATGAAGAAACTTCCCCTCATCTCGGTCCTAAAAGGTTTACCCTATATTGATTAGACTGTAACCATGTCCGGTTCTGGAAACCACCCACCATCAGGAACATTCCTTCTGAATCTATCCTATTTAGTCCTGTTAGAATTTTATAGATTTCTAAGAGATCTCACCCCCCTCGTTCTTCTGAACTCCAGCGAATATAATCCTAACTGAATTGGGGCAGCACGGTGGCTGCTCCACACCTCCAGAAAACTGGGTTCGATTCCTGACTTGGGACATTGTGCAGACTCCACACAGACATTCTCCTCGTGTCTGTGTGGGTTTCTTCGTGGTGCTCCGGTTTCCTCCCACAGTCCAAAGATGTGTGGGTTTGGTTAATTGGCAATGCTAAAATTGACCATAGATGCATAGGTTAGAGGATAAAATATGTACAGATATGGGGATAGGGCCTGGGTGGGATTGTGGTTGGTGCAGACTCAATGGGCCAAACAGCCTCTTTCTGTACTGTAGAGTTTCTATCACTTCTAATCTCTCCTCATATGTCAGCCTCACCACCCCAGGAGTCAGTCTGGTAAACATTCTCTGCACTCCCTCCACAATAAGAACATCCTTCCTCAGATAAGGAGACCAAAACTGTGCACAATATTCCAGGTGTGGCCTCAGCAAGGCCTTGTATGACTGTAGCAAGACATCCTTTTGGAGAATAGGAGGTGGGAAAGTATAATCTCCAGGTAGCATAGTGAAACATAAAGGTGCTGCACTTTTTACAGTATTAAATTCATTCACCATTCCAACCAGTGAACTTTGATATGTTAAGGGAAAGTCTCCTGGTGGTCTGCTATGTTCCATATTAAAGACGATGAGCACATTTTGTTTTTGAAGTTGTAGTTTTTACTCTTAGAATCATAGAACTCTACAGTGTAGAAAGAGGCCCTTTGGCCCATTGAGTCTGCACTGAACACAATCCCACCCAGGCCCTACCCCCATATCCCTACATATTATACCCACTAATCTCTCTGTCCTACACATCCCTAGTCACTAAGGGGCAATTTCTTAGCATAGCCAGTCCACCTAATCCACACATCTTTGGACTGTGGGGCGAAACTGGAGCATCCGGAGGAAACCCATGCAGACACGAGGAGAATTGCAAACTCCACATAGACAGTGACCCAGGCCGGGAATCGAACCCAGGTCCCTGGAGATGTGAAACAGCAGTGCATATTCCCCTGCCGTATTTATATTGTTGGGAAAACAAGACACCACTTCATTGGCTCTGGTGGGTTTTATCGTTCTTCTCATTATTCCCAACAGTTATCAACGCACATCCAGAGAGCTTTGTGTTACACACATCAGTGTGAAGTGTTAACCGTGATCCTCTTACCATCTTCATATTACAAGGCTTGCAAGCTTCCAATGATTACAGACATCAGTGCTCCAGAACTAGCCGTTCCCTTAGTCAAATTGTTCCAGCACAACATTACAAGATTGATGTGTACCTGACAATTTGGAAAATTGTCCTGGTATGTCCTGTCCACTAAAAATAGGAAAAAATCTAATTCTACTCTCGATCATCAGCAAACGGGTGCTATGGAGCAGCACTAACTCAGCTATGCTCAGTTTGTTTTCCAGCAAGGCCACTTGGTTCCTGATTCCATTTTCAGTTTTGGTCCAAATGATCAAAAGAATTCTAGCATGAGGTGCGTATGATTGCCTTTGACATTAAAGCAGCATTTAATCGAGTGCAGTCTTGCATAAAGGAAGTCAATGTGACACAGGAGAAGACTGGTTGGAACTATACTTAATACAAAGGAAGATGGGTGTAGTTATTTGAAGCTATAACCATCTCAGCCTCAGGATATCGCTTCAGGAGTTCATCGGGGAAGTGTACCAGGCTCAAACTACTTCACGAATTGCCAGGCCTTCCATAAAATCAATGGTGGGGACGTTTACTGATTATTGCAGTGTTCAGTATGATATGGCACTTCTCAGATACTGAAACAGTCCTTGCATGCCTACAGCAAGATATGGATAACGTTCATGCTAGGGGAAATGACAAGTAACATTTGCCACCATTACTGATTCCCTCCGAGTCACACATCATTCCAGAATTGGAACTACAATGCCATCCTTTCACTGTTACTGGGAGAAAATCCTAGAACTACTCCCCCGCTAACAGCACTGTGGGTTTATCTATATTACGTGGACAGCAACTATAAAGAAGGGGCAATAAATACTAGCCTTCATGTTCAATCTCATGAACAAACAGAAAAATAAAACAGCCTTTTATTACTGATGCAGTAAAGTTCAAAGGTAATATTACTTTTATATTACACTAATAGTATCCAGAAGATTAATTCCTGAAGACTCCAGGCCACATCTTGGAGAATTGGCAGCTTTGTCTCGCAGGCTGGGCTGGGTACCTTAATCTGAACTAGGCTGAGTGTTCACAAGACAATAGAGGAGGAAAGCAGGAATAGGTGCGGGAACGGGAATGGGGACTGATGTGCTAATGGTAAAATAATGATGTGGAGATGCCGATGTTGGACTGGGGCAGACACAGTAAGAAGTCAAGCGCAGAATAGCGTTGCATTGTGCTCAGGTGACATTCAGGCTGACTGGATGAGTCTGGCATTGACACACCTCCTGATGGCTTGGGCACACATGTCAAGTCGAGGGCAGCGGCCTTCCGGAGGGGTCCAATTCAATTCTTTCCTCTTCGGTTGCTGCACTGCGGATCTCAGCTGTTCCAGTCCATTGGTTGTCTCATTGCGTTCGCTGTTCGCCTTTTCTGGTTTGTGGAAGAGCTCCCGGAACCTCATTCGCCGGATGAATTCCTCGGTGTCTGCTGTGAGATTGATTTGGTGCTGGGGCAGAAATTGAGCCCTCGGCTGAGAACGTCGATATCGACTTCTTCACAATACAAAAAAATAGAACCAAACAATGAGCAAGAGGCAAAGCTGGTCTATCAGTTAGCAGCTCCCTGCTGAGCGTGGATTTGAAGTTTTTAGGTTATTGTTTGTTTTGCAAATAGCAGCACCACACGAATTTAATTCAATTCCCTCTTTATATGTTCTAATACCTAAAACCCCACTGAACTGTGACTCCCCAACCTGTGCACTGAGTGAACACTCGGCAGAACGGCAAGCAGCGACAGCAGCTTTCCGGGGATGGTTTCTAGGGGCGGAACTCAGGAAATTGCATCGGCTCAAGCCTCCGGGTAGATTCACATCCGGCGCGGTGATCCGAGGCCTGGCATTGGATAATCCATCCAAACAAATGCAGTAGTAGCAGCTCCTGATCTAAAGGTGAGAGTCTCTCTCATTGTTAATTGAAGAACCCGGAGTGAAAAGACTCCCTTGACAAATATTAATAAAATATTGTTCCTTCCCAGGTGGAGTTGCCAACTTTCCAGGACAGTTCCAGGAATTAAAGCTTCGTTTCCTGGACAACTGCTTCCAAATCCCAGGAAAATCCATTAAGACTCCAACAAAACACTGTGCGCAGTTTCCATATTCCTTGTTTGTCCCCAAGTGTATGTCCAATGGTTAATAATTATCCAATTAGCTAACAAGGTGTCTTTGCTTTCTGGTCAATGAGGCCATGCTTGAGAATAGACCCCCCCCACCCCCCATTGACTCATTAATAGAGGAACAAGGTATTGACAAGTCTCAGTTTGCCCAGCATTTATTGCCCATCCCTATTTGCCCCTTGAAAAGTGGTGGCGAGCTGCCTTTTTTCATTATTTTTATTAATGTCACAAGTAGGCTTACATTAACACTGCAATGAACTTACTGTGAAATGCCCAAGTCACCACGCTCCAGGGCCTGTTTGAGTACACTGACGAAGAATTTAGCAATGCACCTAACCGGCATGACTTTCAGACTGCGGGAGGAAACCAGAGCACCCAGAGGAAATGCACATAAACACAGGGAAAACTTGTAGACTCCGCACAGACAGTGACCCAAGCTGGGAATTGAATCCAGTTTCATGGCTCTGTGAGGCAGGAGTGCTAATCACTGGGCCTCCGTGCTGTGTTTCTTGAACTGCTGCAGTCCATATGTTGTGAGAACATCCACAGTGCTGTTACGAAGGGAGTTCCAGGATTTTGACCCAAATCATGCCTTACGAGCCTTGTTGAGTTCTTCAAAAATGTGACTGAACACATTGACGAAGGAAGAGCGGTGGACGTAGTGTACATGGACTTTAGTAAGGCGTTTGATAAGGTCCCCCATGCAAGGCTTCTGGAGAAGGTGAGAGGGCATGGGATCCAAGGGGCTTTGACCTCGTGGATCCAGAACTGGCTTGCTGGCAGAAGGCAGAGAGTGGTTGTGGATGGGTCTTGTTCTGCATGGAGGTCGGTAACCAGTGGAGTGCCCCAGGGATCTGTTCTGGGACCCCTGCTGTTTGTCATTTTCATAAATGACCTGGATGAGGAAGTGGAGGGATGGGTTAGTAAGTTCGCCAACGATACAAAGGTCGGTGGTGTTGTGGATGGTCTGGAGGGATGCCAAAAGTTGCAGCGGGACATAGACAGGATGCAAGACTGGGCGGAGAAGTGGCAGATGGACTTCAATGCAGATAAATGTGTAGTGGTCCATTTTGGCAGGAATAATGGGATGAAGGAGTACAATATAAAGGGTAGGAGTCTTAGCTGTGTTGTAGAGCAAAAGGATCTCGGGGTCCGGGTCCATAGGACTCTTAAATCGGCCTCGCAGGTGGAGGAAGTGGTCAAGAAGGCGTATGGTGTACTGGCCTTCATTAATCAAGGAATAGAGTTTAGGAGTCAGGAGGTAATGATGCAGCTCTATAAGACTCTTGTCAGACCCCAGTTGGAGTATTGTGCACAGTTCTGGTCGCCTCATTATAGGAAGGATGTAGAGGCTATTGAGAGAGTTCAGAGGAGATTTACAAGGATGCTGCCTGGATTGGGAGGCAGGCCTTATGAAGATAGGTTGAGGGAGCTGGGACTCTTCTCACTGGAGAGACGTAGGTTGAGAGGCGACCTGATAGAGGTTTATAAAATGTTGAGAGGAATAGATAGGGTGGACTCTCAGAGACTATTTCCCCGAGCTGAAATGGTCACTACGAGAGGACACAGATTTAAGGTGCAGGGAAGCAAATACAAAGGAGATGTCAGGGGTAGGTTTTTCACTCAGAGGGTGGTGAGTGAATGGAACCGACTACCGTCGGAGGTTGTTGAGGCAAACTCACTGGGGTCTTTTAAAAGACTTCTGGATGAGTATATGGAAAAGAATAGGATAGGGGGTTATAGATAGGTCTGTGGATTGGTAGATGTGATCGGTGCAACTCGTGGGCCGAAGGGCCTGTTTGTGCTGTATTGTTCTATGTTCTATGAACAGTGAAGAAATGGCAATATGATTTTAATTGAGGATGGTGTATAGCTCAAAGGGAAATTTGCAGGTTGTGATGTTCCCATGTGACTCCTGTATTTGTTCTTCCTGATGGTAGCAATCACAGGTTTGGAAGGTGGGATGGTGCAGTGCATCTTACAGACAACAGCTATACAATGGCAGCAGTGTGTACTCTGGAACGAGTGACTGTTTAAAGTGTGGATAAGGTGTTAACTGTGAACTGCTTTGTCCCAGATGAAGTTGAGCTTTGTTAAGGAATCCCTCACTTGATTATTGTCACAGTAAAAAATTACTAACTCCTGTTAATCTGGCAATGACAAATCCATTTACGCCCCTGTCTTTTAAGAGGAGATGCACCAGGATGCTGTCGGCGGTGGAAATTTAATTGGATAGGCTTGAGTTGTTCCCCTTGGCTGTGTCAATGTGAAACTTGATGTCTGTGTCAATGTGCGCAATCTTCTTGGAGATTCTTTTTGTTTTCATTGGAGCAGAGAAGACCAAGGGAGTGATCTGATGGATGTGTTCAAGATTATGAGAGATGGACAGAGTGGATAAGGAGCAGCATTCCCCTTAGTTGAAGGATCAGTCACAAAGGAACATAGGTTCATGATGAGGGGCAGGAGCTTTAATGGGGATGTGAGAAAAAACATTTTTGCCTATAGAGTGGTGATGGTCTAGAATATGCTGCCTTGGTAGAGGTGGGATGCCTCACATTCTTTACAGGTTACCCTGGATGAGTCCTTGGCACGTCATAACATTCAAGGCTGTGGGCCAAGAGCTGGTAAATGGAATTAAGTAGGAGGTCAGGGTCAGGTGTTTCTCATGTCCGTATAGACTCGATGGACTATATTCTGCGCTATATGATTCAAAGAAGAAACAGATCCACTACTATTACAATATAATACAATCTTCCCCTGTGCCCATGAAGATGGAGGTTGCATGTTTAGTTAGGAAAGTATATTTATATACTTAACCAGCTTCTAGTTTTTTCTGCTTTGCCTTCATGCTACCAGTATTGCTTACATTACAGTGAGTGTGTAGACCAAATATTTATTTTCCATTGTATCTGTGGTGTTTTGGCAACAAGTCTCTTGTCAGGGTATCTTGAACTGGATACTGCTACTCTCTACCCTGTTGATTAGATATTGAGACAGGAACAGGGATTCTCTGGCTGTTCACACCAGCAAGATTCCGCTGGTTCCGCTGCAGTGAATGGAAATTTGGCTGAGCGCCAAATTCTCTCTCCTCACCTGCAGTGCTGGCGGGAAAGAATTCCGGCCAGGATTTTCTTTTCCCCCACTTTGGCCCAATTAAGGAATACTGCGATAGCTTGACCATTTCAATGGTTTCATAAGTATTTTAACAAGCTTCTTGAGTATTATTGTAGCTGCAATCAGGTAAGTAGTGTGTCCCCACACACTTCCGACCTGTTCCCTGTTGATGTGTGATTGCTACTGTTGCGTAAGGGATTATTGGAACTGTTCACAATAGGCTGATATTTATGTGATGAAGCTAAATGTGAGGTAGCTTTAAATTCAAGTCTGTCCTGCATCCTGTAAAAAGAAACTGGGTGAGTTTTATGGGTGAGGAGGCAAATGTGCTGCTGGTTGTAGCATCCAGTATGAAGCATTCCCATTGGATGCAGAATGCAGCTATCTCAGCCCCAGTCTTTTTTTCCTTAACTCCACTTGCAGTGGAGTGTGCCAAGAATTAGTGTTTTCATTCAGCAGTGGGTGCAGCTTTAACTGTGCAGCGGAGTACCCCTGTGAACAAATTTCAATGGGCAAGGGAAAATTTAGTCTATTGGGATATCCCATAAATATTCCATTCTTGAGCTTTGAGCAGAAATTAAATGTCGAAAATCCATTCCTCTTCCAACATTAATACAGTAGTGTTGAAGGTTGAGGAATTGAGCCCCATTTCACATACTTGAATGTAAAATCTAGGCTGATGCTGCAGCACAGTACACGGGGAGTGTAGCACTGTCATCTTTCAGCTCATTAATTAAACTATGGCTCCATCTACCTTCTCAAGTGAGCATAGAAAGTAAAAACAGGAAGAGATTATTCAGCTCTTTGAGCCTGCTGCATCATTCAATATGATCATGGCTTATCATCCAAGTCAATAGACTGAACCCATCTTCCCTCCATATCATTAGATCCCCAAGTGCAAAATCTAACTGCTTCTTGTAAATATACAATGTTTGGGCTTAAATTATTGAATTCCATAGGCTCACCACTCTCTGGATGAAGAAATTTCCCTTTGCCTCTGTCCTAAATTGTCTAATCTGTATCCTCAGACCGTGACCGCTAGTTCTGCATACTCTGACCATTGGGAACATCCTTCTTGCATCTACCCTAGCTTTAAGAGATGCTGAGGGACTTTTTCAAAGAAAAACAGGGGAGCTGTCTGGGGTCCAGACCATTATCTATCTTTCAGCTCACATCATTGAAAAATGGATTACATTTTGCAGTTGTAGTAAATGAATCTCTCAGCGCTCACATTATTAAAGAGTAAATTGGATAGAAACTTCCAGCAATTGCGAATGTGCAGCAAAATCAGGAAGTTGCTGGCTTTAGTTGTACTGTTCCTCCAGAGGTTTGTTATACTTGAAACTCATCCAGAAATTCGCCATTGAAACCTATGTAAGAGCCTGAAGTTGTTCACTAAACAAGAGTTCAATGTTAGGGTTGGTGCATTCTCAGTTGTACTTTTTTAAAATTTAAATGTAATAAATGATAATTACTGCAATGATCTTCTCTGGAACTGAAATTAAATTTGATGGGCATGTTCTCTTACACCTTCAGAATTTAATTACTGTTGCAGGTGTTATAACTTTTTAATATATTGTTTGAATCTTAACTTTCACCCTCTTAATCCAATCTTCTTTCCCTCTCTTTTGCCTTTTGTACATGATTTTACAAATAATTAAATGTTCTAATTTGTATATCTGGTTTAGATCCTGCTCATCTCCAGTGTGGATTATTCAATATGATTAGTTGAAGAAGCATGCTCTTACATGGTAGATGTTAGCATCGCTGCCTCATAGCACTAGGGACCTGGGTTCAATTCTGGCCTTGGGTGACTGTCTGAATGGAGTTTGCTCATTCTCCCCATGTCTGGATTTCTTCCAGGTGCTCCAGTTTCCTCCCACACTCCAAAGATATAGCAGTTAGGTTGATTGGCTATGGTAAATTGCCCCTTAGTGTCAGGGAATTAGCAAGTTAATGTGTGGGGGTTACGGAGATAGGGCCTAGATGGGATGGTGTCGGTGCACACTTGATGGGCTGAATGGCCTCCTCCTGTACTGTGATTATTCAGTCTGTTCAGACATACAGCATATTCTCTTGAGAGAATGCCATGCTGTTTTGGATGCTTGATAGAAGCAACTTGCTATTCATATGTCTACAGAAAGTCTATGGACAGCAATGAATAACCAAGTTGTTCCTTAGCCACTGAGTTCAAATGCAGGTCATTATCTGGTCACCTAGTCATTGCTGTTTGTGGGACCTTGCTTTGAATAAATTGGCTGCCGTGTCTTCTACATTAAAACGGTGACTACACTTCAAAAATACATCATGGGGGGTAAAGTGCTTTGAGATGTCCTGATATGTGAAAGACATTATATAATTGTGAGTTCTTTCTTTCTTTCTTTGCCCAGCGTGTAGCCACGATTAGTGTTGGTTGAATTAAAGGTGGTTGAGGATGAGGCCTCGGTTGTTGACCTGGGATGTTAAGGACACTCTACTCCGAGTGCGTCACACAGTCGGCGAGCAGTACTCCTTGGAGGCCAAAATGCATGGGATCCGAGTGGAGGCCGAGGCACTGAACAGATCGTTCCTGGCCGCCATCCAAACACAGGCCAAGCTGCTTCCCAACTACGGCCTAGAGCAGGGCATGAGCTCCCAGCAGTGGTGGGTGGAAATAGTCAAAAGGACATTTCGGCTCTGTGGAGTGAGTGATGAACGAGTATTGTCCCCCTTAGCAGAGAGCCTGTATCATGGGTTCAGCAGTGCAAAGAACTGGGAGGTGTTTAGCGATGTGAAAGACACCCTGACGCACTGCAATAGGCTGGGAATCCACATGGCGGTGATTTCCAACTTTGACCGCCGCCTGGAGCAGATTTTAGTTAACTGCAGCCTGCGGCAACACTTTCAATTTGTGTTGACATCGGAAGATGTAGGAATAAGCAAACCGGACCATCGAATCTTTATCAAGGCGCTGGACCTTGCCCAGGTGGAGCCTAAACAGGCCACGCACATTGGTGATGATGTGTGGAAAGACTATCTGGCAGCTCGGGCTGTAGGGATGGAGAGCTATCTGATCTGCAGAGAGAAGGAGCAACTCACAGCAACTGAGGGACTGGTGCCCAAGGCTCACATTCTTTACTCCCTGCAGCAGTTGAACAGCTTCCTGAAATGAATGATGTATGTCCTCAAACTCAACAGCATCCTCACCAAATTGAGAGTGTTTTTTCACTGAGGAAGTGAATCAGAATTTTGATGGGCAACATTGTGTTTGGGTGAGATTTGCTTCATCCCTCATTTGTGGGAGGGGGAGCTGGTGGTTTTGGCTTGGTGATTCTGGGCAATTTTACATCCTCACTAGGTGTCATCTCTGAACAGTCATGTGAGAGGAATCCTAGAATGTTGTGCCAAATATAAATTGACTGGAAAAATCTGGCATTTTCCAGCTGTGTCTTATAACAGTGGCATTATTTTTAAAGCTAAACTGAATGATTAACACTTCAATACAGGTGATTTGGGGAATATTTTATTTAGGATATCTGAAATAAACATTTTTCTTCCTCTGATCAGTTTGTCATGTGATCAATCTTAGGATAATATTTTTCACAGTACTCTCTTCAGCTCCTGCACTGTACACCTCTATGTTGTGAGGTAAAATGAATGGGGATAATAGTATTTGTCTTGAATCTAGTGTTGTGTATTTTTGTATGGAATGGAATGGACCAGGAGAATGAGCAAGATAAATGTTATTGGTAAAACATCTTCGGACATCTGTTAGCTTCACCTACACCCATGGAGTAGGCTGGAATGTGGTGACCGCTTTGTGCAATTAAAATCTTGCAAAGTGAGTGAGAAATTCACACTCTAGCTGTATCGCTAGCCTAACACCATGGGTATAGAGGTGATCCTGTGAATAGGAGTTCAAATCTCATCACTGCACACTGAAAATGTGAAATTTCAGAAATGAAAAGCTGTTATCAATAAAAGTAATCTTGATGCAGTAGGATTGTTCTCAAACCTGACGGGTTCACTTGTGCTTAGAGAAGGAACTTTGCTATTTCTATCTGGTGTGACCTATATGTGATTTCAGTCCCACTGAAGGGGCACACCCATTGATTTGAAGTTTGCGATCAGTGCCAGCTTTGCCACCTCCATCACATGAATGAATTATAAAAGAATCAATATCTGCTGGAATTGTTGGTACCAGCTGAAGCTTTGAATAAGGTTTCGTTGGACTGCCTTCTGGCCAGTGAGAAAGACTAAAATCCAGAACTAATAAAGGAGCTTTCAAAGCATGCCTGGATTACTGTCAGCAGTCCTGGGCATCACACCTTAGGAGGGATGTACTGGCCTTGGAAGGTTTACCAGAATGATACCTGGACTCCAAGGGTTAAATTACAATGAGAGATTACACAAATCAGGATTTTATTCCCTGGGATTTAGAAAGCTAAGTAACAATCCGATCGAACTTCAATACATTAGGGAAACAAATTAGTTTGGGGGAAAACTATTTCTATTGGTTGCGAAGTCTAAGACAAATTAGAAGTAGTCTTTTCAGGAGGTAGGAGCTTGGAACTTTCATCGAATGACAATTGATGCTGCTAGATGAGCTATTGTTAAAACTGGATAAGAAAAAATTCTCAAAAATATTAAGGGATATGGGACCGATGTGGGTATATGCAATTTGTTATAGATCAGCCATAATTTCATTGGATGATAAATACCTCAAAATGTTAAATAGGCTACACCTATTCCCATATTTCTAAGGAGAATGCTAGCAACAGCCTTGTTTGTGCCTATGAAGGGCAAATTGTGTGATGTGCACAAGATGTGAAGTATGGAGAAGCGAAGTTTGCAATAAAGGTGAGAGTACGATGCAAGAGAGAGAGAGATGGGGGAATAGGTCAGGGAAAGTATCACCGAGCACAGAAAGGGGAACTGAACAAGGTCCGCAGCAGTGAGCTAAAACTTCATCTCCCAGTTGTTAGATTGAAAATCTATATCAGTGCAAACTCAAAACTGCTATCGCTAATTTTTTAACTCATAAAGGTAGTGGTTTATGTGCCAGACTGAGCTGCAAGAAGATAATTTCCTTGTTGCTGGAGGCAGAGGTCTTCCAATAACCCTTGTTCAATCTGCACTGAGAATTACACTTCCAACTGTGAGACTGAACTTTGATGATGGAATGGAATAGTTGACATGGCAACAAACCGTGAGAAAAGTTGACACAACAGTGAATGACAAAGAACATGCGAATAGGAAGCAAGATTTGTAGCTATGAAATCCACACAATGCACAAAACTTTTAATCGCTCATCTATCCAGCGGTTTGTGTCTATCACTTCTGCAAATTCTTCTAGCTTACCTTTCATTGATAACCTCCTCTTTAGCTGGTGTATGGAATTTTCTCATTTTGTTTTTATCTAAGTGTGAACTCGGGCAGGAAAAGTGGGGTCATCAAGATTCAAAATGTTGGCTCTATTTGTTCTTCACAGATGCTGTCAGACCTGCTGACATTTTCCAGCATCTTCAGTTTTTGTTTCAAATTCCAGCATCTGCAGTAATTTGCTGTTATTTTAACAAAAGTGAAGGTTTGCTTGCAGCTGCACTGCCAGCTTTTCCCATCATATTTTTAAATACAGACAAAAAAAATGAAGGGATGGATCCCATTACGTCACACTGAAACCCACTTTAACAGCAACCTGTGCTCCTGAGCACAATTTTTAAAGGCACCCCAATGTAAATAAGGTAGAAATAGAAAACAACACCCCCCCTCCATCTCTGGATGGCACAGTGGTTAGCACTGCTATCTCAGTGCCAGGGACTCAGGTTCGATTCCTGATTTGGCTCACTGTCTGTGTGCAGTTTGCATGATCTCCCCCTATCTGCATGGGTTTCTGCCAGGTGCTCCAGTTTCTTCTCAAAGATGTGCTGGTGAGGTGTATTGGCCATGCTAAATTCTCCCTCAGTGTTCCTGAACAGGCGACTTTGGCGATGAGAGCATTTTCACAGTAACTTCATTGCAGTGCTAATGTAAGCCTACTTGTAACATTAATAAATAAACTTTCTACTTTCTTTCTAAAACCATAACCAACCCTCCACAGATACTTCTCCCTGGCCTCCCCCTAGCACCGCTTCTCATCAGGATAGTGCCTGGGCATGGCACTCTATCCCCAATAGCTGAACTTACCTGTGTACCACCATCCCCTCCCCACACACCAATATATAGGGGACTTTCCTACATGGGGGGGGGATGTTATTGTGGGCAAAGCCACCAATTACATTAAAATCCACCAAATTGAGTTCCCATCATTGTGTGGTGGGAACCCTGCGTAGTCACTGCTGGAGTGCGGGGACAATTGAGCTGGAAAATTTAAAATAAGGATCATGAGCCTTGGGAGTCCCTGGGAAGTGTGTAAATAGATGATGATATTGATGTACTTGTTTTTATCCTACAGGTGCTTTGGTCCACCTTGTTGTCTAACGAGGGGCATACACACGATGGGACGTGAGAGGGCTGTTCTTGGATTTTTTTCGGGAGTATCCTAGTGCTTCACGTCGTTAGTGTACGCTTGACCTGGACCATTTGATGGGCAACACGACAGCTCAGTGACTATCGCTGTGCTGTGCAGATACATGGATTTGGGCCTGTGTCTGTGGGAGTTTGCGCATTCTCCCCGTGCTTGCGTGGGTTTTCTCCGGGTGCTCCGGTTTCCTCCCACATCCCAAAGATGTGCTCTTAGGCTAATTGGCAAAACAAATTCTCCCTAAATTGTCTCAAATTTGGTTTTTAATCCATAGATCTATAAACATGGACAGGGATCGTGGATAGAGGTGGGACCATCGGGTTGGCGGCGTGGGCTCATTGGGCCGAAGGGCCTGTTTCCCATGCTGTTTTGTTCTTTGTTCTCTTTGAAAATCTTGCTGGCGTAAAAGCTATTTTGGGATTTCTCCTAGACACTCTGTCTCCTCTGGCATTCAGATCTACTGAAAATAGGGGTGGAAAATCTCCCCTGGTAAGTTTTAATTTACGCCATTGAAACAAGTATGCAGCTCAAAAGGTACGTACCTCAAACGAGCCTCACCCTGGGCATCTAAGCCTATCAGAACTTTCAGTTCCTTTCTCTCTCATATTTAACTAGACACCCCTCAAATGTTTTTGAAATGATAGCTTCATTTGTTTGTTTATTTCCTCCTGTAAGGCATGTGATATTTCTCAACTGTCATTAAAGAAACGGGAAGTTTCAATCCCGCCAGTTGACTATCACATATAAAGTACATCATATTGCTTGCTGGGACTGGACATCATTAGATTCTTCATAAAACTACTTTATTGCTGCCTTGTTAGGAGTGAGGTTTTTTTTTTGTTGGGGGGGGGGGTACCTGAGCATCAGGTTTAGCAGATAGGTCAAATGTTTGTTGAGCACACAGTTAGTTAGCCTCTAACCCCATCAACAGTGGAACCAGTGACTTGTAAAACAGAGTGACTTTTTCCACTGAGTCACAGCTCAGTGGCAGTGCACTTGGCTGAGATTGGGAAGATCATGGACTCAACATCTCTTCTAGAATCTTGAGCACAAAAGATTATGCTGACAAAACAGCACAATACCAAGGGAATGCTGAATTGTTGAAGATGCTTCATCTGTCCTTAGGTGGAATTAAAAGGCTCTACATATATATATATAAATATGTGTTGTGCAGACTTTGCAGACCTTTAAAAATAGCAGGACTCAGATTTGGAAGTCCTTCGACCATACTGACTGATCCCATTTTCAGCAGTGGGGGAAAGAAGGTGGAGTGTGATTCACACAAATGGGGAACTCAAACTCAGCAGGGCCATTTGAACTCAGTAATGATTGCAATGGACTCCATTTTCATTGTAACAGGGACCTTAACCTGCAGTATGAGAGTTCTGAACTTTTATGGTTTATGGAGAACAGTTGAAGCCAAGATCAGATCAGCCATGATTTTATTGAATGACAGAGTAGGTTTGAGAGGTCATGTGGCCTACTCCTGCTCCTATTTCCATAGGATATATGCCACAGAAACTAGCCACTTGGTTCAGCTGTGCTGATTATACTTGAATGATTATATTGAAGGAATTTTCACACAGTCCTAACCAATATATATCTCTCAGTACCCAAAATAGGTTATCTTGTCATTATCGTAACTATTTTTTATTCTTTCTTGGTAATTCTTCTTGCATTGGTACACTGATAATCCAGAATTATCCAGTCCTATCTGGGCTGGAAACTATTACAGGCAAATTTGACAGATCAGCCACAGGCTCACTGACTTTGGGTGCAAATTTCCGGTTCCAAAGTGAACGGACTGGAAAATCCCAGCCAGGGTTTAGACATCATTGACTAGGTTAATATTTATTGCCCATCCTTTGAGAAGGGCAATACTGTTTGTTGGACCTATCGATGTGTAAATTGGCTGCTGCATTTCCCACAAGAGGGACTAACATTTCAAAACTTACTTTGTGGTGCGCTTTGAAACATCCCAAAGCTGTGAAATTGGCTATATAAATAGACAGCTCCAACTTCTTTAGTCCAGATAGGTCTTTTCAGACAATAGAAAACTCTTCCTAAGATAAGAATCTTTTGTCAACACATTACCTGGGTTCAGAGATATTAGAAATGTAGCAAGGGAGTGTTGTGGCTAAAATGAATCACAGGACTTCTGGCTGTATAGTTAATAAGCTACAACTACACACATTAGTCAATATCTCAAGTGTTGTCAGGAGATTTTAATTAAGTCCATTCACTATTAAGATGACATCATGTGAACAGTTGCAGGAGATAGCAGTCAGATTTGGGAACTCAAAACAATGGTGTTCACTACTCATCATCATCATCATCATCATCAGCTTCTTCCACAACATAGTGAGCCCCATCATTGACAGGAACATCCTGATAGTACTGGTACTCTGCTATCAGGTCAAGCATGTCAGCTTCAGCATCATTAAACTCTACCTCATCCATGCCCTCGCCAGTGTACCAATGCAAGAAGGCCTTCCTGCGGAACATTGCAGAAAACTGCTCACCGATGCGCTTGAACAGTTCCTGGATAGCCGTTGTGTTGCCAATGAAGGTGGCTGCCATTCTGAGACCTCGAGGTGGGATGTCACAGACAGCTGTCTTTACATTATTGGGAATCCACTCCACAAAATAGGGGCTGTTTTTGTTCTGTACATTCAACATTTGCTCGTCCACCTCTTTCATGGACATGCGGCCTCGGAAAACGGCAGCAACAGTCAGGTAGCGACCATGGCGAGGGTCACAGGCAGCCATCATGTTCTTGGCATCAAACATCTGCTTGGTGAGCTCGGGCACAGTGAGGGCACGGTATGGCTGGCTACCACGGCTGGTCAGAGGAGTAAAGCCTGGCACAAAAAAATGTAGACGGGGGAAGGGGACCATGTTCACTGCTAGTTTACGCAGGTCAGCATTCAGCTGACCAGGGAATCGCAGACAAGTTGTTACACCACTCATGGTGGCTGATATCAAGTGGTTCATGTCACCATAACTGGGAGATGTCAGTTTGAGGGTTCGGAAACAAATGTCGTGGAGAGCCTCATTGTCAATACAGAAGGTCTCATCTGTGTTCTCTATTAGTTGGTGAATAGACAGGGTGGCGTTGTAGGGTTCTACCACAGTGTCCGATACTTTGGGCGAAGGAATAATACTGAAAGATAGCATCATTCTGTCAGGGTATTCTTCACGGATCTTGTTCAGGATGAGGGTACCCATGCCAGCACCAGTACCACCACCCAGTGAATGAGTGATTTGGAATCCCTGGAGGCAGTCACATCCTTCAGCCTCCTTCCTCACCATATCCATAACAGAGTCGGCCAGTTCAGCTCCTTCAGTGTAGTGGCCTTTGGCCCAGTTGTTCGAGGCACCGCTACGCCCTGGAACAAAGGATGCCAAATAAAACGTTTTACTAGAAGACACAAACAGTTAAGTTTAATGAAAGACTATTTGCCGCCACAAGCTCACCTCCCTCCAGTACTCCTGCAGCTAGCATTCTGAACATCCTTCCATGACATTGTTTCAAATACCAGATATGGTAGAATGTTCCAAATAATTATCACCTTTTAGCGAACAGCATTCCAATACCCGTTTAATCAAGTTTTAATTAATTTCCTCTGGTTCTTCTTACTATGAATTAATAATACAGGTTTTTAACTGTACAATATTTTATATCTTTTGACAAAGTTGCCCTTAGCCTTCTCTCAAAGCACTGAAACATAGTTCCGTTAAGCTTCCTTACTCATCCCTTTTACATTTGGAATGATTCTTTTGCTCTTTTCTGCATACCCTACTTCAATACACACATATCCTTTTTGAACCATTAACTTTCTTAAGCACTATTCAAAGTATGCTCTGAACAGTGAAGTAGGAACATGTGGTATAAGCTCTAATCTGCTATCACACCCCAGTTTTCTTTCACATTTTTAAAAACTGTTTTAACAAGTCTATGTTTTACTCCCAGGTCCCTCAGCAAATCAAATCATCCTGTGCTGATTCTGTTGCATTTGTTAACAATATGGGTCTGGATTTTTGACCCAAAGTTGAATAGCTTGAGTCAGGAAATTCCCCAGCTCAGAGTTCACCTTGGGAGAAACATTTCCAATTGGTGGGATCTTTGATCCCTGGGGATGGGGTGACAAAGGGAGAGTGGGAGAGAGGGCATGGGCTACAGGATACAAATGCCAAGATGGGCTGTAATAGGGGCCTGAGACTTTGACCCAATAATTTTGTTAATTTTAAGCGCTAGCCCTCAGCCACTCCCCATGGCCTTTCATTCCCTCCATGCCAAATTAATGCCAACACATGGCAACCCATCTCATACCATCCTTTGCCATTATACCCTCCATACCAATTCACCCAATGTTTTCCATGGATAGACCTCAGGAACCATGTTGAGATTAAATAAAATTGTAATGATCTATTACAGCCTTTCCTATAGTAACAGTAACACATTCAAAACATTTAAACTTAATCCCTTATAAAAATGAACAGTTGTATTCATAACTGCAATCAAAAGTAGCTAATCCTTTAATAATATGTGAGCTATGAAACCATGAATTTATAATCCCATACAGAGATTATAGGTTGTGGGAAGCACCTAAACATTAAAAATGATGCAACGATAGCCCATGGGGTAATGTTGACAAACAGCAACTGCAACTGTTAGTCCAGATATTTTCCAACTCACTGGCGCTGTTATTTTTTACATTAAAAGGCTAATGGTTAGAATAATTTTACAGCTCAAGTTTTTTTTCAAACTCTCAGAAGAAAGCTTTATTTTTTATTAAAGGATTTGAATTTTAATAACCTGACAGCTCTTCAGACCTCTTCTGCCTTTCCTGAACCTCAACAGTCCAGAACTTCCATACTGCGGTTTAAGGACCCTGTTACAGTGGTGGGATTGTGGTCAGTGTAGACTTGATGGAGGTAATCACATCCTTCAGCCTTTTTCCTCACCATATCCATAACAGAGTCGGCCAGAAGAGCCTCTTTCTACACTGTAGGGTTCTATGATTCTTTTTCTCCTGGGCCTCTGGATTATTAGTTCAGTGATGTTACTATTATGCCACCAACTCGACATCTTGACTTGTCCCCAGTTACCTGACTGTTTGATGTTTACATCAATGAGCCATTATTTTATTTTCTGAGTGAACATTAGCTGAATTCAGTTATTGGCACCAGCATACCCTTCCTATCTCTCCCTTCTTGTTCTGAATGCTCTTTCAAGCTGATCCAGGCTACACACAAACTTATTGATTGTAAGAAAACATTGTTTGTTTGATCCAAACACCATACCCTGGATATCACCAAATAAAATCCATGGGCAAAAATAAATTAAACTCACATGGCGATAAGGCAATCAGTATGTCCCTGAGCAAATTACAAGCAATGGATTATTTTTGAAGTACAATCACCATTTAGTGTTTGTGTAAGTTAAGTGTTTTGCTGTTAAAATTTTGATTAGGTTCATTTTAAACAAAGGTGTTTACATGTATGGGAGTTTTGTTTTAATTTCAGTTGTGCCTGTATTGTGATTAGAGAGTTTACAACATGAAAAGTAAAAAGAACTTTAGAAAAGTTTAGGCTGTTGTTTTGCAATCAGACCACCTTGAAGTTAGAAATAATTGAATTTAGTGTTCATCTGGACACAAGGCAGTTGGAGCTAGGTAGCTGGGGTGAAAGCAGCTCTTATAGCTCTGATAAAAGTAGAAGAATGGATAAGGACAGAAAGTATGAACCAGAATTTAAAGAACAAATAGTTCTAGAAACCAGGGAATGGAAAAAGAATGTCTCAAGAAGATTGAATTTAAAGGAACAAATAACAAATGGAACAAGGTCCTGTTCGGCAGAAGTCAAATAAACTGCCCAGACACTGAGTTAAAAAGACAGCTGCAGTAACCAGTTTTAAAGTGGATAAGCCCGACATCTTAAGTAATCCTAAGGTTGATGATCTTAGTATATTTATGAAGCACTAATGTTCTATTGATATGGCTGAGTACTGGAGAGATTTGGAAGCTTGAACATACGTAGTAATTCAAGCCAGAGGAATATTAAGAGAAAAGTTTGAAATTCTGGAAGTGGATCCTTGCTAAAAATATCTGAGAAAACATTGTTTGGGAGAAGACTCTAAGGCATGACGTTTCAAGAGTGATGTTTGGAGACACTCGGGTGGAAGCCAGAGTTCAATAAGATCAGTTGGCTCACAGTGTAATAATCATCTGTGGGGATCTCATGAGAAATCCAAAGAAGTTATATTGGGTAGCATCTGCTACTTGGTTTCAGAGTCTGATGTGTCTGACTACAGGTGGCCTGTTGGTTTACAGGAACTGTGTACTAACTGGGAATATTACTGTAGAACCATTACCTGCTGTGAAAATGGAATTGGACACTTTAGGAACTTTCAATCAGTTATTGGATAGACATATGGAGCACACCAGAATGATAGGGAGTGGGATAGCTTGATCTTGGTTTGGATGTAGCTCAGCACAACATTGAGGACCAAAGGGCCTGTACTGTGCCGTATTGTTCTATGTTCTAAGATATATTTTGTAACCCATGTTATTTTAAAAACCTATGTAAATTTCTGAAGGTAAAGGTGGGTGAAGGATTACTATATCGTAGTCAAACTTTTCATATTTAGTTTTTTTTCTTTGTTGAAAGCTAATTGATAAGACTGTAACTCTGATCACCAACATTTCTGAAATGATTCTATTGAGCCTTCTATTCTGATATCTTCCCCTTCTACATCCCAGCAGTAGTGACATCAGCTGGAATATCACTTAGCTATATAAATACACTGTGGCTACAAGAGCAGATCAGATATCTGGTAATTCTATGGCAACTGGTTCATTTCCTGAATCCTCAAAACCCCACCAACAAGGCACAAATCCAGAGCATGATTAAATACTCCCCTGGAGTGGATTGGTACAGCTGCAACATCACTCAGTCTGCTCCACACTTTTCCAGATAAAGCAATCTGTTGTACATGGGGAAATTTATACCCCATGCACAACAGGAACATTGTAACTGTAATATGCAGCATCAACAAGTTGCATTGATGTAAGCTAGCAAGGTTTCTTTGATAGCATTTCCACAACTAGCAACTTCTTTCAACTAGAACAAGGTTTCCAAACTGTGGGGAGCAACCCCAGTGTCTGTGGTGAGAGGGGGTTTGGGAAAAGGGGCTGGTGTGTGTGCATATGTTTGAAAGGATGGGAAGTGGGGCATGTTTGAGGGACTCATTACAATGTATATATGGGGTAATGGGGGAAAAGAGGGGTTCACCCAGTCTTCTTTGGTGAAGGAAAATGTAGAGCTTAGCTGAATGAATACATAAATACACAAAATAGTACATGAATACTATAATACTTGAACTTTAATAATTAAATACTGAATGCTTCTATGCTACTTTATTGTTTCTGCTGGTGTCTGAAGTAACACATTGAAAACTAGTTAGAGAAACAGTCAACTAGGAGGCCAGTATATGAATAAACTACCATCTCCAAGTTTCCCTCCAAGTCATATAGCATCTTGTCTTGGGCACAGATCACTGTTCCTTCATCGTCAGTGAGTCAAAATCCTCAAACCCTCTAACAGTACTGTGGGAGTACCTTCATCCCACAGGCTGCATGTAATCGAGAAGACAGCCCACCACCATCATTACAACAGAAGTGCAAGGAAGCAAGCAGCAGACTTCAGGAGTACATAGGAAGACTGATGAAATGTGAAAGCACGTGGCAGATGAAAGTTATGCAGCGTAGTATATAAAGTGATGCATTTTGGGAGGAAGGAGAGCATACAAAGTAAAAGATAAATTTAAAAGGAGTGCAGGAATGGGAGAGCTCAGAGTTCACATTCACAAACGTTTGAAACAAAGCAAAAACAAGGCAGATTACTATCTGAATGGCTGTAAATTGGGAGAGGCGAGTGTGTAGCGGGACCTTGTGCACCAGTCACTGAAGGTAAGCATATAGAAGCAGCAGGTGGTAAAGAAGGCAAATGGCATGTTGGCCTTCATTGCGAGAGGTTTCGAGTACAGGAGTGTTGTTGTGATTTTACAGGGCTTGGTGAGGCCACACCTAGAATATCTTTTGCAGCTTTGGTCTCCTTTTCTTACTCTCGAAGGAGTGCATGAGGGTTTACCAGGCTGATTTCAGGGATAGCGGGACTGATGTATGAGGAGAGATTGACTAGGTTAGAATTGTTTTCGCTGGAGTTCAGATGAATGGGGGGGGAGCGGGGGATCTCATAGAGACTTATAAAATTCTAACAGGACTAGACAGGTTAGATGCAGGGAGAATGTTCCTGATGATGGGGGTGTCCAGGGGTCACATGGCCAATGCATCTAACAGCATGTCTATTGGACGGTGGGAGGAAACTGGAGCAACAAAGAACAAAGAACAACACAGCATGGGAAATAGGCCGTTCGGCCCAACGAGCCCGCGCCGCCATCCTAACGTCTTAATGACATATAGAGACCAATATAGGGACAATTTGTTACCCAATCAGCCTAAGAGCACATTTTTGGATGTGGGAGGAAACCGGAGCACCCGGAGAAAACCCACGCAACCACGGGGAGAACGCGCAAACTCCCGCAGACACAGGCCCAAATCCATGTGGCTGCACAGCAACAGTGATAGTCTCTGAGCTGTCATGTTGCCCATCTGATGGTCCAGTTTAAGCATACACTAACAACATGAAGCACTAGGCCACTCCTGAAGTAACATCCAGGAGCAGCCCTCGCACGACCTGCCGAATGCATGCACCTTGTTGGTCAACAAGGTGGACCAAACAGCCTGTGGAAACAATTAAAGTATTTAAACAGTCCTCCTATATCCCTCTATCTGCAGACTGCTCATGTGGCTGTCCAGGAGACCCTTAAACAACCCTAGCGTGCATGCTCCCACCACCTTACTCGGTAGTGCATTCCACACCCCCACTACCCTTTGTGTGAAAAAATGCCCTCTAATATTAGTCTTATACATAGCCCCCTTCACCCTAAGGCTGTGACCCCTCGTTCTATCCGAATCTAATGGTGGAAAAAGCTTACCACCATTTACTCTATCTATACCCCTCATAATCTTATATACCTCTAAAAGATCCCCTCTCAGCCGACGTCTTTCAAGGGAAAACAACCCCAGTGCTTTCAATCTTTCCTCGTAAGACAGCCCTTCCATACCAGGCAGCATCCTGGTAAATCTGCTCTGCACTCTCTCCAGGGCCTCCACATCCTTCTGGTAGTACGGCGACCAGAACTGGACGTAGTACTCCAAGTGAGGCCTAACCAACGTTCTATACACTTGTAACATCAGACTCCTACTCTTGTATTCTATACCCCTTCCTATGAAGGCTAACATACCATACGCTTTCTTTATCACTTTCTCCACCTGTACTGACACCTTCAGAGACTTGTGAATCTGCACCCCCAGGTCTCTCTGCGTCTCTATACTCCGGATAGTTTTACCTTTTATCCTATACCTCCCCTCTACATTATTCCGGCCAAAATGCATCACCTCGCATTTATCCGGATTAAATTCCATTTGCCATCTATCTGCCCAATCTACCCAATCTGCACTCGGAGAAAACCCACGCAGACATGGGGAGAATGTGCAGACTCTGCACAGATGGCGATCCAGGTCAGGAATTGAACCCAGGTCTCTGGCAGTACTAACCACTGCATTCTGTGAAGGATGCCAAGGGCTTGGAGATGGTACAGAGGAGATTTACCAGAGCACTATAGGGATGGACGTGGGGACGGAAGAATAGCCCTGAAAATATTTCTGTTTCAAGTATTTATCTGTTTCAAGACTGAAAACTGCAATTTGTGTCTGCTTTGACCATCCTTTCAGTCACTGAATTCTCGATCACAACAACTTGCTGTGCAAAAACACTTCTCATTTTCCCACTGAAATTTCCCAGAAACTGTGATTGTTTTTCTTAATGTAGAGAAGGATAAGGGGGAGGGTGATAGAGGTATTCAGATTTTTGTAGGATTTTTAGTACAGTAAATAATAAGAAAACATCCCCACTGTTAGAGGGTCAGTAACCAGAGGACACAGATTTAAGACAATTAGCAAAAGAACCAGATGGAAGAGGAGGAGAATTTTTTAAATATAAAAATGAGTGGATTTTATGATCTGGAATTCCTGCCAGAAAGGGTAATGGAAGCAGATTTGTTTGCAACTTTCAATGGAGATATTTGCAGGACAATGGGGATAGAACAAAGGAGTGAGACTTAATTAAATAAGAGCAAAATATTGCTGATGCTGGAAAATAGAGGTAAAAAACAGAAAATGCTGGAAAAACTCAGTACCTCTGGCATCTTCTGTGGAGAAAGAAACAAGAGTTAATGTTTTGAGTCCATATGTCTCTTTTTCAGAATGGGACTAATTGGTTAGGTCTTTGATAGAGCTGGCATGAACAGAATAGACCAAATAGCCTCCATCTGTGCTGTAAGATACTATAGATGAGGCATGGACAGTAAATGAAGGCCTTTCCATGAAATCCGTATCCTGAGAATTAATCAAAGAAATAGGTCAAGGAACACTACCCATTGTCTTGGGCAATGTCTAACCTGTGCTTCCTCCCTGTACCCTGAGTCTTGTCATCTACTAAAATACAATAACACTGTATCAATTCTTCAACCTATGAACAATCAACCATACAGGAAATTTCACACACCTAGGTTGAATCCAGTAGCTTCGTGACATAAGAGCTATAAAGTAGTCCCAATATTTACAGAAAATTTCACTGACCAAACACAAAGTTATCTGGTCTGAAGAGGTGTCCAAAGGGTCCAGAGCGAACAGAATCCATTGTACTAGGTTCCAGGTCCACAAGGATAGCACGAGGCACAAACTTACCACCTGTTCAGAAGCAATTTAAAATAAAGAGAGAAATAAATACAAATAATAAAAAGCATCTGAAAAATGGTAAGTTGAAGATTGGTACCTGTGGCCTCATTGTAGTAGACATTGATCCTCTCCAGTTGAAGATCACTCTCTCCACGGTATCTTCCCGTAGGGTCAATACCATGTTCATCACTGATGACTTCCCAGAACTAAAAAACAAATAGTCCAAATCAATGCACATATATGACCCAGGAGAGTATTACACCCTTGCTCATCATTAGCTTACACAAATATCCTAGAAAGGAAAAAAAGTTCTTTTTAACTGCCAAAATACTACCTTGTGAAGTGTAGTATGTAGGAAACATGGCAGCTAATTGCATACAATAAATTCCCACAAAAAACAATGTTATAATAACCAGATAATCAGTTTTGAAATGTAGCTTGAGGGATAAATATTGGTTAAGACACTGCTCCTTTGATATAGTGTCATGAAATCTTTATGTCCAATTGCGAGGGTCTCAGTTTAACGTCTCATCCAAAAGATGGTACTTATGAAATGTACAGTAGTACATTTGAGTGTCTGGTTTGATTTTGCTGCTTGGGTTCGGAAACTCAGAACCATATGACACAGAGGCAACTGTAACTGAACCACAGGTGTCACTCAGACTCTGTTCAGTCACAGTGTCTATTTGGAAGATTACCTTGCCCTTAATTGCTTTCTATCAAAATTTTCAGTGTGAGAAATAGTCCTCAGTGAACTGTGTAAGTGACAGATATTCCACGTGGCAATTCGTAGCCCAGAATGTACAGTTCTGAATTACTCAGCACTCAACCCTTCAGACTGAGAAACAATTTGTGAGATTTCCAGAATTTTGGCCCAGCATTGAAGGAATTTCTTAGTGATGTTGGTGTGTGATTTAAGAGTGGAATTTGTAAGTAGTTATGTCCCCAGTGTGCAGTGGAACTTCTCAAGTGTTTTGTGTTGCCTTCACACACTATAAATGATCACATCCGTCCTTGGATTGAGTCTTTTCTCAGACTGAATACTTATAATTTTACAGAGAAGCAAGTAACCATTATCTACAATTGTCACCTTTGTACTAACTTTAACAAGAAAAAAAGGAAAGGTAAAACTTAAGTGAACATCATGGGCTGAATATTTGCTCCAAGGTCAGGATCCTGATTTTGAATTAACCCAGCTGTTCAAAGCCTGACACTATTTTTGAAGTGCAAATTTGTTAAGTGTCAAGAGTGTATGCTTGATGTCCAATTAAAGATGGTGGGTGGCTCCTAAAGTTGAATGGTCAATAGGAGGTTTTCCAGCAATGACACATCAGTATCTCCAACATCTGAGGTGTGAGCTGTCAATATAGGTGAGTGTGACAGAAGGTGCAGTGACTTTCTTCAGACCCAGTTATTCAACAATATCTTTTTGTTTCTTTTTTCTCTTTGTATTCATCTGGCTTTCTTTTGAAAGCATCTATGCTATTTGCCTCAACTGCTTTCTATTGTAACAAGTTTATTTTTCTAGCCACTTCTAGAATAAAGACATTTTTTATTTCACAAATGGATTTATTAGTAATTATCTGATATTTATGATCCCTCGTTTTGTATTCTTCAAAAGTGAAAGCAAGCTCTCATCTACCTTGTCTAATATATGCATAACTTTTACAAAACACTATCAGCAAACAGATTTTCATTAGTATAATCTTTCCCAATAGCCATATCTTGGTTCTGGTACTAACATCAAATTTTTTTTCCATTTTGTGTTATTTGTATAGAATGGAGAATAGAATTGTGTGTCATACTCTAAGTGTTGCCTTATCAGAGTCCTAACTTCATCACTACTGAGTTTTACAAGTTCTTGAAACAAATCCGTGTATTCACATTTTGAACTGCTTTACTGACTGCTGTTATTAATTGCTCATCTCTTTTCCCTTATACTATAAAGTTGCAAAATATAACCACTCCAACCAAGAATGGGAAGCAGAAAATTAGAAACTATTAGCCAGTTAGTTTGGTGTATGATGTAGGGAAGGTGTTAGAATCAACACCTCACGTTCAGGTGGTTATATTCAGACATTTGCAGAAACTGAATCAGTATACTAGTGTGAAAAAGAAATTTATTGGAATTATTTGGAATGACATAAGCTCTGGATAAAGGAGAGCCTATGAATGTAGTATACTTGAATTTCTAGAAGGCATTTGAGAACATGCCACATCAAAGGTTATTGTGGAAAATAAAAGCTCACGGTGTAACATACTATAATTGGTAGAAAGCAGAAAACAGAGTGTGTATAAATTTTTTTTCTAATTGGCAGGATGTGGGATCTCAACTTGGCTTAGACAAGTGGCATGAAAACAGTTAAATTTGCAGATGACACAATAATAGGTAGGAAAGTACAGTATGAAGGCAACGTAAGGAGGTTGAAGATGACAGTAGACAGGTTAGTGAATGTGCAAGAATCTGGCAGATGGAGTATAAATGTGGGAAAATGTGAAGTTCACTTTTGGTGGGAAGTTAAAAAAAGAGTATTAATTAAATGGAGAATGACTAAATACAAACAGATCTAGCCACACTAGTGCATGAGTTACAAGAAGTTAGTATGCAGGTACAACATGCAATTAAGGCTAACAGAATGTTATCCTCTATTGCAAGAGGAATTGCATATAAAAGGATGTTATGCTGCAGTTGTACAAGGCACTGATGAGACCACATCTTGAATATTGGCGTGGATTTTCCCACAACAAAGGCTGATATTTTATGACCTAGCTTGGGAGAGGCTTGTAAAATCCCACCCGAGGCTAAAAGCGAATTCCATTCTGTGAGTTGTGCCCGCTGCAGTTCCAGGTCGGGTATGGTAGTAAAATTCTAGCGTAAGTGTCCAATAGATAGGAAAACAGAAGACTTTCCCTCCCTTTTTTTGGGCGTACTTACCTAAATGAATCTCCAACACATTGTACAATGCAGGATGCAGTAAGAAGTCTCAACATCAGATTAAAATCCAACCTGTTTATTTGATAGTAATCCCACAAGCTTTCGGAAATGCTGTTCCTTCATCAGGGGTATGAAAGCTTCTGATCAGAGAAGGGCATATAAAGACACACATAGTTTACAGAATACTGATTCTAAGACCATCCACTTTTGTGGTGATTATAAGCTAACAGTTAATCATGTTCTTTGTTCTTCTTTATGCCGCCAAGATGGATAAATATCAAATCCGTAGAATTGAAGATGTATGTGCGAAGTTGGCAAGTCCATCTTACACAAATGATGCTTCTCAGGAGTATGTCACAATAAAAATACACAGAGGCCTATTCCATAACATGCAGCTGCCTTTTGACATATCTCCATCACGTGCAATATCTTAAAAGGACAATAGACAATCTTGTCCAAGGGCTACCATTGGTTGTAGTATATCTTGACAATGTCCTTATAACTGGATCAATAGAGGCCAAGCATCTAGCAAGTTTAGGTGATGTTAAAGAGATTTCAGGAGGCTGGCATTTGCCTCAAAAAAGGTGCATCTTCCAAGCATGATGTAAATATACAAGGATTACAGCTCTTGGAAGATAAGGTCTCAGTAATAAAGGAGCACTTGTCCCCACAAAACTGAACTCAAAAAATCATTTTTGTGTTGGGTAGGCTCCTATGGATGGCTATTTTTAATCAACATACCTATAGTATTATCCCCCTTGCATATTCTACCAAAGAAACACTATTGCTGGTCTTGGAAGGCTCCCCAGTGGGAAGCTTTCAACAGAATGAAGCAATTGCTGCATTCTTCAAAACTGTTAGTATATATTGACTCATTTAAAGGACTGATACTGATCTGATCCATCTCTCCATTTGGTATTGATGCAGTGTTGTTGCATTGTTATGTTTGTTTTTCGCGAGCCTCTTCCATCCTTGTCACAAAGACAAATGCCAACTACTGTCCGAGTCAAAAGTTCTTTGTTCTTCTTACAAATGTAAGCTGGCAAACCTTTGCTACATAACTTCCACTCAGAGCTGGGAGTCAGGTAGCAAAGGCACACTGAATAATGGGCAGTCCCCTTTATGTAGCTTTACAATCCTTATGATCACATGCGGTCTGAGACAATATAATTAATCACAAGACCCCCCTTTTGTTCTAATCAGGTTAACCATATCTAAGGTCATAATATTGTTATGTTGAAAGAAAGAGAACTGTTAAAGGCTATATTTGTTAATCACAGATGTCTTAACCATGTTGTTTTGAAATCAACTCAAAAGTTCTTAGTTGGATGTGATGTTAATCCCTTAATATCTCATTCCCTCCTTTTATCATTTCATAACTTTAACCTTTGGAGAGGAGTTTGGACTCTGTTATAGCCAGGTATCAACAAACACATTATAGCAAGAACAGTAATAAGCAAACCACCAGAATAATAATTACCAAATGTATAATCATTCCTCCCCAGTCCCTAAAGAAGTTACCAAAGGGCCACTAGTTAAGGGATTGTAGTCCTTAATGTTCTGTCCCTTGGTTCTAATTTTGTCAACTGTCTTTTTAATGTGCTCAGCTAAATCAGTGATATTGTTGGAGGAGTCTAGAATGTATTTACAACACTCAAAGCTTATTAGGGTGCAAGGTGCCTCTGGTAGCCATCAACAAGTAATCTAAAGCCATTTGATTTTGGAGTGCCACCGTTCAATTGACTATAATTTCAGCTGAAACTTTGGAGATAGCAGTGTTCATATCCTCTAATCCATCCGCAGTATCATTAGCTATTTTCTCAAGAGCTGATGCCATATTGATCAGCTCTCGAGCCGCCCTTGCTGTCCCATAGGCAGGAAAGGCTATCATCCAAAATTGCTCAGCTACAATGATGGCCTATTTCTCAACAGGTGTATCTTAAGATGGAGATGCAGGGAGTCATAATGTTGGACATAGGGAACCACATACACTGGACAGCAAGATCCAGAACAGTCCCAGGGAAGCCAAGGATAGGCGTTATCTCCACAGACAAAATAGGTGCCATTGTAAGCTACCATGTCTTTAATAGAACTGAGTTGAGACCAAATGGAACTCCCACAGTAATCCAAAAATGATTTGGCTGTAGGGCAATGGACTTTAGACCTCAGCTATACCATACTACTACTGGGATTGGTGACATTAAACTGCTGAATGCAGTAACTATGGTCAATGGGCTTGGTTCCGTTTCTTATCAGGCAGATGGATCCCCTTTGTTGACTGTTTTCAATGAAATGGGGTGGAGAGTCTGACCTATTATAGCTGGGCTGGTAATGTTTTTTAAAAGTCAGTAGAGTGCATCCCCCCTTCTTCATTGGCTAATTGACATCAGCAGTGATGTCTCCACAATTTCCTCTCATGGTCTGGCCCCCTTTTTTCTTCCATAAGCAGTCCATTCTATCATTTCCCAGAGTTTGAGAGGAATGGAGAACAGGGGATCCCCTCTTTGGCTTGTGATGATACATGTGAGCAGATCCAACGTCTGCTTACATTAAACTTTACAGCATAGTCATAAGACTTGTACGAAAAGGTATTAAAGTGAAATTGTCCATTAGTCAATTCATCTTTCAGGCTTCCTTTCCATTGATCCGGTTGTTCTGGTGCCAGAAAAATAGCTGAAAGGCCGAAGAAGGTGAAGATAAACTTCATGATTTATTAGTGGATGTTGGTGTCCACCGTTTACAATCACTCAGATGTATCCAGCGAGGTTGTTCTTGAACCTTGATTGCAGGTGGAATCTAATGGAGAACTTAGAATAGTCCTTTCCATCATGGTTCAAGTTTGGGTCAATCCCAATTCTTTATTAGCACAGGTCTCTTATCTGTGGTCCAGGGAAGTAGTCCTGTGGGTCAGAATCTTGATCCGCTCTCAGTGGAGTTGATCCAAGATGCATTGTATCTGTGAATGAAGAAACTTTAAAGACGATGTTAGCTGTTGGAACTACGTTTGCATTTCGTCTCCCATAACATGTGAATCTATTATGTGAGCGGGCTTGTATTTGCATCCTGCTTACCATAGATTATCTCCATAGCCGATAATCCAGTGGTAGAGTGGAATGTTATTCTCATGTGGTCAAGGGCAAAGGGTAAGACTTTTAACCAATTTAGACCGGTTTCAGATGTTAGCTTGTCTAGCTTGGCTTTAAGGGCCCCTTTAGTTCTTTACACTATCCCTGTTGCTTGGGAGTAATAGGCACAGTGGAACTGTTGTTGAATGTGTAAAGCATCACACAATTCCTTATTGACTTTTCCTTACAAAGTAGGGGCCATTATCTGCACTAATTTGTCAAAACACTCCAAAGCTTGGTATTACTTCAGTTAGTAACGATTTTACTACCATCGAGGTCTTGTTGTTTGTCACTGGGAAAGCCTCTATCCATCTAGTAAATACATCAACAATCACAAGACAATACTTATAGCAATGTACATGTACAAATTTAATAAAATCCAACTGAATACAATCAAATGGACCACCTGGCAAGGATGTTTTCCCTGGTGGGCACTTTATTCCTTGGTCAATGTTATTTTGTTGGCATGTTAAACACGATGCTATGTGAGATTGAGCAGCCTTGGCTAGTTGGAGGTGCCACCAGGTACGAAGCATATACCATTCATTCCCTCTTTCCCAATGTGGGTGTCAGAATGTAGTCAATCAATAAAGGCAGTAATGCATCTGGTATACAAAGTTGGCCAGCTGGAGTAACCTAGAGGCCTTATGACGCAGAATGTAATCATCTCCATTGCTGCAAATGGAGATCATTCAGGCAAATAATGAAAAGTTTGTACCTTTTACCACCTTGAACCTGCTTCCCCTTGCCCAATTTTCACAATCAGATCAGATGCCTTCTTTTCAGAATGAATTGTCTGGTCATTCCTCAGATTTTATCCTTCCTTAGATTATGAAGACCAAAATTATGCACAGTACATCAGGGCTCTGATTTTACCATCAGGTTGCGCCTGTTTTTGGGTGCAAAAGCTTGATAAAATCGGTGTGAGGCAAGTAGCGTGACCTGTGCCTGCCTCATGACAGTTCCCTCTTTACCAAGGGCTGAAAATGACTGCGATCTGGACCACACCTGAAACTGCAATGCATGTATAAATTCTGCAAGCATTTAAATTGACTTAATGAACTGCGCGCCCAACCTTACGGGCACTTCCCCCTTTACCATCATATTCACCCATCCAGAATTGGCGTGAAACAGACATGTTCCATAGCGGTCCAGTTACTGAGGAAGTAGGTGCTTTACGTCTGACAGCTCTCTGCCTGAGATCGGTGGAGGGGGGAGGGAAGTGGATCACTCTGCCTGAGATCATGAGGTGGGGGTGGCAGGGAAGGGTGGATCACTCTGCCTGAGATTGGTGGAGGGGAAGGGGGGGTCCACTGCCACTCTCCCTGAGATTGGGGAGGCCCACAATTGGTCTGGGTGGCAGGATGGGGATAAAGGGGTCAGGCCCTTCGGCCCAATGAGCCCACACTGCCACCCCGATGTTCCCACTTCTACCCGTGATCCCTGTCTATGTTTATAGATCTATGGATTGAAATCAAATTTGAGACAATTTAGGGAGAATTTGTTCTGCCAGTCAGCCTAAGAGCACATCTTTGGGATGTGGGAGGAAACCGGAGCACCCGGAGAAAACCCACGCAAGCATGGGGAGAATGTGCAAACTCCCATAGACACAGGCCCAAATCCATGTATCTGCACAGCACAGCGATAGTCACTGAACTGTCGTGTTGCCCATCAAATGGTCCAGGTCAAGCATACACTAACGACGTGAAGCACTAGGATACTCTTGAAAAATCCAAGAGCAGCCCTCTCACAACCCATCGCGTGTATGCCCCTTGTTAGACAACAAGGCGGACCAAAGTACCTGTAGGATAAAACAAATACATCAATATCATCGACTATTTACACACTTCCCAGGGATTCCCAAGGCTCATGATCCCTATTTTAAATCAGTTTTCTATATCCCTCCATTCCCATTCTGTTCATGTGCCCATCTAAGTATCTCTTAAATAACTCCAGAGTGCCTGCCTCCACCACTTTACTTGGCAGCGCGTTCCATACCCCCACCACGCTCTGTGTGAAAAAACTCCCTCTAGCATCGAAATTATACCTTACCCCCCTCACCCTAAGCCCATGACCCCGCTTGCTATTTGAGTCCAGCCTAGGAAAAAGCTTAACCCTGTTTACCTATCTATATCCCTCATAACCTTGTACACCTCTAGATCTCCTCTAAGTCTACGTCTTTATAAGGAAAACAGCCCCAATTTGCCTAACCTCTCCTCGTAACCCATGCCTTCCATACCAGGCAGCATCCTGGTAAACCTCCTCTGCACTCTCTCCAGAGTCTCCACGTCCTTCCAGTAGTAAGGCAACCAGAACTGGACGCAATATTCCAAATGGTCTAACCAACGTTTTATACAACTGCAACATTGAAGGCTAGCTCTTGTACTCTATACCCCTTCCTATAAAGGCTAGCATACCATATGCTTTCTTCACAACCTTCTCCAACTGCTCTGCCATCTTCAGAGACTTGTGCACCTGCTCCCCCAGGTCCCTCTGCATTTCTATACTCTTAATAGGTCTACCCTTTATTATATACCTCCCCCCAACATGCTTTCTCCCGAAATGCATCACCTCGCATTTATCAGGATTGAATTCCATCTGCTATCTATCTGCCCAAACTACCAGCTATTTATGTCCTGCTGCATCGCCTGACAATGCTCCTCACTATCCGCAAGTCCAGCCATCTTTGTATTGTCTGCAAACTTGCTGATTACTCCACTTACTCCCTCTTCCAAGTCATTTATATATATTACAAATAGAAGAGGTCCCAGTACCGAGCCCTGCGGCACACCACTAGTGAGCGACCTCCAGCTAGAAAAATAGCCTTCCACCATTACTCTCTGTCTCCTATTACCAAGCCAGTTACTTATTCATCTAGCTACCTGTCCTTGTATCCCATTAGCCTTAACCTTTTTAACTAACTCCCATGAGGGACTTTGTCAAATGTCTTACTGAAATCCATATAGACAACATCAACGGCTCGCCCTTCATCGATCGTTTTCGTCGCCTTCTCAAAAAATTCTACCAGATTCGTAAGGCACGACCTCCCCTTAACAAAGCCATTCTGCGTATCCCTAATCAGATCACAATACTCTAAGTGCCTATACATCCTATCTCTAAGAATCCCCTCCAACAGCTTCCCTACCACTAATGTCAAACTCACTGGCCTATAATTTCAGGGTTATCCCTACTACCTTTTTAAACAACGGTACAACATTAGCTATTCTCCAGTCCTCTGGGAACTCACCTGTGTCCAAAGAAGAGACAAAGATTTGCGTCAGAGGCCCAGCAATTTCACCTCGCACCTCCCTAAGCAGCCTGGGATAAATGCCCCGGAGATTTATCAATTTTAATGGTACCTAGAAGCTCTAACACTTCCTCCCTCAGTACGGATATTTCCCTCAACTGGTCCACAGCTCCCTCAGAGACAGGACCGGTCAACAAACCCTTCTCCTTCGTGAATACCAACACAAAGTATTCATTCAGGATCTCCCCCATTCCCTCGTGCTCTAAGCACAGTTCCTCTCCTCTGTCCCTAAGAGGTCCGATTTTTCCTCTAATCACCCTTTTATTCCTAACATAGGAGTAAAAAGCCTTTTGATTTTCCTTAATCCTATCTGCTAAAACCATTTCATGCCCCCTTTTTGCCCTTTTGACTCCCCGTTTGAGTTCTCTCCTACTCTCTCTATATTCTTCCAACGCTTTCTCTGTTCCCAGCTGCTTTGACCTAACATATGCCTCTGTTTTCTTCCTAACCAAGTCCTCAATATGCCTAGTAATCCACGGCTCCTTACTTTTGTACTCCTATTATCTTGTGGTTAAAGGCCGAAATGTTATTTAACTTCTTATTTGCTTGCATTGTTTTTTTCAAACAGTTCACTCAAATCAGAGTTGTTATGACAAATTGCACTTTACACACATGTAGTAATGTGATGGTAGAGGCTACAACATTTTTTCCATCACATGGCTGACAAAAAAATCTCTCTCACCTTACTGACTGCCACAGGTAATGTTGGTAGAGTTTGCGGACGTATACTCAATCTGTTTAGTCACTTTATGAAACACACCCTTCCTGGCCATCAGGTCCTCCGGTTTTACGCAAACCCAGAACTACTAGATGAGAGGAAGGACACAACCATTGACCCATGAAACCTGCTTTAATTGCTTGCAGCACCTGCATATTAATTTTCTTTGTTTCTTGAAGGAGTAAATCTAAATCCCCTGCAACAATTTTCATGACTTTCATTCTGCTTTCCTACTTGTAGTTTTGGTGGCATTTTCAAAGTAATCAATTTCTATGTCCCTATAATTGTACTTCCTGAGCTCAAGTATTTGGTTGGCCTTTTATGGAACATAATAAATATCCAACTGAACATTTATCCGAATTTGTGCCTGAACCATAGCTTTTAATGTGGGACATGATCAGATTTCTGTACTTACCAACATATTGTTGCTACAGCACCCCAATAAAATTCATCAATGCAGCAACAATCACAGAATCTATACAAAAAAAGGGGGTCACCACTACCTTCTCAGGAAATTTGTCCCAGGCTTCCACCATCCTCTGGGTGAAAAATAAATCGTCTCTGTTACTTCTTTTGCCAAATATTGTTTTTGAATAAATATTTGAATTTGTGCCCTCTAGTTCTTGATAGTCATCTTGCGTGGGCACAGCTTCTCACTATCTATTTGTCCAAACCTCTCAAAATCTTGAATACGTTCAAGTCACCTCTCAACCTTCTTTTCTCCAAGAAAAACAGTCTCAACCTCTCCAATCTGCATAGTTCTTTATCCTTGGAATCAATCTTGTGATCACTTCTGTGCAATGTTTGTCTTGTTTGAATTAAACAACTTCAAGCTAGAAGAGGCATTTTTTAGAAGTAGCACTTTTGAAACACTAACATTGATAGGACACAGAAATATAATATAGAAACTCCACTACCATTCTCACCAATTTTTACAAATGCACCATAGAAAGCATCCTTTCCAGATATATCACAGCTTGGCATAGCTCCTGTTCTGTCCAAGATCACAAGAAACGACAAAGGATTGTGAACGTAGCCCAGTCCATCAGGCAAACATGCCTTCCATCCATTGACCCTGTCTGCACTTCCAGCTGCCTTGGGAAAATAATCAGCATAATCAAAGGCCATACGCAACCCAGACATTCTCTCTTGCATCTTCTTCCATTAGGAAAAGGATACAAAAGTCTGAAATCATATACCAGCTCTAGATCAGCTTTTTCCCTGCTGCCATCTGACTTTTGAATGACCTATCATACATTAGGCTGATCTTTCTCTATACCTTAGCTAAGACTCTGTAGTACTATATTCTGTACTTTTTCCTTCTCTCCATGTACTTTTTGAACTGTATGCTTTATCTGTATAGCATGCAAGAAATAATACATTTTAGTGTACACCAATACATGTGACAATAATAAACCAAACCAAAGGAGTAGGTTACTCAGCCTTTCAAGCCTGTTCTGCCATTCATTTTGATCATCAAATTCAATATTCTGACTCCTCCTCTCTTCCATATGCCTTGATTCCTTTAGCCCCAAGAGCTATATCTAATTTCTTCTTGAAATCATACAATTTATTTGGCCTCAACTTTCCGTGGCAGTGAATTCCAGGTTTACCACTCTTGGCACAGTGGTTAGGACTACTGCCTCACAGCACCAGGGAGCCAAGTTTGATTCCTGGCTTGGGTCACTGTCTGTGTGAAGTTTGCATGTTCTCCCTGTGTCTGCATGGGTTTCCTCTGGTACTCCAGTTTCCTCCCACAGTCTAAAGATGTGCAGGTTAAGTGCACTGGTTATGCTAAATTCTCCCTTAGAACAGGTGCCAGAGTGTGGCAATTAGGGGATCATCACAATAACTTTGTTGCAGTGTAAATTTAAATTTATTTGTGACTAATAAAAACATTGCCTTAAATAAAGACATTTCTCTTCACATCAGTTCTGAAAGGCTATCCTCATCCTTAAACTATGATCCCTAGTTCTGGACTTCCCCACCATCATGAACATTCCTTCTGAATCTACACTGTTGAAATTTTACATGTTTGTTTGAAATCCCCTCTCACTCTTCTAAACTCCAATGAATACAATTCTAATCGATTTAGTCTCTCCTCATATCACAGATCTAACGTTCCAGAAATCACAGTAAGAAGTTTTACAGCACCAGGTTAAAGTCCAACTGGTTTATTTGTAGCAAATGCCACTAGCTTTCAGAACTGGCTGTCCTTTCGTCAGGTACCACCAACCTGACGAAGGAAAAGTCAGTTCCGAAAGCTAGTGGCGTTTGCTACCAAATAAACCTGCTGGACTTTAAGCTGGTGAGACTTCTTACTGTGTCTACAGCACTCCAACGCCGGAGGCATCTCTACATCATTCCAGAAATCAGCCAAGTAGACCTTCACTGCATGAGTTTGATAGTAAGGATATCCTTCCTCAAATAATGACTTCCCACAGAGCAACAACAATGTCAAACGAGTAGGAACCAGCATCCGGGAATTTCAGGCTCGGCGCATGCGCATCGCCGCCGGCCGACCGTTAAAACCGCGCTCTCGGAAGCCCGCGCAAATTCCGAAGCGCGCGAGCGTTTGCCGCCATTTTGAAAGAGCCGTGAAACTGAGGTAGCTGTCAACCCAGCCCCGCACTGTAACTCCAAACTTCACTGGCGACCAGGGCTGACTCCAACTCCCGCCGGTTACCTTCCCGTTCTCCCACACTCGGTGCTTACAAACCTTGGCCCCAATCTGGTTCCCGCACTGGCCGGCTTGGATGTGCACAATCTCCCGCATACCGACGGTTGGACTTTCCCTCTCAGCAAAACATTAGGCCCATCGTCCCCGCTGCTCTGATTCGGTTATTAGACAGGTAGATCATATTTGAATCTTTTTCACTGGTCACTTGATTGTCAATAACCGCAGGAACTGCGCCTCCAGTTGGTTCACCAGTCGTCCTCCCGGTTTTTAGCTGTGAGTTGATGTTGCCTGGTAACGAGTTTACCTCCCACTCCCTTCCTACCTGGTGGCAGCTTGTCACAATATTCTGGACAAATGATGACATCTTGCTGACCATGTTTCACCTTGCAACATCTCACCTGAACAACATCTTAGATGTAGGCTTTTATAAACAAAGACAGGGACTATTTAAAAAATAGTAGAAGTTATGGTAAACCTTTACAAAACTTTAATTTGGATCCAAATGGAATATTGGCTGGAATTTTACTGTTCTGCCTGCCACAGGAATTGGAGTGGGTGAAGGGTGGATCATATCTGTGACCTCAGATGGGATTTTCTGGTTTTGGAGGCTGGAAAATCCTGCCCGTTGTGTCCAATTCTGCATGCCACCCTATAAAACATATGGGCAAAAGGAGGCCATTTGGCCCATTGAATTTGCTCTGCCATTCAATCAGATTGTGTCTGATTATGTGACAATCCTCAACTCCACTTTCCTACCTTATTCCTCAATTCCTAACATTTGCTCAGTTGAGGACAATGTTTGATTTCAGTTGGTCTAATTCGTTTTACCCAGTTGTTGGTTTGTTGGGGAGATGACTGTTTATTTGTGATTCTGTAAACGGTTGTTGGGGTGTCTCTGGTTGGTGAGGTGAGAAAAGTGAGAGTTATAAGTGGTCATTACATGAAATCCTGCATGGATTACTTTAGGGAGGATGTGAAGACTTTGGAACAGTGATGAAAGAGATTTACAAGATTGCTTTTGGGGTAACGGGCACTATTTATTGGATAGATTAACATTCAGGGCTATGGACCAAGTGCTGATAGATGGGATTGGATGGGAGTTCAGATGTTTCTCAGCTGTTGGTGCAGATTCGATGGGCCAAAGGACTTCCTGCACTGTATGATTCTAGACTGGAAAAGCTGGGGTTGTTCTCATGAGGACATACAGAGATTATTTAAAATCCTGAAGAGTTCAGTCAGAGTAAAACTATTTCTAATAGCTGAAGGACTGCTAACCAGAGGATACAGATTGGCAAAAGAATGAATGGTGACCTTATACATTTGGTAGTTGGAAGTTGGAATACACTGCCAGATAGAATGGTGGACAGAGCTTCAATAGTAAATTTCAAAAAGGAATTGATTAAATGTTGCATGGAAAATGTGCCAAGGATCTGAGAAAAAAGTGGATTGCTCTGTAAAAGAGTTAATGCAGACTCAAGATGAATAGCTGTACTATGATTTAAAAGCAAAATACTGCAAGTACATTGAAAACAATAAATAAAAAGTGTGAAAGACAACATGTTCATGGATGGTTTGGTGGGACAGTGGTCAGCACTGCTGCCTCACAGCATTAGGGACCTGAGTTCAATTCTGAGCTTGGATCACTGTGTGTGTCTGTGTGGAATCTGCACACTCTCCCCCATGTCTGTGTGCGTTTCCTTCACGTGCTCTGGTTTCCTCCCATGGTTCGAAAGACCTAACCAGATGCTGGTTAGGTGCATTGGCCATGCTAAATTCTCCCTCAGTGTACCTGATTAGGGGATTTTCACATTAACTTCATTGTGGCATCAATGTAAGCCTATTTGTCACATTAAATAAACTTATAAATTTTAAGATTAGGCAGTATCTGTTGAGAAAGAAACAGACTTGCTGAGTGTTTTCTGTTTTCATATTATGTCAGATAAGTCACTTTTTTCAGCTTTATACCCAAGTTGATAAGGTTGCTAAAAACATTTAGGATCCTGGGCTTTATTAAGAGAGACACTCAGGAGAAGGTTGTGCTAAATCCTTTGTAAAAATTCATTAGACTCAGCTAGAGGATTCCAATTCTGAGTATCACATTTTCGGAAGTCTGTCAAGATCCTAGAGAATTTTTTTTACTTGAACATGGGATGAGGGTGCTGTTGCAATGGCCAGCATCTGCTATTTATTCCTAATTGCTGATGAGAAGGTGGTGCTGGATTGCTACAGACAGTGTGGCGAAGATTCTCCTATGGTGTTATTATGGAGTTTCAGGATCTTGACCCAGTGATGATGAAGGTTTGGCAATGCATTGTATGTTCAGTCAGGATTGTAATTCACTTCGAGAGGAATCTGGAGGTGCTGATATTCTATCCATCTGCTGTCGTAGTATGGATGTGAATTGCTGCAGTTCACCTTGTCGATGATACACACTGCTGTCACGGTGTGGCGGTAGTGGAGGGAGTGAATGTTTCAGATGGTGGATAGGGTGCTAATCAAATGGTTGTTTTGTCCTGGACAATGTTGAGCTTTTGTGTTGTTGGAACTGTACTGACCCCAGGTAAGTGGGACAGCACAGTAACATAGTGGTTAGCACTGCTGCTTCACAGCTCCAGGAACCTGAGTTCGATTCCTGGTTTGGGTCACTGTCTGTGTGGAGTTTGCGCAATCTCCTCACGTCTGTGTGGGTTTTCTCCCACAGTCCAAAGATGTGCGGGTTAGGTTGATTGGTATGCTGAAAATTGCCCCTTAGTGTCCTGACAAGCGTAGGTTAGGGGGATTAGTGGGTAAATATGCAGGGATATGGGATGGGTGGGATTGTGGTCGGTGTAGATTCGATGGGTCTAATAGCCTCTTTCTGCTCTGTAGGGTTTCTATATTTCTAAGTGCAGAGTATTCCATCACAGTCTTGACTTTGCCTTATGATGATGAGCTTGGGCAAGCTCAAAACGAATCTGGAGATGGGTCAATCATAGAACACACAATTCCAAAACTGCTCTTCATAGAATTATAGAAATCTACATATAGATGGAGTCTATTCAGTCTTTGGTGTCATTAAATAGAGCTATCTAATTTCTTGGTCTGAAATCTTGTAGCTTATGGTACTTCAGGTGCATATATAACTACATTATAAATGTCAGTATTTCTGTGGTTTGTCCAGTTAATTATAATTTTCTGGTCAATTCTGATATTGATAGTGGGGATATTGATAGTGGGGATTCAATGACAATAATGCTGTTCAATGTCAAAGTGGGATGGTTATGTATTCTCTTATTGAAAATAGTCATTGCCTGGCAATTGTGTGGGCACAAACTAGTTTGCAGGGGGAGGGCACAAAGATTTAACAAAATAAGGACATGGAATCATACAGTAAAACAATCAAGTCGGAGGGAGGCAGCTGAAAATTCAAAGGAGTAAGGCCAGGCTGGATGGCCTCTAATTCAGCATCAGGAATACTGCAGGTAAAGTGGGTGAGTTGAGGATGATTATTGATGCATAGAAGGTGATATAGTAGCCATCTCAGAGACAAAGTTGAAGGAAGAGCACGACTGGCAACTCAACATTCTGGGATGTAGAATCCTCAGGTGAGACAGAGGAGGGGGTAAAAGAGGAGGAGGCATTGCATTATCAGTTAAGGAGTAAGTTACTGCAATAAGGAGAGATGATATCTTAGAGCGGGTATCAAATGAAGCTTTATGAGTAAACTTTGGGATTTAAAAAGAAAGGACAGCCACATTGTAAGCTGTTTATCATAGACACCCAGATGGCAGGATATTGAGGAGCAAATACAAGCACAATTCGCGGAGGTGTGTAAAAACAATAACAATAGGGTTATTATATTCGGTGATTTCAAGTTTCTCAACATTAACTGGGACAGTCATAGTATTAAGGATTTGTGCAAGGGGATTTTTCTCAGGATGTCCCACTGGGGAATCCTTGTATTCAATTGATTTCAGCTAACACAAAGATTTGTGAAAAACAGTATGCAGTTAAAGACATTGTTTATTTGACCAACGTGCACTGGGAGAAAAAGAGGATTCCAACTTCTCTCTGACCTTATATCACATGAGCATATTAAATATGCATTTCTGAAGATTTGATCCTCTTGCCTAACCTGTCACCAGCAACATCCCCTCATTGCCTAGAAACCTTACTTACACAAATCTGGTTAGTTCAAGGGTCACCCTTAACACTTGCAATCTTGGGAGTGAGAAGAGCGGCATGGTGGCACAGTGGTTAGCATTGCTGCCTCACTGTGCCAGACCTGGGTTTAATTCTAGCCTTGGGTCACTGTGTGGAGTTTGCACGTACTTCCCGTGGCTGTTTGGGTTTTCTGTGGATGCTCTGATTATTTTTATATATAAAACATATCTAAAATTATATCCATCTTATATGAATTTCAGCAAAATCTTTACAGGAGATTTGTGAAGAAGATGGGATACAGGGTAATTTGATAAAGTGGATTCAGAATTGGCTCAGTTGTAGGAGGTAGAAGGTGATGACAGAAGGCTGCTTTAGTGACCGGAAGCCAGTGCCCTGTGATCTTTGTTAGGTTCCTATTATTTGTCATTTATATAAACCACATATATTACTATGTGGGGGATAGGATTAGTAAGTTTGCTACTACTTAGCAAAAACTGGCATGGTAGTTAACAGTAAGGCTGAATGTCTTGGGCTACAAGAAGATATCAATGGAATGGTCAGATGGACAGAAAAGAGGCAGATGGAGATTAACTCTGAAAAGTGTGAGGTGATGCATTTTGGAAGGAGCAATTTGACAAGGAAGTACTCAGTCAGTGGCAGAACACCTAAGAAGTTCTGTGAAACAAAGAGACTTTGGTGTGTTTGTATACTCATCTCTGAAGGCAGAAGGACATGTTAGTTAAATAATTTAAAAGGCATATGGGACACTTGCCTTTATCATTTGAGGCATCGACTACAACAGCAGGGAAATCATGTTGGAGTTGTATAGAATTTTGATGAGACCGCAGCTAGAGTACTGTGTGCAGTTCTGGTTGCTATATTGTAGCAAGGATGTGATTGCACTGGAGGGAATGCAGAGGAGATTCACCAGGACGTCTACCTTGGGTAGGCTTGGATTGTTTTTGTTGGAGCAGAGAAGATTAAGGGATGACTTAGTCGAAGTGTACAAGATTATGAGGGACATAGAGCCGATAAGGAGCAGCAGTTTCCCTTGGGCATCAATCACAATGGGACATAGGTTCAAGGTGAGGGGCAGGACGTTTATTTGATTTGATTTATTATTGTCACATATATTAACATAAAATAAAAAGTATTGTTTCTTGTGCACTATCCAGACAAAGCATACTGTTCATAGAGAAGGAAACGAGGGTGGGGAATAAAATATTACAGTCATAGCTGGGTGTAGAGAAAGATCAACTTAATGCAAGGTAAGTCCATTCAAAAGTCTGACAGCAGCAGGGAAGAAGCTGTTCTTGAATCGGTTGGTACATGATCTCAGATTTTTGTATCTTTTTCTCGATGGAAGAAGATGGGAGAGAGACTGTCTGGGTGGGATTCTTAATTATGCTGGCTACTTTGCCGAGACAGTGGAAAGTGTTGACAGAGTCAATGGATGGGAGGCTGGTTTGTATGATGGATTAGGCTATGTTCACAATCTTTTGTCGTTCCTTGCGATCTTGGGCAGAGCAGGAGCATACCAAGCTGTGGTACAATAGAAAGAATATTTTCTATGGTGCATTTGTAAAAATTGGTGAGAGTTGCAGCTGATGTGCCAAATTTCCTTAGTCTTCTAAGAAAGTAGAGGTGTTGGTGCACTTCCTTAACTATAGTGTGGGCATGGGGGGGACAAAGATAGGTTGTTGGTGATCTGGATACCTAAAAACTTGAAGCTCTCGACCCTTTTTACTTCGAACCCATTGTAGACAAGAACATGTTGTCCTTTATGCTTCCTAAAGGCGATGACAATCTCCTTCATTTTGTTGACATCGAGGGAGAGATTATTGAGGGAGGGAATTTGAGGAAAATCCTTTTTACCCTGAGGGTGGTGATGGTCTGGAATGAGCTTCCTTGAGGGGTGATAGAGGTGGGTTGCCTTGCATCCTTTAAAAAGTATCTGGAGAGTACTTGGCATGCCATAACATTTAAGACTATGGGTCAAGAGCTCTTAGGTGGGATTGTGTGGTAGTTTAGGTGTATCTCATATTGGTACAGACTGAATGGGCTGAAGGGCCTCTTCTGCACTGTATGATCCTATGATTCTAAATGTTAATTGCCTCTTTTCAGCCCCAGTCTGAATGTTTTCCATGTCTTGCCTGTGAAAATAATGAATATTGTACTAAAGATGCAGACTAGAGAAGTTGGGATTGTCCTCCTTAGAACAGAAAAGGTTGAGGAAGATTTTATAATTGTTCAAAATTATGAGGTGTTTTCCTAGCATAAGTTAAGATAAAACTTTTTCTACTAGCAAGAGGGTCAACAATCAAGAGATAATTGGCACAAGAAGGGGGAGAGAAGGAAAACCTTTTTTACACAGTGATTTGCTATGCCTCGTAATGCACAGCCTGAAAGGGTGGTGGAAGTAGATTCAATCATAGTTTTAAAAGGGATTAGATAAACACTTGGAAAAAATAAAATGAAATGCAGGGCTATGAAGAAAGACTAAGTGAATTGAACTAATTGTATAACCTTTATAATGAATATCAGCAGATACAATGGGCCAAATTACTTTCTCAGCCCATATGATTTTATGATCCTTTGCAACTACAGAGTTCTAGTAGCATCAGAGCTAAAAAGTGTATAGTTGTGGTTGATTTATGCTTACTTCCTCTTCAGCAAACATCACCTGACTTTTGCAGAATTTGCCTTGAATTCATTGACATAATGATGCCTACAGCAGATATTTAAAAAATGATTTTGTTGTGTGTCCAAAAAAAGGCAAGGCATCCACTCTGACTGATTTGCCTGATAATCTGACAGTGGAGAGCTCAACTTTGTAAGATTTAGAACACACAGTTGCTAAATATTTCTGACTGGGAACACGTCACCCATGGTACACTTATGCTGCTGAAGAGGATTGAGCAGTAGTGCCACATTATCAGTCCAAATTCCCTTCTCAGCCTCGTGGTAAGACAAAGAAGATCCAAGCATTTAAGAAAATTCCTCCTCAGTGCTAGTTCAAACAGTTGGGTTTCAAGAGTGAGTAGTAATAGATAAATTGCCAACAGAAAATTTGGCACATTAACTTATCACCTTATGTAGGACAAGTGCACTTTACAGCATTTCAGGACCATCATTTCAATCCAATAGGGTGAGATATGCCAATAATATCTCATTATCTGCTTCTACTGAATGACAGGCCCATTTGCAGTTTGCTGAAATTTGAAGATATTGCCATTTTTGCTTATGGCCTCCTCCAATGGGTAAACACTCAGAAGTCTCCTAGTTTATGATTGCTGTTAGGAAATTACCACCTTCTATTCTCCAGAGTGGACCTTGTGATCATTTTGAGCAAATCCTCCGAGTCTTTGTTTATCTTTCTAATGACAATCATCTTGCTCGTCTCAATCTGCAAAACATTTGCTGGACTATCTGGAACAGTGATCAGCTTTATTTGACACAGATTATGCAGCCTATTTATTTTCTTTCTGGGATTGTTTTGAATTTCATGAAATTCATTAAAACAGATTATTACTCAACCTATGTGCAGACAGTGTTATAGATAAAAGACACCTTTGAGACTATTAGTGAGTCAAAATACAATAAGTTTTGTTTCAAAAGCTTTTGGGAGAAACCTAGCCTAACAGTGGTTTTGATGTGGAGATGCTGGCATTGGACTGAGGAGTAAGGAGTCTGACAACACTTGGTTTAAGTCCAACTGACTTATTTGATAGTAAACTCGCAAGCTTTCAGGATTTGCCCCTGCGTCAGATGAATGAGAGCTCTGGCCAGAACCTGATGAAGGGGCAAACCCCGAAAACTTGCGAGTTTACTATCAAATAAATTGGTTGGACTTAAATCTGGTGTTGTCAGATTCCTAACAATGGTTTACCAGGCTTCTCATTGAACACAAATACAAGTGGATATTTATACATTATGATTCTCAGCTCCAGTCACGATGCCAGCACTGGTATCATTTAGGACTTGCCAGCCAGGATGCAGCCCCCAGCTTCAACCAAGACTTGCATTCTGTCTGGCAGTTTCAATCACGATGTCACGATTCACAGCCTCTCCAGCAGCTTCTCCATTGAAATTACTTGGGCAGTCACAGCTTCCCAGCAGGACTCCTCCTGAGAAAAGCTGGTATCGCAATCTACCAGCTGCAGCTGTTTAATGATGTTCAGTTAGCACAAACAGGTAAGTTTGCAATGTCTGCAAAATAACATTCACATTTGACTATCTGTCTTTATGGAAATGAAAGTTAAAGAATGAAAGACATGAACAAATAAGGAAAACATGAATAAATAATTTATATTAATGCCAGGAGCAATATAAGCTTGAGGAGATCAGCAATGGGGAAGGGTTATGTTTGTGATATATGTTAGATGCAAAATGCATTAAATTCATTAACGCTTTTCCTACTTTAACAGCAATAGCTTATTAGTTCCTATGTAGATAGGGCAAAGCAGCTTTGTGAATTCAAATAGTTGTTTAACTCTTTGTTGCCAAAGGTAAACAGCAATTAGGTAAGTTAGTATAGTTTAATCCCGTGTAACTATATGCACAAACACTGGCTTAGACCAAAGGCCTGATTCCGTGCTGTAAATTCATTGTAATTGGCAGAAAAGGACATAAGCAAAAAAAAGAGCTCTGTTTACAGTCAAGTTGCAAACTATCCCTCTCAGGGCCAACTTGTTTTATTCTTTCAAGGGATGTGAGCATCATTGAAAGACCAGCATTTCTAGCCCTTGAGAAAATGATGCTCAGGTGCCTTCCTAAATTGCTATTGACCATTTGGCGTAAGTATACCCATAATGCTGATAGGAAGGCAATCCCAGAATTTTGATTGGTCACAGTGAAGGAATAATGTTATAGTTACCATTAAGAGCACAGTGGTTAGCAGCGCTGCCTCACAGCACCAGGGAATGTTGGATTATTGTGTGTGTGGAATTTGCACATTCTACCCATACCTGTGGGTTTCCTGTGGATGCTCTGGTATCCTCAAAGTCCAAAGATGTGCGGGTTAGGTTGATTGACCATATAAATTGACCCTAGCATCAGGGATTAACAGGGTAAATATGTGGGGTTATGGGAATAGGGCCTGAATGGGATTGTGGTCAGTGCAGACTTATGGGCTGAATGGGCTCCTTCTGCACTGTAGGGACGGACCATTTTATTCAGGCCTCTTCCTGCCCACTCTATTATTCACTTTGCTAATCTCTCTTACCTACACATTTCTGGACATCGGGGCAAATTTAGCATGGTCAATCAATCGGCCTAACCTACAAATCTTTGACTGTGGGAGGAAACTGGAGCACCTGGAGGAATCCTGCGCAGACATGGGGATGTTGTGCAAACTCCAAGCATTACACCTGGGTCCCTGGCGCTGTGAGGCAGCAGTGCTAACCGCTGTGCACATCTCGAGCCTGCTCCGTCATTCAATAGCTGATCTTGATCTTCCTCACGTCCATTTTACTGCCCTGTCCATGTAACCCTTGATTCTCTTACTGATCAAAAATCTGTCAATCCCAGCCATAAATATAACAAGCACTTTGCCCCCACAGCTCTCTGTGGCAAGAAATTTCAAAGATCCACAACTGTCTGTGGGAAGAAGTTTCTTCTCATCTAAGTCTTAAATTGATGCCTGTTTACCCTGAGATTATGCCCTCTGGTTCTAGACTGTCCCATGAGGAGAAACATCCTCTTGGTATTTACCCTGTGAAGCTTCTTAAGAATTCTAAGTTCCAGTGTGTAGAGTCCCATCTGTTTAACCTTTGCTCCATACCAGGGATCTTCCCAGTGAACCATCGTTGAACTTTTCCAATTAAATATCTTTCCTAAAATAAGGGGACCAGAACTGCTCACAGTACTCCATTTGTGATCTCACATAAACTTGTACAACAAGACTTCCCTCCTCCTAAACAACTTGAAGTAAAGGCCCACATTAGCCTCCTGATTACCTGCTACACTTGTGCTAGTTTTCTGCGTTCCATGCATAAATACATTTTTTTCCATTTAAATATTACTCCATTCTTTTGTTTTTCCTTCCAAAATGAACAACATCACATTTTCCCACATAATACTCCATTTGCCAACCTTTTGCCCATTTACATAACCTATCAATATCTCTGTAAACTGTTTGTTGCCCTCTTGCAACTTGTGTATCCACCTACTTTTATGCTGTGCAAATTTGGCTGCAGTATATTCACTTCCTTCCTCCAAATCATTAATATATCTTATAAACAGTTGTGGTTGCAGCAGTTCCAGCATTGATCCCTGTGGAACCGCACTGGTTACAGATCGCCAACCTGAAAAGAACACCTTGCCTCACTCGCTGTTTCCTTCCCATTAGCCAATTCTATCCATGCCAATATACCATTGCTTCTAGTGACTTAATCTTTTGTGAGCTACCTTGTCAAATGTCTTCTGGAAGTCCAAATAGACAAAACTGCTGGTTCCCTTATTCACTTTGGTTGAAATTTTCTCAAAAAATTCTTAATAAATTAGTCAGACATGATTTCCCTTTCAGGCAGTCATGCTGACTCTACTTGACTAGATTTTCCAAATGTGCTGCTATTACTTCCTTAATAATTAATTCCAACATTTTTTCCAACAATAAATGTTAGTTTAATCCGTCTACAGATACCTCATTATCCTACTTTTTTGAATAACTCAGGATGATGTATGGCTTGAAGGGGAAATTGAAAGTGGCAATGTTCCCCTGTGTCTGCTGCCCTTGTCTTTATCTAGGTGATAGAGGTTGTGGCTTTAGAAGGTGTGATCAAGGAGTCATTGCAGTATATCTTGAATGGTAGACACTGCTGCCACTTGGTGTTGGTGATGGAAGGAATGAATGTTTATAATGATAGGTGGGCTAATGATCAAGAGGGCTGCTTTGTATTGGATGGTGTTGAGCTTCTTGAGCATTTTGGAGCTGCACTTTTTGCCTAGGTTCCTGATGCCACACTTGGTCAAATATTGCCTTGATATCAAGGCAGTCACTTGGGGCAGATTTAGCGATGATAATGCCTTTGAATGTCAAAGAGAGATGGTTAGGGGTCTTTACCTAGAGCAAAGGAAAGACAAATATGTTGGTACTGTTCCAAAATTTCAAAACTTCAGAGCCACATCATTTGTTTTTCAATTTTTTTCTATTTGTCTTTTAAATTTGAATAAATGACAAAAAATAAGCAACAACCAGAACATCTAAGTAAAAAGTAAAATTTATTAATTAGTCACAAGTAAGCTTACATTCACACTGCAATGAAGTCAGTGTGAAAATCCCCTAGTTGCTATACTCCAGCACCAGCTCAGGTACACTGAGGGAGAATTCAGCATGGCCACTTCACCTAACCTGCATGTTTTTGGACTGTGGGAGAAAAACAAAACACCTGGAGAAAAACTTACACAGCCACAGGGGATCAAGCAAACTCCACACAGACAGTGACCCATGCCGGGAATTGAACCCAGGTTCCTGGAGCTGTGAGACAGCAGTGCTAACAATTGCACCAAATTGTCATTGTCAATTTTTAAATGTTAACTTCCAGTTTACCTCATGTTCTTTTATTCCAATTTTGTGTTCTCTGGAGCAGTAGTTTATTGTTTTGTACCATTGAGGTTGTACATGTTTCCGCTTTATTTTTATTCTGATATTTCAGACTTGCTTGTCCTGGAAGTCTTACCCCATCTTCATTGCATAAGGCAACCCTCACCTCAGATCCTGGGGCTCTGAAATTACTGCAGATAGAGATTCTCTTCACTCAACAAGTAAGATTCTACTTCTGGTAAGCAGTCTCTCATTTTCCTCAATTAAAAATAATTCATGGAAGAATAAATAAATGACCTCCAAATTTGGAGGTTAAAGGCTAGTCAGTAGTGTTTGGTTTAATGGCCAAAAATCGGTGTTAGGTAATATGGAATCTGTCTCTTTCACCAATACTTTTAGAGATGTAAACTATTAATTGTTGCACTGACATTAAATCTAGTCTTATTATTTTCAGTTCTGAAATTGTAATTATCTCATGTCTCAACTGTGTAATTAATTTTGGATGAAAGCTTTGGAAAACAGATTAATGGCATCTGAGACTAAATGCTATTCATTATTTTATTTTGACCATTTCCTGCTACGATTAAGGCACTGATTTTTGTTGCGATAAGATGGATTATCCTTGGTTACGATGCCAAAATAGCCAATCCTCTCATGTAAACCTCAGTCTGTGAATTTGATAACATTCAAGTGAAAGATGCGATTAGAATAACTGCTGAAATCATTTCACCAAGTATGACATCAAGGAACCTTGATAGAAGTCAATGGGAATTGAGGGGAAAACTCTCTATTGGCAGTAACCAGTGTTGGTGGCCAATCCTTTCAGCCCAAGGACACTTTCAGGAATTCCTCAGGGTAATATCCTAGCCCAACCATACTGAGCTTTTTTAACAGTGATCTTCCCTTTATCATAAGATTAGAAGTGAGGATATTTGCTGCTGATTGCACAATGTTCAGTGTCATTTGAAGCAGTTTGTAACCATATGCAGCAAGACCTGGACAACGTTTGGGTTCACAAGTGGCAAATAATATTTGTGTCATACAATGCCAGGCAAAGACTATCTCCAGCAATCCTCTTGACATAAAATTATCTGACCATTACTTAATTCCTTCACCATCAATATGTTAGGAATTATCTTTGACCAGAAATTTAACTGGACTAGTAACATAAATAGTGGAGCTAAAACAGCAGGTTGAGGTGATAATAAGTAACTCATTTCCTAACTACCCAAAGCTTGTTCACCATTTACAAGTCAGAAGTTGAGAGTATGATGGAATACTCTTCACTTGCCTGTTTGGATGCAGCTGCAACAATTCATTACATTCAGGGCAAAGTGGCCTGTTTGGGTAGCCATCCATCAGCTTAAACCTTTCCTCCCTCCACTAACGACACAAATAGCAGCAATACATACAATGAAATTGTGATGAATCAAATACTGATAACGTGAAATTCTAGTTATGTTGAAGTTGTCAATCATTCCCACTGAGAGAATAACAAATTTCTTAGAATGATGCCCATAATAAGCTAAAATTCCACACTGGAATTTTAGAGAGCAGCTGGAATTCTTGGAAACAGCAGCCAAATTTCAGTCAAGGGATAAGAAGTAATTGGGAATTTGAAAATCTACTATTGATAGCAGCTGATCTCAAGTTATTGATGCTGTTGAAAAGATGATGTACAATCCAGCTGTTCTAGAGTTCATGTTCATGATGAAGGTGTGGAAGGTGATAGAGGAAGCCACAGTTGCCAACTGCTTCTACCATCCTGTGTTCAGACAGTTTAGGCCTACACAAGATGTCAAAAACGAGAAACAGGATGAGGTCAGCCAACCTGATAATGAGACATTTTTCACTTGCTTGTTGGAGGCTGGCATGGAAATTTGAGCAGAGAACTATGGAGACTTGGGAGGAGATAGATGATACCCAACAGTGCTGAATGGAATTAGCAAATGATGGAGTCGTAGCTGTAATAATTTTTCAGCTGAAGTGACCTGAGCAGGACAATGACCCTGAAGAGTCTGATGAAGCCCATCTGATCACCCGGTTGTTTCCCTGGCTGATGCCACAAAAATCATAGAGATGCTCCAGGGTTTTGCACTGCAGCATGAAAACACATTTGACTGCATTGATGATAATGGTGGACTGTATCACGCACATCTGAAAGCAGAACATGAAGCAAAAAATGATTACACAGTTTTCCTGGAGCTAACTCCTGATATTTTTCAAAGCACAGCTCTGGACTTTTACAAGGTCTAGCAATGTAAGGTGTAACCATATTGAATAAAGACTTTTTACAAATTTGCTGCTTCACTGTGTATTCATTTGGTACTTGAATCCATTGTTTTTGACCTAGATTGCACGTGTGGGCGTATCGGGTTACATAGAGGCATGTTCATGTGGAATGGGTCTCTTCAGCGATCATGAATTTGGTGGCAGGTCCCCTAGAATTTTATTGAACAAGATGTACTGTAGCAAATCACCAGGACTTTTTCAACAGCACTTCCCATTTTACAACTTAGAAGAAATAGGGCAACAGATGCTTGGGAATACCACCTGCAAGTCGTATGCTATCCTAAATTAGAATTATATCTCAGTTCATTCAGTGTTGCAGTTCAAAATCTCTATAATGGAGGAGCATTGAGGCCAATTGTAATACCTCAACTAATATCCCAAATGTGAGTAGTTAATACCATGATCAAACTTGGAATGTTCCCTACCTTTGTATGTATTAGAGAGGGCCCTTTAACACATGAGTTCCAGGAAGAATTGCAGTCATGTAAATTACAAACATGTGGGTTTCCTCTGGGTCTCTGGTTTCCTCTCACTGTTCAAAGATATGCGGGTCAGGTTGGTTGATCATGCTAAAATTGCCCCTTAGTGGGCTGAGAGTGTAAATTAGAGTGATTAGCAGGTAAAATTAGTATGGATATGGGGTTAGGGCCTGGGTGGGATTGTAGTCGGTGCAAACTCGATGGGCCAAATGGCTTCTTTCTGCACTGTAGAGTTTCTATGATTCTATATCACATGTATTGTCTGCTGTCTTTTGAAATGTTGGTGTAGTAGTCCTAAATTATTGAATAACTGTTTATATGTATAAAGTTTGTTAGAAGGTGCAAGGGATTGTAATCCAGCACTGACATTCCTATCTCAGCAGTTGCTCAGTTATCTTTATCAAGTATTTATGAACTAGACCTACACGACCCAGAAATTGAACTGTGAATGGGGGAATAACAAGTACTGGAGTTCTATCATTCTGTCCATCTCATTAAAAAAAATCTCCAATTTGATCAGTAACTTTAGAAGATATAGGATCCATACAGAAGGAGGCCATTCAGTTCATCGAGTATGTACTGACCACAATCCTTTCCAGGCCCTATTCCCATAACCCTCATTTACAAAGGACAACACAGCACAGGAAACAGGCCCTTCAGCCCAATGAGCCCGCGCTGCCATTTTAACATTGTGAGTGCCCTCTTCTACCTATGACCTTTGTCTACGCCTATTGGACTCCACAATAAAGGAATATAATCAGATTGAGGGACGACTAATTTAGGGACAATTTGTTAACACCAATCAGCCTAAGAGCACGTTTTTGGGGTGTGGGAGGAAACTAGAGCACCTGGAAAAAATCCATGCAAGCACAGGGAGAATGTGCAAACTTCCACTGACACTGGCCCAAATCCATGGAGCTGCTCAGCAAACAGTGATAGTCACTGAGCTGTCATGTTGCCCATCAGCTGGTCCAGTTTAAGCGTACACTAATGACGTGAAGCACTAGGCAACTCTCAAAGCAATATCCAAGAACAGCCTTCGCACGGCCCACAGTATGTATGCCCCTTGTTGGACAACAAGGCAGACTGAATCACCTGTGGATTAAAAGAAAATACATCAATAAGCTTGCACAACTTAAACAGACATTCACGGAATCCCCAGAAGCTCAGAAGTAAAACAAGTGAGCCATAAAATGTGTTAGAAGGTCCATAGGAATCAATTGATTCCCAGGAACGCCCCAAGACTCTTGATCCTTATTTGGAACGGTCTCCTGTATCCTTCCATCTCTAGTCCGATTTATGTGCCTATCTAAATAAACCTTAAATAACTCTAGCTTGCCTGCCTCCATCACCCTATTTTTGGCAGTGCATTCCAGCCTTCACAACCCTCTGTATGAAAAACCTCTCTCTAACATCCAAATTATATCTCCCCCGCCCCCCCGCCCCTCATCCTAAGCCCCTCATAATTTTTGTATCCAACCTATACTCTTAATAGACCTACCATTTATTATATAATTCCCCTCTACATTATTACTTCCAAAATACATCACCTCGCATTTATGTGGATTAAATTCCATCTGCCATTTCTCTGCCCAATATACCAGTCTATCTATATCCTGCTGTATTGCCTGACTGCTCCTCACTATCAGCAAGTCCAGCCATTTTCCGGTCATCTGCAAATTTGCTGTCACACCACTTACTAGAGTAATAGTGGAAGGGTGTTTTTCTAGCTGGAGATTGGTCACTAGTGGTGTGCCGCAGGGCTCGGTGCTGGGACCTCTTCTATTTGTAATATATATAAATGACTTCGAAGAACATAGAACATTACAGCATAGAACAGGCCCTTCGGCCTTCGATGTTGCGCCAACCAATATAAAAAGCAATGCCCCTCCAAACTAAACCATTCCCTTCTCCTCCATATACTTATCAACAAACCTCTTAAACGCCACCAAACTTGGCGCATCTACAACTGCTGCAGGCAGGGCATTCCACTCCCGAACCACCCTTTGGGTAAAGAACCTCCCTCTGACATCCGTCCTATAACTATCACCCCTTAATTTAAAGCTGTGTCCCCTCGTGCTAGCTTTCTCCATCCTAGGAAAAAGGCTATCACTGTCCACCCTATCTAAACCTCTAATCATCTTATATGTTTCGATGAGGTCCCCTCTTAGCCGCCTCCTTTCTAACGAAAACAACCTCAAATCCCTCAGCCTATCTTCATAAGACCTGCCCTCCATACCAGGCAACATCCTGGTAAACCTCCTCTGTACCCTCTCCAATGCCTCCACATCTTTCTCATAATGTGGGGACCAGAACTGCACACAATACTCCAAGTGCGGCCTCACTAGAGTTTTGTACAGTTGCAACATGACGTTGCGGCTCCGAAATTCAATCCCCCTACCAATAAAAGCTAAGACTCCATATGCCTTCTTAACAACCTTCTCGACTTGACTGCCTACTTTCAGAGATCTATGCACATACACACCAAGATCCCTCTGTTCATCAAGACTACTAAGAATCCTACCATTAGCCCTATACTCTACACATTTATTATTCCTGCAAAGAGGGAGTAAGTGGAGTGATCAGCAAGTTTGCAGACGATACAAAGATGGCTGGACTTGCGGATAGTGAGGAGCATTGTCAGGCGATGCAGCAGGACATAGGCTGGTAGCTTGGGCAGATAGATGGCAGATGGAATTCAATCCTGATAAATGTGAGGTGATGCATTTCGGGAGAAAAAATGTAGAGGGAAGGTATATGATAAAGGGTAGACCTATTAAGAGTATAGAAACGCAGAGGGACCTGGGGGTCTAGGTGAACAAGTCTCTGAAGGTGGCAGAGCAAGTGGAGAAGGTTGTGAAGAAAGCATATAGTATGCTAGCCTTTATAGGAAGGGATATAGAGTATAAGAGCTGGCCTTGAATGTTGCAGTTGTATAAAACGTTGGTTAGACCTCATTTGCAATACTGCGTCCAGTTCTGGTCGCCTTACTACCAGAAGGACGTGGAGAGTCTGGAGAAAGTGCAGAGGAGGTTTACCAGGATGCTGCCTGGTATGGAAGGTCTGAGTTACGAGGAGAGGTTAGGCAAATTGGGACTGTTTTCCTTAGAAAGACGTAGACTTAGAGGAGATCTAATAGAGGTGTACAAGATTAGGGGGGTATAGATAGAGTAAACAGGATTAAGCTTTTTCCTAGAACAAAGAACAAAACAGCACGGGAAACAGGCCCTTCGGCCCAACGAGCCCGCGCCGCCACCCCGATGTTCCCACCTCTACCCGCGATCACAAATTTAATCGAGTTTTTGGAGAGTAACCAAGAAGGTAGAAGAGGGCAGTGCAGTTGATGTTGTCTACATAGGCTTTACCACGGCCTTTGACAAGCTACCGCATGGTAAGTTGTTGCATAAAGTTAAATCTCATGTGATCCAGAGTAGGATATCTAAATGGATACAAAATTTTGACAGAAGCCAGAGGGTGGTTGTAGACAGTTATTTTTCAAACTGGAAGCTTGTGACCAGCAGAGTGCCACAGAGATCAGTGCTGCACCCACTGTTATTTGTCATTTATATTAATGATTTGGATGAGAATATAGGGGCATGATTAGTAAGTTTGCAGATGATACTAAGATTGGTGTTATAGTGGACAGTGAAGAAAGTTATTTCTAATTATAACAGGATTTTGATCATTTGGGCCAGTGGGCTGACGAATGGCAGATGGAGTTTAATTTAGACAAATGCGAAGTGATACATTTTGTTAGATCGAACTAGGGCAGAACTTACTCAGTTAATCGTAGGGCATTGGGGACAGTTACAAAACAATGAGATCTGGGGGTATATGTTCATATCTCCTTGGAAGTAGAGTCACAGGTGGACAGAGTGGTGAAGAAGGATTCAGCATGCTTGATTTCATTGGTCAGAACATTGAATGCAGGAGTTGGGACGTCTTTTGAAGTTGTAGAAGATGTTGGTAAGGCCACACTTGGAATACTGTGCAATTCTGGTCACCCTATTACAGAAAAGATATTATTGAACTAGAAAGAGTGCAGAAAAGATTCACTAGGATGCTAACAGGACTTGATGGATTGAGTTATAAGGAGAGACTGAGTAGACTGAGACTTTTTTTCTCTGGGGCGTAGGAGGTTGTGGGATTACCTTGTTGAGGCCTTATAACATAATGAGGGGAATAGACAAAGTAGATTATCAATATCTTTTCCCAAAGGCAGAGGAGTCTAAAACTAGAGGACATAGGTTTAAGGTGAGAGGGGAGAGATACAAAAGTGTCCAGAGGGGCAATTTTTTCATGCAGGTTGTGGTCAATATGTGGAACAAGCTGCCAGAGGTAATAGTAGATGCGGGTACAATTTTATCTTTTAAAAAGCATTTAGATAGTTACATGGGTAAGATGGGTATAGAGGGATATGGACCAAATGAGGGCAATTGAGATTAGCTTAGGGATTTAAAAAAAAGGGGCGGCATGGTCAAGCTGGGCCAGAGAGCCTGTTTCCATGCTGTAAACCTCTGACTTTAAGAAAGGACATCTTTATCACTTAATGCTTGGCTCATTCTACACTGTTCAGAAGCTCATGTCTATACCAAGGTATTTGTACATTTTAAAGGAGAAATTATTTCGTGGATGAAGACATTTCACAGCATTGCATGAAGACCTACACTAGAGGATCTCAGGCCTTAACTCCCAATTTGCTAAGTGAGATGATCTAATCAAGGGCATGGATAGGGAAATGTTCTGATAAGTCTTAGAGCTTCAGGAAAGAGAAGGGATGTTTTACTCATTCCTAATTACTGTCCAGTTGCCCTAAGAAAAGTGAGGGTATGTGGATATTGGATGGGAACAGGTCGAGATATGGAAGTGGAATTCCCACAGTTTACAGGAGAAGAAAGGCTAGTAGTTGGGGTTTTCAGAAGGCTTTATATGAGGAGGGAAGCACACTGAGTTAAAAGGTTGGCATAGTACTTTTCCCCCAGATTCAAAGCTTCTAGTTTCCTGTATCATTTTTATGATCAGACATCAGGCTGGGTAAAAAAACCATTTTAATATGTGATAGGAATAAAGATATTAGGTTTTAGTAAAATGAACATTATCAGCACATGAGTAATTTGGAGTTCATTTTGCAGAATATGCCATCTCAGTGTTTGTTGAATCTTATAGTTTGCAGCAGTCTTAGCACTGAACAGATGTCTTTGTCTAATTGTTCCAGTGTCAAATGTCTCTCAGCTTTGAAAATAAAGATACAGTCCATGATTAATTGCAGGCCAGTTATCTGTGTAAGGAGGTACCACCCTTAAATTGAAGGCTTTGAGATAAAATCACCTATATCAGCATATGATAATATGCATGGAGACTATTAGTTTGTAACAATTGAAAAGTTCAAGGGATGATGCAAAAATTGTAATTAACCACTGAGGGATCTTCAAAGCAAATTAACTGAGTACAATTCAAATCCAAGTAATTAGGCCAAATATATCCTAAATTGTGTAAAAATGAAGTAATATTGGAAGATGCCATTCAGGTTCAGGACAAGATGTTTTCTGAGTGCCTACTGTTTTTAGAGTTGAGTTTCTGTTTACCAACATGAAATTATCCCTATCTTGACATGAGGACACCGTACTTTTCCAAAGTGCACAGACTTTGAAAGAGACAAGATAAGAATTTTACATTCTTCCCTTTCTTGCTGGCGGGAAGGAGTATGAAAATACATGGTTGGAATTCTCTTTGAGTTCCCACATGATCCGATCTGGTTGGAGTTTTACACTGGGGAATACTAGGCCTCAGACAGGAAGCTTATCTCTTCTTCAATTAAGGCCCTTAAATAGCCTTAATTTTTCATCTGACAGATGGATGACAGTCGGTTTGGAGGGTAGTGCAAATATTTGATCGCAGGTAGGAAAATGGGAGCACCTCCATCAGAAGGCCCTTTCTGCCATGAGCATCCTACAGTTCGTTTTACTTCTCTGCTCTTTCTTCACAGTCCTGCATTATTTTCTCCTTCAAATATTTATCCAATCCCCTTTAGAAATCTCTTAAATCTGTTTCATTAGCTCATCAGACCATTCCTTTCAAATCCAACCACATGTTGTGTTAGTTTTCCTCATATTGTCTGTAGTTCTTTTGCAAATCACCTTAAATTTGTTCCCTGAGTTTAGAAGGCTCCGTTATGCGTAGAGGTTGCATAAAGATGATTTGTATTTTCATTAGTATCCAACATTGAGATGTGATCTGTTTTGAGATCATTACAATGTTGAACCAATTTGGCAGGGTAGATGCCAGTGAAACTGTTTTCTCTAGTGCGGGAATTTAGAAGAAGGGAACATAAAATTAGAGCTAGTTCATTCAGGAATGAAAAATAAAATATTAAGGGTAGTAGAAATCTGAAATCTTCTCCTCCAATAGGCTGCAGACATCAATTTTCAACAAAAATACATTAGTAATAAACTTCAAAAGCAGTGAAGATTTTGGAAGCAAATTAACTGGTTCATAATATATCAGACATTTTATTGCAAACAACTTTTTCTAAATGAAAATTAATACTATGAAACAAAAACAGAAATGCTGGAAATGAACAGCAGATCATTCAGCATCTGATTACATCCGAGATGGAGATCCTCATTTAGGATCTTGCTCCAAAGGAAGGTCTTCAACCAAAATCTTACTTTATTTGTTTTCTTTGCAGGTGCTGATTAATCACTTTGTGCTGTCAACATTTGTTGATTTTACTTCAGATTTCAAGCACCTGCAAAGTTTCACTTTTTAACTGGAAGACAACTGAATTGTTTAATGAGCAGATGATACAGTTTACAAGTTCACAAGGTACTAGTTAGGCTGGAGTTGTTTTCCTTAGAGCAGAGAAGACTGAGGGGGATCTGAACAAAGAAAATTACAGCACAGGAACAGACCCTTCGGCCCTCCAAGCTTGCACCAATCATGCTGCCTGACTGGCAGCACTCTTCTGGGGACCATAGCCCTCTTTTCCCATCCTTTTCATGTATTTGTCCAGGCACCTCTTAACACTCACTATTGTGTCTACTTTCACTACCCCGCCCAGCAATGAGTCCCACCACCCTCTATACATCTGCTTTAAACCTTATGCCTTGCGCCTTAAACCTAATAATTAACTTTCCACCCTGGGAAAACTCTTCTGACTATCCACTCTGTCCATGTCCCTCATAATCTTGTAGACTTCTATCTACAAGAAAAACCTGATTGAGGTACACAATAGAGGAGTCAGTAATCAGGAACATAGATTTAAGATAAGGGACAGAAGACTTAGAAGGGATTTGAGGAAAATTGTTTTCACCCAGAAAGTGGTTGGAGTTTGGAACTCATTGAAAAAGTGATAAATGCTGAGGGTCCCTGCTTCTAAGAAATATTTAGATGAACATTTGAAATACCGTATCATGCAAGATTACAGACCAAGCTGGAAAATGTGATTAGAATAGTGTTTGATGACTGGTGCAGACATGATGGGTTAAAGGACCTCTTGCTATGCTGTAAAACTCTAAGTTGGAATATTGATGCCATTAGGTCCTAGCTCTTGCCATCACAATCTTCTTAAAAGTTTATATGTAAAATCTCAATCACTCCATCTGTAACAGTTCTACTTTAATTAGTAGGTAATCGCCGAGCACTGATTAATGTATTTTTAGATTGGAACACTGGGATTTTACAAAAACCATTAATTTATTCATTTAAACATTGGAGCTACCGTGACTTTATTTCTTTTGTAAACTGGAACAGACATAGATTTATTTATTCAAACACGGCAGGCAGCTAGTAATTTCAGCAGAACCCCTGGGCAGAGTAAAAATATCAATTTTAGAATGCAAACATTGGAATAAAGTGGGTCTTTATTGTTACATTTTATTTCAGTGTTGCAGGGCCAAAGAAGACACTAAAAAATGGTTTACGATGATTCATTTAATATTTAACACCTTAGCAAACAATCATTGTGGGCTGGTGGCTGTGACTAAAATTTATTTTCACCATTAACACACTGGTTTTGGATAAATTATAAGCAAACAGGAGGATCCATAATATTTTTCTAAATTTGATTTTTTTGAGTAAACAGGCTGAGTGTTGCAATGAAAACAACTGGAATCACTGCAAGAACAGTATAGGGAAATGTGTTATAGATATGTCAATGTTTCTAACTGACAGATTCAATCAATACTGTGAAATGGGCATGACAATTAATTGGTTTTAATACATTACCAGTGTATCCCCTGTCACCTTGCTAAATAATGGCCAAGATTTTGCTGTAGTAATAACTGTTCACTAACATTCCTCCTCTGAAAATGACAGCAGTTCTGAAATCCACACATGCGCAGAATAATGCGGAAATCCAAAAGCTGTCGTCAGTACTGCTCCTTTACAGGGTATGTTGATGAGCCACCCAACTCTCCCCATGAAAATCAAATTAGATTAATAAGAACTTGCACTCTAATACTGTTAATCTCATAAAAATACTTGAAGATACACCTTTTGGAATGAGGTATAAATGGGTTCTAAATGTATTAATTTGCTAACCACCTTCAGTGGCCTATAAAGCTAATTTTATATTTGTATAATATATAATTATTGTAGCTTCTATGTTAATCCTATCATAAGCTGAAAACTTTAATTAAAAGTAAATATCTGTAAGTATTTTTAACTGTATGATTTGCGGTGTGTGAATATTTCAATTTGTTAGGTTGTGTACTTGCTTGCTGATGGCGTCACTGCTTCTGCTGCCAAACATGGCGCCAGATTTAAACTGCTGCCAGGAAAGAGGATAACCAGACCACTGAGATCACGAGATCTTTGTGGACAGTTTTCAAGGTCAGCAGCATACTCTTATTTGCTACTGACTGCAATGTGCAGGCCTAAGTGTTTTTAGTTATTTTTAACAGGCCAGAATGTTGGTAAAATGGCACGCATAGCTGGTATATGTGTTCCCTATTCAAAGCAACAGCAAGATCTTTGAGACATTTTAGGCATTATCAATATAAAAAAATTAAATTGAGAATTGGAAATAGGTGTGACAAGATTTTAACATATGTAAAATATATGGATCTATTTCACTGAATACCAGGCTTAGTTACTGATATTTATTAACAGAATTGCATGTATTTGCAATTGACTATGAATTTGTAGCTGAAACTATTATTAAACCTATTGTTTTTATACTCGGAAACCTTCAGATGTTGGGAAAACTCTTAGAGCTTGCATATTTTACAGTAACATGTACAGTATTTTAATAGGAAATAGTCTGTCTTATTGGCTCTAAAGTCAAGACAAGCAAAGGTTTCAGATAAAATCCCTTGTTTACACACTGCTGGCTGATGACAGGAATACAAAAGCATAAGGGATTATTCGCTTTATTCTCAGATTAAGTAGTAGTTTGCAATAATGCATAAGTTATTTGGCCTTGTATAGAACATAGAACATTACAGCGCAGTGTAGGCCCTTCGGCCCTCGATGTGTGCCGACCAGTGGAACCAATCTAATGACCCTCTAATCTAAACTGTTCCAATGTGATCCATATGCCTATCCAATGATGATTTGAATGACCTTAAAGTTGGTAAGTCCACTAGTGCTGCAGGCAGGGCATTCCACGCCCTTACTACCCTCTGAGTAAAGAACCTATCTCTGACATCAGTCCTATATTTATCACCCCTCAATTTAAAACTATGTCCCCTCATGTTAGCCATCACAATTTGAGGAAGAAGTCTCTCATTGTCCTCCCTATCTAATCCTCTGATCATCTTGTATGCCTCAGTTAAGTCAACTCTTAACCTTCTTCTCTCTTAACGAAAACAACCTCAGGTCCCTCAGTCCTTCCTCGTAAGACCATATCAGGCAACATCCTGGTAAATCTCCTCTGCACCCTTTTCAATGCTTTCACATCTTATAATGCGGCGACCAGAACTGTACGCAATACTCCAAGTGTGGCCGCACCAGAGTTTTGTACAGCTGCAACATAATCTCATGGCTCTGAAACTCAGTCCCTCTACCAAAAAAAGCTACACACCATAGATCTATGCAGATTACACCAAGATCTCTCTGCTCATCCACACTATCAAGAGTCTTTCCATTAGCCCAATATCTATAATCCTGTTACTCCTTCCAAAGTGAATCACCTCACACTTTTCTGCATTAAACTCCATTTGCCACCTCTCAGCCCAGCTCTACAGTTTATCTATGTCCCTCTGCAAACTATGACATCCATCTGCACTGTATACAACTCCTTCGACTTTAGTGTCACCCACAACTTTACTAACCCATCCTTCTACACCCTCATCTAGGTCATTTATAAAAATGGCAAACAGCAGTGGCCCCCAAAACAGATTCCTGTGGTCCACCACTAGGAACTGAACTCCAGGTTGAATATTTCCCATCGACCACCACCCTCTGTCTTCTATCAGCTAGCCAATTTCTGATCCAAACCGCTAAATCATCCTCAATCCCATGCGTCTGTATTTTCTTCAGTAGCTTACCATGGGGAAGCGTATCAAACGCTTTACTGAAATCCACGTACATATCAACTGCTTTACCCTTATCCATCTCTTTGGTCACCTTCTCAAAGAACTCAGTAACGTTTGTGAGGAACGACCTATCCTTCAAACTGTGTTGACTATCCCTAATCAAATTATTTCTCTCTAGATGAATATAAATCCTATCTCTCATAATCCTTTCCAAAACTTTACCCACAACAGAAGTAAAACAATTAAACTAACTTCTATACAGTGTGACCTATGAATTGGAGGGTTGCCTGAAATAATGTTTTAATTTATATTTTAAAGATTTGAAGGATTAAAAACCTCCAAATGGGAAGGTATAGATGGATACAATATCTAAAGTTCTCTTTTGTTCCTACATAGTACAGAGAAGAACCCATAATGCTGGCTACAGTAATCCAACTGTTAATTGCAAATTCGGGAGAAATGAGGGAGAATGCCAAAGAACTAGAACTGGGAGGCATGCCTTATGAAGACAGGTTGAGGGAGCTGGGACTGTTCTCCCTGGAGAGATGAAGGTTGAGAGGCGACCTGATAGAGGTTTACAAGATGTTGAGAGGATTAGATAGGGTGGACTCTCAGAGACTATTTCCCAGGGCTGAAATGGTCGCGACGAGAGGGCACAGATTTAAGGTGCAGGGAAGCAAGTACAGAGGGGATGCTAGGGGAAAGTTTTTCACTCAGAGGGTGGTGAGTGAATGGAATCAGCTGCCATCGGTGGTGGTCGAGGCGAACTCGCTGGGGTCTTTTAAAAGACTTCTGGATGAGTATATGGGATCCAATGGGATTGGGGGTTATAGATAGGTCTATGGCTGGGTAGGTTTTGATGTGTTCGGCACAACTTGTGGGCCGAAGGGCCTGTTTGTGCTGTAGTGTTCTATGTTCTATGTAACTAGGAAGACTAGATACTGAACAAATGCCTTCAAAGCAAGGACCAACATACAGTACAGCATAAATAGAACAGGATTTCATGTAACAGTTAAACATTAACAGATGAAAGGGTTAAGATTTTTTTCTTTGAAAAGCCAATACTATGGTAGGGTCCTACTTCAGAGCGATAATGTCTATGATAGTCTTAAGAAACAGGAAGAAAACAATTGTTAAACCATTTAATCCTCCTTCTAACATAACATCTAGGGGTAGGAGCAGGCAGTTCAGCCCCTTGAGCCTGTTCTGTCATTCAGTATGATCATGGTTTCTCTCATCTTGGCCACATCTCCACCTCCTTGCCCATTCCCCATAACCTTTAATCCTTCTACTAATTAAAAACTTATCTATTTCCTCAAATTTATTTAATGTTCCAGTGTTCACTGCACTCTGGGGTAGAGAATTCCACAAGTTCATGATCATTTGAGTGAAATAATTCTTTCTGCATTTCTTTTGTAAATCTGTCACCTCTTAGCCTAAAACTATGGCTTCCTGTTCTATAATGTCCAGCAAAGGAAAATCCACCCTATGTCTATTTGTCACTCAATGTTCTTTAACATTTTGTTTTCCTCAATGAAATCTCTTCTCATTCTTGTAAACACTAGTGAGAATAGGCGTACACTGCTCAATCTCTCTTCAGAAGACAAGCTCTTCATCCCTGGAATCAATCGAGTGAAGCCTCTCTGAACTGCCTCTAATTCACTTTCATCCTCCCTCTAATAAAGGAACCGAAAGTGTGCGCAGTACATCAATTGCAGTCTCATCAGTACCGTATACAATTGCAACAGCACTTCCCTACTTTTATATGCTATTCCATTTGCTTTCCTTATGTGCTGCACCTGCATACTATCTGTAATTCATAGAAAGGTACCCAAATCCCTCAGCATCAAAGTATTTGAAGTTTCTCTCCATTTATATAAGTTGCCATTTTATTCCTCTGACCAAACTGGATAACCTCACACTTATCTACTTTAAATTCCATCTTCCAAATATTGGCCCACTCTTCTAACTTATGTATTTCTAAATTTATTTTCTCTTTGTAACTTGCTTTCCCACCTACTTTAGTTTTGTCCACAAATTTGGCTATAGTATTTTCTATCCATGTTATTAATATGAATTGTAAATAGTTGGGGCACGAGGATTGAACCCTATGGCACACCACTAGTTACAGCTTGCCAACCCAGTTGTCTCCACTCTGCTTTCTACTGGTTAGCTAATCCTCTGTCCAAGCCAATGGGATCTTACCCTGTATATTAGCCTTTTGTATGACACCGTATCAAATGCCATCTGGACGTCCACACTATATATTCTGGACCCTGATTATCCAGTTTACTTGTTACAACTTTGAAGAGCTCCAGCAAATTAGTCCAACAAAAACCTATTTTGACCAAGTTTAATGATTAAGTAATAATTTACACGGTTGTGTGCAGATTAGACAGATTAGCCATACTAAATTTCCCCTTTCTGTGTAGGTTAGCCATGGCAAATGCATGTCATGTTCATAGGAAGCAAAGATAACGTGCAAACGGAGTTTTTCGAATGATGAACAATTGTGCTAGCATGTTGTCCCACAAGCTTGCTTCAGACTATGCTTTTGCTGTATAAAAAAAACCAAAGAAACAAAGAACAAAACAGCACGGGAAACAGGCCCTTCGGCCCAACGAGCCTGCGCCACCACCCCGATGTTCCCACCTCTACCTGCGATCCCTGTCCGTGTTTATAGATCTATGGATTAAAAACCAAATTTGAGACAACTTAGGGAGAATTTGTTTTGCCAATTAGCCTAAGAGCACTTCTTTGGGATGTGGGATGAAACCGGAGCACCTGGAGAAAACCCATGCAAGCAAGGGGAGAATGCACAAACTCCCATAGACACAAATCCACGTATCTGCACAGCACAGCGATAGTCACTGAGCTGTCGTGTTGCCCATCAAATGGTCCAGGTCAAGCGTACACTAACGACGTGAAGCACTAGGATACTCTCAAAAAAAATCCAAGAGCAGCCCTCTCACGACCCATCATGTGTATGCCCCTCGTTAGACAACAAGGTGGACCAAAGCACCTGTAGGATAAAAACAAGTACATCAATATCGTCATCTATTTACACACTTCCCAGGGACTCCCAAGGCTCATGATCCCTATTTTAAATCAGTTTTCTATACCCCTCCATTCCATTCTGTTCATGTGCCTATCTAAGTATTTCTTAAATAATTCCAGAGTACCTGCCTCCACTTTACTTGGCAGCGCATTCCATACCCCCACCATCCTCTGTGAAAAAATTCCCTCTAGCATCCAAATTATACCTTACCTACTTAAGCCCGTGACCCTCCCGTGCTATTCGAGTCCATCCCAGGAAAAAGCTTAACCCTGTTTACTCTACCTATGCCCCTCATAATCTTGTACACCTCTACTAGATCTCCTCTAAGTCTACGTCTTTCTAAGGAAAACAGTCCCAATTTGCCTATTGTCCCAATTTAACTCAGACCTTCCATACCAGGTAGCGACCTGGTAAACCTCCTCTGCGCTCTCTCCAGACTCTCCACATCCTTCCGGTAGTAGGGCGACCAGAACTGGACACAGTATTCAGTGTGTCAACCTTCTTGAAACATGACATGACCCCACAATGCATTCATATGGTGACTCTGGCAGCAGTGTAAAGTTGTTTTGCTTCATGTCCAAGCTGTCGTTAGACTGCAAATGCAGCCCGAACCAGATGTCTGGGTGGGACCTGTGATATCTCCACCAAAAATTTCTCAGATGGGAGAGTAGGAATGCTTAATGTTTTAGCCTCATTGGAAAGAAAATCCCTCAGCTTTAACACCTACAGATAGCTTTGCAATGCTTTTTGATTGTGGGCAATAGTGTTTTATAGATTATATGATAATTAATAACTGTGATAGTATCTTTTGCTGACGAGAATGAGGAGTTTGTGATATTTCAAAATCTGGTCTCACTGCCACATGTTAATATTCAGTCAGTTTGAATTGGAGCACGTGGAATAGCGAGGCTGGATGTCGCTCCAAAAGGTAGCTCATAGTAAGGAAGGTCTTGAATGGGATTTTACAGCCTCGCTCGGGCGAGATTGTGAAATCTTGCCCGAGGCTAATGGAGATTTCCGTTCTGGAACCTCACTTGCCCCAATTCCGGGGTGGACAATGTAGTAGGGTTTCGGCCTGATCGGTTTGTGTACCTGCTGGTTTCTGCGCAAACACTACTTCAAACAGGAGGTTGTGAAACTGGCTGATTTTGGAGAATCCCTCCCTCTCTTGTTATTTAAATGTGGTGACCAAGGATTGTGGGACCCTTTGTGAGTGTTGAAATGAGGATAATGGTATAGGTACAGGACTCCATTGCCAGGCTTCCCTGCCCCATTTATCATCCTGTTCAGTTAAGATGAGACTTGATTTAAAACAGTACACATCTAGCTTCTGCATTTAGAACCAGGCCTCTATTTTTACACCAGATTATTTCATGGAATCAGCATGACAGACTGTTCTTTTAAGCATGTCTGCGATACTCCAGCATGCTGCTTTACTTAGAGCCCTTACTTCAAGAATCAATTATTGGGCTGTATCTCATGCACTCGTGAGACAAAATCAAAAGATGGGTGGGATAGGATAAAATACATGAATTTTTGTCGAGGGTTGTGAAGGTTCAGAGGAAGTGTAAAGTAATATATGAGGATAAGGAGACACCCTAAATCGTGATATTTTGAAACATTAGGGATTTGTGACAAGATTAAGCAAAGGTGCAATAGAGGTCAAAATTACAAAGGGGTCTGATTAAAAGAAAACATACCAACAGTTTCCACTGATAAGTAACTGGCTTAGTAATAGGAGACAGAGAGTAATAGTGGAAGGGTGTTTTTCTAGCTGGAGGTCGGTCACTAGTGGTGTGCCGCAGGGCTCGGTACTGGGACCTCTTCTATTTGTAATATATGTAAATGACTTCGAAGAGGGAGTAAGTGGAGTGATCAGCAAGTTTGCAGACGATACAAAGATGGCTGGACTTGCGGATAGTGAGGAGCATTATCAGGTGATGCAGCAGGACATAGGCTGGTAGCTTGGGCAGATAGATGGCAGATGGAATTCAATCCTGATAAATGTGAAGTGATGCATTTCAGGAGAAAGAATGTAGGGGGAGGTATATGATAATGGGTAGACCTATTAAGAGAATAGAAATGCAAGAGTATAGGGACCGGGGGGTGCACGTGCACAAGTCTCTGAAGATGGCAGAGCAAGTGGAGAAGTGGAGCCTGAGGCTTGAAGGCTCAGGTAGTGCAATGGATAGCTATAGATTAGCTAGGAAGGAGGTAAAAAGTGAATTGAGGAGAGCTAAGAGGGGACACGAGAAGATGTTGGCTGATATGATTAAGGAGAATCCTAAAGCTTTCTTTCGATATGTTAAGAATAGAAGATTGGTTAGGGCGAGATTAGGGCCAGTCATAGACAGCAGTGGGAAGTTGTGCGTGGAGCCTGAAGAGATTGGTGAGGCACTGAATAAATATTTCTCTTCGGTATCCACGCAGAGTGCTGGAAATGTAGCTATGGAGAACACTGAGGTACAGGGTTGCAAATTGGGAAGTATTGTAGTAGATAGGGAGGATGTGCTAGAAATTCTCGAGGTTTGAAGTTGGATAAGTCCCCTGGGCCGGACGGGATTTACCCTAGGATTCTCTGGGAGGCAAGATAGGAGATTGCAGAGCCTCTGGCTCTGATCTTCAGGTCCTCGTTGGTTACGGGTGTGGTTCCGGAGGACTGGAGGATGGCGAATGTGGTCCCATTGTTTAAGAAGGGGAAGAGAGACCTTCCTGGGAATTATAGGCCAGTGAGTCTTACTTCTGTGGTGGTCAAGGTATTGGAGAGAATTATTAGGGATAGGATTTATAGTTATTTAGAGAGAAATGAATTGATTGGGGATAGTCAGCATGGTTTCGTGAAGGGTAGGTCATGCCTTACTAACCTCATTGAGTTTTTTGAGAAAGTGACCAGAGGTGGATGGGGGTAAGGCGGTTGATGTAGTATATATGGACTTTAGTAAGGCTTTTGATAAGGTGGCCCATGGAAAACTTCTACAGAAAATGCAGATGTGTGGAATAGAGGGTGATTTAGCTAATTGGATTAGAAATTGGCTGGCAGATAGAAGACAGAGGGTGGTGGTTGATGGGAGATATTCATCGTGGAGTTCGGTGACAAGTGGTGTGCCTCAGGGGTCTGTTTTGGGCCCCTGCTGTTTGTAATTTTTATAAATGATCTGGATGAGGGTATTGAAGGATGGATTAGTAAATTTGCAGATGACACTAAAGTCGGTGGAGTGGTAGATAGTGAAGAGGGGTGTTATAGTTTACAGAGTGACTTGGACAAGTTGCAGAGCTGGGCCGAGAGGTGGCAAATGGAGTTTACTGTGGAAAAGTGTGAGGTAATGCACTTTGGCAGGAACAATAAATGTGTAGAGTATATGGCTAATGGTAGGGCTCTTAATAGTGTTGAGGAACAGAAGGATCTTGGTGTATGTGTCAATAGATCCCTGAAAGTAGGCAGTCAAGTGGATAAAGTTGTTAAGAAGGCATTTGGAGTCTTAGCTTTTATTGGCAGGGGGATTGAATTTAAGAGCCGCAGCATCATGTTGCAACTGTACAAAACTCTAGTGCGGCCGCACTTAGAGTATTGTGTGCAGTTCTGGTCGCCACATTATAAGAAAGATGTGGAGGCATTGGAGAGGGTACAGAGGAGGTTTACCAGGATGTTGCCTGGTATGGAGGGCAGGTCCTATGAAGAGAGTTTGAAGGATTTGAGGTTGTTTTCGTTAGAAAGGAGGCGGCTAAGAGGGGATCTTATTGAAGCATATAAGATGATTAGAGGTTTAGATAGGGTGGACAGTGATAGCCTTTTTCCTAGGATGGAAAAAAGCTAGCACGAGGGGACACAGCTTTAAATTAAGGGGTGATAGTTATAGGACGGATATCAGAGGCAGGTTCTTTACCCAAAGGGTGGTTCGGGAGTGGAATGCCCTGCCTGCAGCGGTTGTAGATGCGCCAAGTTGGGTGGCGTTTAAGAGGTTAGTTGATAAGTATATGGATGAGAAGGGAATGGTTTAGTTAGGAGGGGCATTGCTTTTTATTTTGGTCGGCACAACATCGAAGGCCGAAGGGCCTGTTCTGTGCTGTATTGTTCTATGTTCTATGTTGTGAAGAAAGCATATGGTATGCTAACCTTTATAGGAAGGGGTATAGAGTACAAGAGCTGGCCTTTAATGTTGCAGTTGTATAAAACATTGGTTAGACCTCATTTGGAATACTGCGTCCAGTTCTGGTCGTCTTACTACCGGAAGGACGTGGAGACTCTGGAGAGAGTGCAGAGGAGGTTTACCGGGATGCTATCTGGTATGGAAGGTCTGAGTTATGAGGAGAGGTTAGGCAAATTGGGACTGTTTTCCTTAGAAAGACGTAGACTTAGAGGAGATCTAGTAGAGGTGTACAAGATTATGAGGGTTATAGACAGAGTAAACAGGGTTAAGCTTTTTCCTAGGATGGACTCGAATAGCACGAGGGGTCACGGACTTAGGGTGAGGGGGGTAAGGTATAATTTGGATGCTAGAGGGAGTTTTTTCACACACAGGATGGTGGGGGTATGGAATGCGCTGCCAAATAAAGTGGTGGAGGCAGGTACTCGAGTTATTTATGAAATACTTAGATGGGCACATGAACAGAATGGGAATGGAGGGGTATAGAAAACTGAGTTAAAATAGGGATTATGAGCCTTGGGAGTCCCTGGGAAGTGTGTAAATAGATGATGATATTGATGTACTTGTTTTTATCCTACAGGTGCTTTGGTCCATCTTGTTGCCCAACAAGGAGCATACACGTGATAGGTCGTGAGAGGGCTGCTCTTGGATTTTTTTTTCTCGAGAGTATCCTAGTGCTTCATGTCGTTAGTGTACGCTTGGCCTGGATCATTTGATGGGCAACACGACAGCTCAGTGACTGTCGCTGTGCTATGCAGATACATGGATTTGGGCCTGTGTCTGTGGGAGTTTGCGCATTCTCCCTGTACTTGTGTGGGTTTTCTCCGGGCGCTCTGGTTTCCTCCCACATCCCAAAGAAGTGCTCTTAGGCTGATTGGCAAAACAAATTCCCCCTAAATTGTTTCAAATTTGGTTTTTAATCCATATATCTATAAACATAGACAGGGATCACGGGTAGAGGTGGGAACATCAGGGTGGCGGCACGAGCTCATTGGGCCAAAGGGCCTGTTTCCCGTGCTGTTTTGTTCTTTGTTCTTTATTTCAAAACTAAATTGTTTTTCCATTTGTGATGCTCACCACCTCCCCATCCTTCAAGCTATAGTTTTTTTTAAATGGTTTGGTCTCAATTTATCTCAAACTTTAAGAAGTGCCTTTCACCTAATAAAATGTCCCAAGATGTTGCACAGAAGCATTATACTTTACATTGATCCACGTGAGTTAGGACAGATAACCAAAAAGTTTGGTCAGAGTTAAATTTAGAGGAGTGTCTTAGAGGAGATGGAGGTAAGAGATTCGGAGAGGGAATTCTGGAACAAGCAGGTGGCAGAAGGTATGACTATCAGTAATGGAAATTATGAAAAGTGGGGTGATACAAGAGGCTTGAATTGTAAAGAGTTCAAAGATCATGCCTGGTTGTAGAATTGGAGTTGCAAAAATGGAGAGGGAGCAAAGCAACAATTTCAAAATGAGGATGAGAATTTTAAAGTGACCTGGCCATGAGGCAACCTGCAGCAGTGAGGACAAGAAACCAGAAAAGTACTGGAATAGTCATGTAGAAAGGTAATGATAATAATAGATTGTCTTCACATTTAAGGATATGTAAGCTCAACATTAAGTTCGATGCATTGATTGTGAACAGTTTAGACCAGAATAAACTTAATGACAGGACTGAAGATAAGAACTTCAATCTTCCAAAAGCTTGTCTGGATTCACAGTCAAGCTGGTCATTCAGTAGGTGTTAAGACAATCAGCATGCTCAAACCAAAATTGGACAATTAAATGAATTGGAGGTGAGGTAGAGCTAATTTGTATGTCATGTGGAAACCTGCACATCTCATAGCATTTGTGTTCATTATAATTTGGGCAGTACGGTGACCATTTAGTACAGCTTGATCCCACTGAATGAATAACCAGATCCAATTATTTGACAGAAGATTTGGTTCATGAGATACCTCCATTCTTCCATCAGTGGGGAGCTTGTCCAAGCTGGTCTGTCAGAACAGGTAAATGTAACAAGTTTAATAGATTATGATTACTTCAGCATAATGATAAATTTGTTAGTGACAATATAGATGGATGATCCACAACCTTGCGTTTCCTTTCATACGTACAGCCAGTAGCTAAAATGGAATTTAAGACATGCAATACTGAAGGAACCATTAACATCTCAGTACTTTTAGATATGTCATTGTGCTGCAGTAATCAGAATCTGCCTGCTTTACATATATTCAAATTACCTTCAGATGTAAATACTGTGGCAGGAATAGAAACACTCTGACAGGATTAGTTCATTGTCGTCTAATCTGGTGCTACAAAGAGCTCTATAGTCTGACCTCAATTTGTGTTATGTGAAGTTGAATCATCAGTAATCCAATACTTACAAGCACATGAAGCCAAGGTGGTCAGGTACAGGCTGAATGTTAACAGCTAAAACGAAAAGGCTAACTGATAGTGCTTGGAATCTGCAAACTAGTAGCCAAATAATCATAGCCAGAATGACTTGGGACTGGCAGGCCTGGTGGATAACCACTGATAGCTAGTCCTCATTATTAAAATGGGATGTGGGCTGCAGGGGGAGCAGAGAAATGCACCAAGACAAGGGATGTAAATGCTATCGTGATTACAAGTAGCAAGACTGCCAACAACCTACCTGGCTGTGAGCCGTAGCAATGTAGTTGACTCTGTTGCCCTCTGAACAAGGACAACTAAGAATAGGTAATAAATGCTGGCCAACAAGTGACACCCATCCCACAGATAAATAAAAATGGTAAATTGTCACAGAAATGTGTGCAGAAGCAAGAAATCAAAGGTTTCCTTGTAAGTGGAGGCCACAAGGTAACCTGAATGTTAAAATTCTTATTCAGAAAAAGTTTTGCTAGGTTAAAATTACAGGTTGGACCTTGATAGCATAATTGTAATTTGCAAATTTACATTTGCATATGTAAATTTAAACTTACTTCCTACTGAAAGGAAATTATCATGGTTGTACTGCTAGAGAATACCTTGGAGGACTTGTACAGCAAACCAATATAGGTAGAGCTCAGGAATAGGCTGTAGTCACAATGTTGGGGGTTTACTATAGACAATCAACAGTCAGCAGGTGATAGAAAACATACGTAGACAGATTTTGGCAAGATGTAAAAGTAATAGGGTTGTTGTGGTGAGAGATTTTAACTTTCCCGTATATTGACTGGGACTCAGTTAGTGCTAAGGACGTGGATGGGGCAAAATTTGTAAGGAACATCCAGGAGGGCTTCTTGAAACAGTATGTAGATAGTCCAACTAGAGTAGGGGCCGTACTGGACCTGGTATTGGGGAATGAGCCCGACCAGTGGTCGACGTTTCAGAAAGTGAACTGTTCACAAACAGTAACCACAATTCAGTAAGCTTTTAAGCTACTGATAGATAAAGATGTGTAGTCCTCAAGTTAAGGTGCTAAATTGGGGAAAGGCTAATTACAAACAATATTAGGCTGGAACTGAAGAATGGTGGATTGGGGGCAGATCAACATCTGACATGTGGGAGGCTTTCACGTAAAGGCTGATAGGGATTCAGGACCAGCATATTCTTGTAAGGATAAGTATGGCAAGTTTTAGAATTCTTGGATAGTGAGATATTGTAAGCCTAGTCAAAGAGAAAAAGGGAGCATTTGTCACAAAGGAGGCTAGGAACACAAAACAACTGTAGAATACAAGGAAAGAAGAAACTTTAACAAGGAGTAAGGAGGGCTAAAAGGGGTCATGAAAAGTTATTGGTTAGCAGGATTAAGGAAAATCAAGGCTTTTTATACATATATAAAGAGCAAGAGGGTAGCCAGGAAGAGGTTGGCCCACTAAGGACAGGGAAGGGAATCTATGCATGGAGCTAGAGGAAATGAATGAGATATTAAATGAGTACTTTGCCAAAGAGAAGGACTTGGTGAATTATGAGCCTGGGAAAAGGTGTAGATAGTTTGAATCATGTTGAGGTCAATACCTTGGTGACATTGGATTCTTGAGAAGCTTTAAGGTAGAACAAGTTCCCTGGGCCTAATGGGATATACCCCAGAATACTGAGGAGGAGGAAATTGCTGGGGCCTTGAGAAATCTTTGTATCCTCACTGACAACAGGGGAGATCATGATGTAGAGATACTGGCATTGGACTGGGTGAGAGTTCTGATCACAAACAGGGAATATAAAGACAAACTCAATTTACATGAATAATGATTGGAATACATATCTTTACAACTAATCAAATCTTAAAGGTACAGACAATGCGAGTGGAGAGAGCATTAAGCACAGGTTAAAAAGATGTGTAATGTTTCCAGACAGGAAAGTGGTGAGATTTTGCAAGTCCAGGCAAGTTTTGGGGGGTTACAGATAGTATGACATGAACCCAAGATCCCAGTTGAGGTCATCCTCGTGCGTGTGGTATTTGGCTATCAGACTCTGCTCAGCGACTCTGTGCAGTCATGCATCAAGAAGCCTTACCCAAAGATCAGAGGCCGAATGCCAGTGGCCACTGAAGTGTTGCCCAACAGGAAGAGAACAGTCTAGCCTGGTGATTGTCGAGTGGTGTTCATTCATCCGTTGTCGTAGCATCTGCATTGCCTCCCCAATGTACTATGCCTCAGGACATCCACAGTACATTGGGAAGACAATGCAGACACTATGACAACAGATGAACAGTGTCTGCATTGTCTCACCAATGTACCGTAGATGTCCTGAGGCATGGTACAACGGGGAGACGATGCAGACATTATGACAATGGATGAATGAACACCGCTCGACAATCACCAGGCAAGACTTTTCTCTTCTTGTTGGACAACACTTCAGCAGCCATTGGCATTTGGCCTCCGATCTTTGGATAAGCCTTCTCTAAGGCAGCCTTCATGACACGTGACAGCACAGAGTTGCTGAGCAGAGACTGATAGCCAAGTTCCACACACACACGAGGATAGCTTCAACCATGATATTGGGTTCATGTCATACCAACTGTAACCCCCCAAAACTTGCCTGGACTTGCAAAATCTCACTAACTTTCCTGTCTAGAAATACATATTTTTAACAAGTGCTTAATGCTTTCCACTTGCATTGTCTATACCTTTAAGACTTGAATATTGATTGGAATGCAGGTCTTTACAGCTAATCATGTAAATTGAGTTTGTTTTTATATGCCCTGTTTGTGATCAGAACTCCCACCCATCTGACAAAGAAAACAGCCAGTTCCAAAAGCTAGTGGTGTTTGCTACAAATAAACCTGTTGGACTTTAATCTGGTGTTGAGACTTATAATGGGAAGGTCCCAGAGGATTGGAGCATAGTCTGTTCTTTTGTTTAAAGTAGCAAAAATAATCCAGGTAATTACAGGCCAGTGAGCCTTGCTTCAGTGGTAAGGAAATTAGAGGATTCTTCAAGACAGTATTTACTCTCATTTGGAAGAAAGTGCACGCATTAGGGAGAGGCAGCATGATTTGAGAGGGGGGAGGTTATGCCTCACTAACTTGATTGCATTTTTCAAGGAAGTAACAAAGATGATTGAGGATAAGGGGGTGGACTTCAGTAAGGCCTTTGACAATGTCCCTCATGGCAGACTGATGCAGGTGAAGTTGCATATGCACCAGAAGTGAACTAGCTCAGTCATAGAAGCCAGAGGATAGCAGTGGAAGGGTGCATTTCTGAATGGAGGAGTGTGATAAGTGGCATTCCTCAGGGGTTGGTGCTAGGATCCTTGTTTGTAATTGGAGAAAAATTTTGATAAGTGTGCAGACAGCACAAAGATTGGATTAGCAGATAGCAATGAGGACCAGAGAATACAGATCAGTCAGAGATTTGAGTGAAGAGATGGCAGATGGAGTTTAATCCAGACAAATTAGGTAATACATTGAAAAGTCTGATAAGAAATATACAGTAAATGGCAGAACCCTTAATAATAGGCAAAGGGTTCTGGGTGTATATGTACACAAGATCACAAAATGGCAATCCAGGTGGAGAAGGTCATGGCATTCTTTTCTTTGGCCAGGGCATATAGTTTAAAAAATTGGCAAGCCCTGTGGCAGCTTTATAGAACATTATATTCCAAAAATGGCTCAACTAGTATTCAATTCCAGTTGCTGCAATACCAGAAGGATGTGAAGGCTTGAGGGTACTAGAATGTTGTCTGCTATGGAGGGCATTAGCTGAGAGGTTGGAGAAACTTGGTTTGTTCTCACTGGAAGGATAGAGGTTGAGGGATAACCAGATAGAAGTCTACAAGATTGAGGGGCATGGACAGAATGAATAATCAGAATTCTTCCCCCCAGGTGGAGAGTCAATTAGCAGGGGGTATAGGTTTACTGTGTGAAGGACAAGATTTAAAAGATGTATGAGGCAATTTTTTTTAATGGGTGTCTGGAATCATTGCCAAGGAAAGTAATGGAAGCAGACATGATAGAGAATTCTAAGAAGTCTTGACAGATACACGAGTAGGATGGGAATGGAGGGATATGATTCCCAGAAGAGTAGAGGGTTTTAGTTCAGTTAGGCAGCATGGTTGGTAGGCCCAAGGTTGTTGGGAAAAAACCAAGGTAGTTTGTCACAAGGCATATTAACACTGCAGTGACGTTATTGCAAAATTGCCCTAGTTGCCACATTCCAGCACCTGTTTGGGTCAATGCACCTAATCAGCTATCTTTGTGATGGGGAACCCATGCAGACACTGCAAGAATGTGCAAACTCTGCAGATAGTAACCCAAGCTGGAAATTGAACCCAGGTCCCTGATGCAGTAGTACTAACCACTGCTGTCCATATTAGGAGCAAGTGACTTATGTTAACTGCCTCCTGCTCAGTTTCAATAAGGAAAAAACTTGGAGAACACCACATCAGGTTTGAGAAATATGATAACTATTGTTCTCAATAGGATAAGACTAGCTAGCCTAATGATGCCAAGCCACCGATGCAGTTGTTTCATAGGAAACTATTGCAGAAATGATTTAAGGGCTTCTGTTGATTAATTCTTGTTGGCTACATAGCAGAATTAAGTCTGGTGTCTTAACATGTCAGATAACCAATGTATTTCAGACTGACAATATCCACTACTCAAGACCTGTGTCTTGCACTGAATGGAGTGCAAAATTTCCCATTTGTACCTACATGCAAAGGTTGCATGGGCAGCACAGTAGCACACTGGTTAGCACTGCTGCTTCACAGCTCCAGGGACTTGGGTTCAATTCCTGGCTCAGGTCAGAGGGTGGAATTTGTATTTGTACATTCTCCTTGTGGATTTCTTCTGGTTTCCTCCCACAGTCCAAAGATGTGGGTTAGGTTGACTGGCCATGCTAAAATTGCCCTTCATGTCCTGGGTTAAGTAAGTTAGAGGGATTAGTGGGTAAAATCTATATAGCATGGAGGTAGGGCCTGGGTGGGATTGTGTTCAGCACAGGCTTGCTAGGCCCTAAGGGCCTCTTTCTGCACTGTAGGGTTCTATGATTCTATGAACAAAATGCTCTTGAGAAATCTGGTGTACATGACTCCTTAAGCATAGGAAATTTGGTTTTGACTTAACTGCCCTGGCAAGCCATCCAGTTCAAGGGCAGTTAGGGATAGACAAATACTGACTGATACTCAAATCCCATGAAAGAATGTGACCACATGAATAACAACAATTCACAGATAAGTTGTGTTGTGCTAATTTAATGGTCAAACATGATTTATTTTACAGGAGCAATCTCCATACAAAGGTTTCAGAACATTAGCAGTCAAACAGCCCAGATTTGGATAGTAACATTGTTGCCAACAAAACATGTTTACACATTCTGCCCAGAGTGCTGGCAGCTGTATCTGAAAGCCACTGTCTACCTTTGCAGAAGTGTGGAATGAGCATGCTTTGCAACACTAGGGCTGCCACTTTAGAAAATTCAGACAGGTCAGTGGGCAGATTCACAGCCTGAATTGGACTGCTGGGTACAACCTGGATAGAAAACATTGAAATATATTTGTATTCTCAAAGTATTTTCTGCCCAATTTACAGAATGAACTTTGTTCACTGAAAAAAGTGGCAACCCTACTGAATAAATACAGTAGCAACCAAATTAGGTCAATGGAAATCTTCTGCATCAATACAGTGGCACTGATTCATACTTTATAAATCAAAAATACTAACATTTTACAACTTTTCACTTTCACAATGATTAACATCTGGCCAGAAATCCAGGATGTCTTAAAAATTACATCCTTAATGAAAAGCAACATTGTTGATCAAATTATATTTATGACTGTAAAAAAAAGCATTTCATGATGAAAAGGCAGTCTTCTGGAGACAGGCCAGTGTCTCATCTTAAAGATGTTCTGTTTACACATAGGACCAGGTTAGCTGGGTTGGCAGTAAGTCTACATTCCAGTAGCAGATATAATGCAATGGGGATTCTGTATCAAACCTCCAACTTTAAGTTTACTTGAAGACAGTTCCAATATGGCAGGCCTGATAGCAACTTCCTCACCAAGACTGGGGGAAAATGGGGAGAAAAATCTTACCAGATTCTTCCCTCCCAAGACAAAATTAGCTTGTTTCAAGGGAGATTAATAGAACCCAAAAGTATCACAAGAATACAGTGATTCCAATTATACAAGTCAATGCTGCAGATACCACCAGGAGGTTACAACTGAAAGTGTACAGCTTAAGATAGAAATGCAGAAAACATGAATAGTGTAAAGTATAGGAAGAAAAAAGACATTAGACAGGTCTCTGCAAAATGAATAAATTTAGCTCTGAACACAATACTGCTTAAGCAACTTCTTCGTCCTCTTCAAATTCACCTTCCTCCTCAGCTGTAGCATCCTGGTATTGCTGGTACTCAGATACCAGGTCATTCATGTTGCTCTCAGCCTCAGTGAACTCCATTTCATCCATGCCCTCACCAGTGTACCAATGCAAGAAAGCTTTCCTCCGGAACATGGCAGTAAATTGCTCAGAGATACGCTTAAACAGCTCCTGAATGGCTGTGCTGTTGCCAATGAAGGTGGCAGACATCTTAAGGCCCCTGGGTGGGATGTCACAGACAGCTGTCTTGACATTATTGGGAATCCATTCAACAAAATAGCTGCTGTTTTTGTTCTGTACATTCAACATCTGCTCATCCACCTCTTTCATGGACATGCGGCCTCGGAAAATGGCAGCAACAGTCAAGTAACGGCCATGGCGAGGGTCACAGGCAGCCATCATGTTCTTTGCATCAAACATCTGTTGGGTAAGCTCAGGTACTGTGAGGGCACGGTAATGCTGGCTACCACGGCTGGTTAGAGGAGCAAAGCCTGGGATGAAGAAGTGCAGACGGGGAAAGGGGACCATGTTCACTGCTAGTTTACGCAGGTCAGCATTTAGCTGCCCAGGAAAACGCAGACAGGTTGTTACACCACTCATGGTGGCTGACACAAGATGGTTCAGGTCACCATAAGTGGGAGTTGTGAGTTTGAGGGTACGGAAACAGATATCATACAGTGCTTCATTATCAATACAGAAGGTCTCATCAGTGTTCTCCACAAGCTGATGGACAGACAGAGTTGCATTGTAAGGTTCTACTACAGTGTCCGACACTTTTGGTGAAGGCACAACGCTGAAAGTATTCATGATTCTGTCAGGGTATTCTTCACGGATTTTACTAATAAGGAGTGTGCCCATGCCAGAGCCAGTACCTCCACCCAGTGAATGGGTGAGCTGAAAACCCTGAAGGCAATCACATCCCTCAGCTTCCTTCCTCACCACATCCAGAACGGAGTCGACCAGCTCAGCCCCTTCTGTATAGTGACCTTTGGCCCAGTTGTTGCCAGCACCGCTTTGCCCTGAAAGGAAGGATGCCATATTTATGATTTTTTCAAAACTGCAAGTTACAATTAATGGTTTTATTTTAAAAATGCAGTCAATACTTGCATTGAGTTTTAACTTGCATAATGATATACCTTGTGCACAAGGGCATAACTGCACTTTACATGAGAAAAGTATCTTCTACAACAGGTAGTTCATTGGTTGTAGTTGTTGGGATATCAAGGCAAAGGCAAGCTAGCCTAAAATTTAACTATGAAGTGGTTGTTTTTACTGCAAAGCTTTATTTTATTCACACCATATTTAATTAAGAATAGGAGCAGGAGATCAGCTGATGTATTTGACCTGCAATGCAGATGGTCTGGATGTCCACTGGGGCTATTTGAGGTTGATTGGGTTCTAAGAAGTGTATTGCAGGTGTTCATGTTGCAAATTAGCATGGAAAGTGAAATCATCCAGTAGAGAAAGAGGGAACACAGCAACACAAGGATCTTGTCAAAGTGCTGTTCAGACATTGATTTTAGTTTGGTGGGCAATGGTACACATTGCTTGCTACTTGCTGCACAAAGGGAGAGAAGTGAAAGTCTGCTTGCAAATATTGGAATCAAGATTAAATGAATACTTGAAGTAACAGGATATGTACAGATTAAACAAGAATTCATTACAAATGGCATATATTCCATAATCCTGGGGCAAAGTGCAATTCAGCTTCTAATGAAGTAGCTGATTGTTCGCCCATTTTAGCACGACCTCCATTAGCAAGCTACAACTTGCCTCAGCTGTTTACATAAGCCTCACTTACCAAAAACAAAGTTATCTGGCCTGAAGATCTGCCCAAAGGGTCCAGAACGAACAGAGTCCATTGTACCAGGCTCCAGGTCCACAAGGACTGCTCGAGGCACATATTTGCCACCTGTTTAGAAATTGGTAGTAGGTTAGAATACCATTAAAAATTCCAATCCAAAAAATTTATGTTTAAAGGCATTGGGTTACCTGAAGCTTCATTGTAATAGACATTAATCCTCTCCAATTGCAGGTCAGTGTCACCATGGTAGGTTCCAGTGGGATCAATGCCATGTTCATCACTGATAACTTCCCAAAACTGGGGAAAATAAGACATGTCACATCATAATCCTGAATGAGTAAACTGCTTTCAGAACCTCTATCAAGATGCATTTCAGTCCCCACTAACTTGAAATGTTACTTGAGCTGCACAGCACATTCCATGAGTGATTAAAAATCATTTACTGATTTTCCTAAATATCCAAGTGTTAAATGCAAGTGATTAAAAACCAATCTCTAGCAAGCTTCCCATTCACTGCCAGAAAGACAACTCTACCCATCATTAAAGGCTGCAGCCAGTTATGGTGCTAAATTGACTGATGTCAAAAAGAATTTTAACCTCAGGCAAGCTCTTTTTAAACAAGGCTCAAGCAATTTTAGATCAAGACATTAAGTTTAAAAGCATTTTTCTTTTACACCCAACTAATTTTTTTCTCCCAAGGTGGAGAAAACCCTGTATGCACCCTAGCATACAGATTTGTTCTGCTGTCCAAATGATTGTGAAATTAAACAATTTGGGCTCATCCTGACAATTCTTCTTGCAAAGCAATAGGCTGCTGACACTGTTAAGTCTCAAAACAGGAAAGCAACACCAAAAACGAAACACCTTCCAGTTGAAGATACAAGGACATACAACAATCAAATGGGCACAGCAACATTAGTACAAACTTTGAACTGCTGGAGTGTAGCTCCAAGCAGCAATCTCAACTTTGTTGCTTTTGAATAAAAAGCTAGGATTCTAATTTCTGGCACATTAAACAATCACTATTCCTTCAAAAGCTGGAATCCTTACAATAGATACTAACTTTCACCATACTTTCAGCACAAATTGTATTTCATTCATAATTGAATGAAAATTTAAATAATCTTAAACCAGCTCAAGGACAAACTAGTAATCAATAGCTTTTAAAGGCAAAACCCATTTCCTACTCAAATAAATTTCAGCAGTATTCAAAACTTCAATAAGACTATGCAAAGTTTTACCTTACATCTGTCTCCATTGAGAAGGCCACTTGTATTCCCAAGGATTTAAATCTCTCTAGCTTCTTTCAATCAATTCTTCACATTCATCCTAGAATCATTCATCAGTTTGTTAAATTCTCCTGTCCTCACTCCACCCAAGATTCCATTACTTGCAAGTTATGTCTATAGACTGATGTTGGCTTCCAGTCTTAGCTGACTTCTGTTTTGACTCCACCAAAACAAAGCTTGCATCCAAGCTTTTGGTAGCCCTAGTGGATCCATCATATTACACTTTAGGCATCCTAAAATCCCCCCCCCACATTAAGGTGCCACATACTTGTTGCTTTCCAACCACAATTGCTCCAACTTTTGGCAATTAATTTCAGACATCAAGAACTGTCTCCAACTCCTCATCAGCACAAGCTGATGAGGCTTCTACAGAAGAGACAGAATCAGGCATCAAAATCTCCTGACTTTATTTTAACTGTTCTCATGTGGCAACCAACAGAAGTATTTTAACTATCAGAAAATGTAGCTCCTTCAGTCATACTAACCATGGAATATATACACCATTTCCTCACTGCAATACTCATTTCCAATAATTTTCCATTACACATTGAGGCTCTCTAATTACATTTCTTCAATTCCACTGCCCTCAACTATCATCTGCAAATTTGACAATTTTGAGCTTTTGAATACTTGAATACAAGTTATTAAATTAGAAACTACAGCTCTGTTGGGATAGTCAACTTTTAGATGTAGGTGATCAATCCATCATGTACAAGAATCCATAGCTTAACCTGCCCCAGGTTTCAGTATTAGAAATATCTTCCCTTAAGCAGCCTAATGAGGAGTCTGCTTGCTATCCGTGCACTATGCTCTGAATCTTCCCTGCAACAGAAATTACAATTTGTATGAAGTGGTCATTTTTGACATTAATTTATGAATGCAACTAGGCTAAACTCAGCTAAAGAGAATCTAGGATATTAGCATAATATTCTCAAGTACACAAGTGTCTTACATAAAAATAAAGACTGAGTGCATGATTTCTCATATCCAAAGATGGAAATATTCTGATGTTCCACCATTCTTCACAAGTCACTTTAACAGCAATCAAGGACTACTGAAACCATTCTAGGATGCAACCTTCCTGAGGCTTCTCATTGAAATATGCAAACATTGCCCAGAAAAAAGTACAGTAATAAATTCTGCAGATGTTAAAACTTGTATCAGAAGTGGCTCAAGTATAAGTCAAATTTTTGTGGTAATCCCCCAAAGTGAAGTTATCATTGCTTCCCAACAATACAAAACTGAGCAAGTATTCACATAACTATTCATCCTCTCCACCTCAGATGAGTAAAAATAGTTGGTGTAAGCCAAGGCCAACTGTCTTGATGCTAAACAGACAGTACAGGTTATTAGACTTTATCTCTGCTCACTTGATGCCAGCAAGGCCATATTCTACATTATGAATGTGCAAATCTAACAGTGGATGACTGCAAAACTATGAAATTTGACTATCCTTCAAATTATCTGGCACTCCCCTCCCATTCAACAGAATCCTTTCATAATTCAGATTTAACTGTCAAAATAGACCCAATTAATATTTTTCAAAAATTGATGCACCATGGGTCATATTACTTCCCTTCTGCTGTATGATTTAACAGGAATCATAATTCTTAACATTTTGCAGAGAGCAGAGTGCCACATATTCTGCACAAAACATCAAGTGAAAAAGGTGGAGCTAAACTAGTCAATTCAATGGGCATGGTCAGTGGTTAGTCCAGACAGCTAGCCACAGCACAAGTACCCAACTTGTTGGATTGTGATCACTGCCACCAGTGGGAGCTTGCTTGGGGGGAGGGGGGGGAAATCGCTGCCGCATTTTCCACAATACAATTAAACAGTGGAACGACTAGATGTCCCAAAAGGCACCAGATTCATCAATCCAGAAGCAACTGAAATTTCATGCAGTATTTTGTAAAGAAATGAATTTGTCATGCATTTTAAAATAATCAAAGCTTGAGATGGACTTGAACTTAAGTCTAAATGAATCATATCATTGCAAGTGAACAAAATACGATCAGATCCCTTGGTACCAGCACGCATGGGCTTGAATTCCTGTTCATGTTACCTCACGTCCATGTTCTAAACACCATTTGACTTCAGCATAAAAATCATTAGCCCAATGCATGCTTTAGTCCGGCTGTACGTAGGGCAATCATACTTAAAAAAGCAGGTAAAAATACTGCGATCATTAACTGATGGACAGGGAAGAATGTACATTAGCAATGTTTCAGAAAATAGAATCGCCTACAAAAATGGGGGAAAATCATCCTGCAGCAAGCAGTGCCTTTTAGAGGAAGTGGCATAATCAAGAGCCCACCTGCAAAGGGGTGGATCCTACACCCCTTTTAAAATCCCTCTTAAGATTCCCAATTCCATTTCATTAGCCATTTTTAATAAGCCCTAGAAGTTGCAGCCTAATAATTTTATTAAAATTCCATCGTCGAAGCTTTCTGGAATAGAGGAGTCAGCTTTATTTGTCGATATGATTGATTAAACCTCCGGAAGGACGAGCCCCACCTTAAACATCAACTTTATTGATTTATAAACCTCCACGCAAGAATATCATCCCCACAATGGAGGCGTCCCTATACTTTGCAATCCCGACACCAATATGAAATTCACTTGATCATATCCAAAAAAGTCTTGTTTCCCGTTTTAATTACAAACGCCCCATCTTTATTGCAATGGAATCTATTCCTCTAGAGAAAGATGTATTAAACCTCTACGCCAATTTAATCAGCGCTCTAGCCCTCCCAAAAATCTCCTTAATCGACATCATTAATGAACTTAAGTCATTAAAGGAGGAATCGTGGCACATTAAGTATACCCCGGAGACAACCCGGTCCTTAGTTACCCTCGATGCGGATGATGAGTCCGTTAATAATCGCGATAAAACCCAGGATTCAGACCGTTATTCGCCTACCCCCCACCCCCATTTCCTCCCCTCAAACTGGGCGAAGCCGCCACGCCGCACTCTCCCGCTCAGACTCCATTATAGGGCCCACCCGGGCCGAGCTCCCTGCAGAGGCCGGGGAGCCGCCCATACGCAGCACAATCAGGGAGTGGCGCTGCGGAGTAGCCATGCTGAAAAAAATGCGGCAACTCCCAGCTAGGCCGCATCAGCATCGCGGCGGGCCCCACCAAAACCACACACCTTGGCCCCGATCTGATTGCCACACTGGCCGGCCTGAACGTGCACGATCTCCCTCATCCTGCTTGCTCTGAATTTTTTGTGCTGCTGCTCGCTTTTTTTCCTCCACAACTTCTCCTCCTCCTTGTGGTCCCGAACACAAAAGAACCAACCGCGCAAAGTGCGCTGCTGCTGCCCGTTCTGCTCCTTAAATAGCTGCGCTGCTGAGCCCGCCTTCTCCGGCAGAGCCGGGCCTCTGATTGAAGAGTGAGGCTGTCCATCAGGTGGCCGTTCCCTTTGCACACGAGCCGGACTGTGTGCCGCCAGCTCTGAGTGGCTGGGCTCTGCTTGGGCCAGGACACAGCAAACTGCCAGTGATGGCTGCAGCGTGCTATTTAGCGTGCACTGCTCTTTGCAGCATATGCAGAATATAATTCAGCAAACCAATTGCAACAGTTACACACATCTGCCACCTTTTTTAAACCTACATTTTTACCTTTACGTACATTTGCTTCACATTCTTAACGTGTTATCGGTTGACAAATGCATATTAGACGTGTCTCTCAGATCTAATCCGATGATTACAGCAGACTCATCCTTTTACGTGCGCTATTACTCCTGATAAAATGACTCGCGGTTATATCGTGTCTTTCAGAACCGCCAGGCATTTCAAAACACCTTACAACCATTAAACACTTAACGGAGTGGGAGAGTAACCCCGTTTCTTCAAATTAATGTGGGGGATCTTTTACATTCACTCAAGCAGGCAGATGGCAACTCAGTTTAATATCATAGAATCCCTACAGTACGGAAGGAGCCTATTCAGCCAATCGAGCCTGAATGACAGCAATCCCTACCCAGGCCCTATCCCCATAAGCTATTTACCCTGCTAATTTCCTGACACTATGGGGCAATTTAATTTAGTAAGAGGTCTGACAACATCAATTTTAAATCCAATCGATTTAGTTGATAGTAAACTTGCTAGCTTTCGGCCTTTGTAGCCTTCGTCAGGTGAATGAGGTGTTTTGCAGACCAGAACACCTCATTCGTCTGACGAAGGCTACAAAGGCCGAAAGCTAGCAAGTTTACTATCAAATAAATTGGTTGGATTTAAAATTGGTGTTGTCAGACCTCTTACTGAGTTTACCCCAATCCAACATCGGCATCTCTACATCACAATTTAATTTAGCCAGTTAACCTAACCCACATATTTTTGCACTGTGGGAAGAAACCAGAGCACCCAGAGGTAACCCACACAGACATATGTGCAAACTCCACACATAGACTGTTATCCAAGACCAGAATCGAACCCAGGTCCCTGGCGCTGCAAGGCAGCAGTGCTTACCACTGTGCCACCAAGCCACCTATATCTCTTATATGAAAGATGGTGCATTTGACCACACAGTGCTCCTTCAGTAATTCATTAGAGTATTGCCTGCGAATGCTTTGACAATGAACAGGAAGGAGCTAGTGTGAAGAAAAGACTTGATGGGCTACATGGCCTATTTCTGGACTGTAAAATTGTATGTAATTTTGTTTGGAGTATAGACTGCTTATGGAAACCAAACTCAAACCTGTAGCCAAGTGAGGAGAACCAAATGGCCTTCCTTTGGTGTTGTATGATTCTGTACTATAGACTGTTAATATCCCTTGAATGTGAAAAGAAGGCATATATCTCACAATTGACAGTAGCAGTGGTAAATAAAAAGCAGTAATATTTTAACCTAGGAGTCAGACAATAGTCACATGCAAAAGCTTTACAGAATAAACTTGGATTTATTTAGAAATTATTCACAGAAGTTGGAATAACAGCACAATTGGCAATTCAAATAGTTAACTGCTGTGTTCGGGTAAAAAAATCCATTGTTTGCCCAGACCCTATTAACAAATTCTGAAAAAACTCTGCTGATAAATACATAATTCCTTTGCACACATATAACAGCAACTTCAACCTTATTACTATGGCATCTTTATCATTGAAAAATGGCCCAAACTGCTTTATATGAACATTATTAGGCTCAAAGGGCCGAATAGCTTACTCCTTCTTCTAGTTTCTATTAGATCCCATTTTGCATCAAGCCACATATTAGGAAGAGTGAGCAAAAAGTCAGCCAAAGAGATAAATTTTAAGAAAGAGAGCAACTGGTGACATTTAATGAAGGAATTCAAAAGCTTTGAACCTGAGCAACAGAAGGCACACCAATGGAATGAAGAAAATTATGTATGCCTCTCACTCTCTAGCAGTCCTGCTAAGCAAGGACGACACTTGCCGCAGAGCACAACCTGTGGAAAGAACTTGCATGTGGAACCTTTGAACGTGGGGAAGCTGTTGTGCTGCAGTTAACATCATCCGCCGTCCGTTTATCAGAAGAATTTACAGTTGAGAATCAACCTATTTATGAATGCACCTTCCATGTCCATCAGGTCCAGGGGGTGGGACTCAAGACCAGAACTGGCTTACAAGAGCTTACTCACCTGATGAAGGAACACCGTTTCCGAAAGCTTGTGGGATTAGCATCAAATAAACTGGTTGGACACTAACCTGGTGTTGTGAGAATTCTTACTATGTTTACCCCAGGCTAATGCTGGCATCTCTACATCATGACTACAAGGACAGGTCAGAGGCTGGGAATTCTGCAGCAAGTAAATCACTTCTTGACTCCCAAGTCCTACCTGCCATCTGCAAAGCACAAGTCAGGAGTGTGATGGAATACTCTCCATTTGTCTGGATGAGTGCAGTTCCAACAACACCCAAGAAGGTCAACATCATCCAAGAGCAGCCCACTTGATGGGCACCCATCCACCATCTTCAAAAGTGTACGTATTATCTCTAAGATGCACAGCAGCAACTCACCAAGGCTTCTTGACAGCACTTTCCACGTCCGTGACCATCATCATCTAGAAGGATAAGGGTAACAGATGCTTGGAAACACCACCACCTGAAAATTCCCTCCAAGTCACACCATCCCTATTTAGAAATATATTGCTGTTCCTTCAGTGTCGCTGGCACAAAATCCTGAATCTCCCTCCCTGACAACACTGTGGGTGTACTTCTTAACTGCAGCAATTCAAGAAGGCAGTACACCACTACCAGCTCAAAGGAAAGTGGGATGGGCAATAAATGCTATCATAGGCAATGACATCCACAGTCCCTAAACAAATAGCAAAAGAGCTGGCTGCAGACTTCCTTAAAACAGGCATGTGCAAGAGGCCTGAAACAGAGGAAGGCAGAGATCCTAGTGAGTTCTTAGGTTGGACAAGATCACAGAGTAGGGATGAGTAAGACAATGGAGGACTTTGAAAATATGAGAATTTTAATATTGAGGCATTACTGGACTGGGAAGCAATGTAGGTAAGAGTTATGGGTGAACCGGACTCGGTCTTACAACACAGATAGTTTAGTTCTGGATAACAGCAACAATGTACTGAATGCTGTTAAACGCAAAAGGATTCTTGGATTGAGTAATATTTTTTTCTCTAAAGTTCAAATTAGTTCTTTAGAGTTCTTGCAATCAAATCATTTTCATAGCTTAGTATCCAATGGTACAATCTCTTGTAATTGTTCTACTTTATTTCCTGTTAACTTTCCAATCTCCAGAAATCCACTTAACCAATGAGAACAACTGGAGATGCCAAATGTTGCTTATATTATTCCTGGTGACACTTTCAGAAGGAACTTTTATTTGTTTAAGAGAGATGAGGATAATTTTCTTTTCATACAACATGGAACACTACTTGAAGGTCTGGGAGAAGCAGAGTAAATCTTGTCTCGAAGAATCCTTGTCAGTGATTCTCCTACCACTGACATAAGGCTCACCGACTTGTAATTACCTGGATTATTCTTGCTACCCTTCTTAAATGAACAAAATTGGCTATTCTCCAATCCTCTGGGACCTCCCCTGCAGCCAGTGAGGATATAAAGATTTCTCTTAAGGCCCCAGCAATTTCCTCCTTTGCCTCTCTCAATATTCTGGAGTATACCTCATCAGGCTCTGAGGACTTGTCAATCTTAATGTTTCTCAAGAACCCTAAAACCTCTTTCTTTTTGATCTCAGCATGACTCAAACAATCTACACACCCTTTCCTAGACTGATTATCCACTAAGTCCTTCTTTTTGGTGAATACTGACGCGAAATACTTATTTAATACCTCACCCATTTCCTCTGGCTCCATGCATAGATTCCCTCCCCTGTCCTTGAGTGGGCTAATCCTCTCCCTGACAAACCCTCAGGCTCTTTATATACGTATGCAGAACCTTGGGATTTTCATTAATCTTGCTAGCCAATGACTTTTCATGATCCCCTTTAGCTCTCCTTATTCCTTGCTTAAGTTTCTTTCTACTTTCTTTGTATTCCAACTTGCTTCATGTGTTCCCAGCCTCCTAGCTTTGACAAATGCTTTATTTGTCCAAGGTTCCCAAAACTTGCCATACCTATCCTTCATCCCTACAGAATCCCTATTCAACTTACATTTTTAAAGCCTTCCACATGCCAGATGTTGATTTGCCATTAAACATCTGCACCCAATCTACGTTCTTCAGTTTCTGCCCAATATTGTTGTAATTAGCCTTCCTCCAATTTAACATCTTAACTTGAGGACTACACTATATTTTATAGTGCCTGTTAATTCTCAGATACTTTTGACAGTTTGCTTACTCCAATGTTTTACCCTGGTGCCCTTGTTTGCAAGATGGACAAAGGACAAACACAAATAAAAGTTCAACAAGTTTATTAATTATAACACTACTAACCCTTAAATTATCCACATAAAACAAGAGGATACCCCAGATTCAAGTATACTACCTGCAAAGATGGTTTAGTTAAAGCTGCAGGTTCAATTCTCTGAATCTCTCTGGTCCATCGTCACGAAGGTGAGTCTTGATGGCAGCTTCTTCCTTCCTTCCTTTCTTCTCTGGTCAGTCTTCCGAATGGTCAAGGATAACCTCCTTCATCGAATCTTCGCTGTTGGTGTCTGAAAATGTGTTCCTTTATCCCTTGCCTGCTTGCTTTTCCAGAAACTTCTCTGGCTTCTGGCCAATGAGGTCCCGGGAGAGGGTTCCAGTACCCAGTGTGTTTCTTGATGTCTGCCTGACAGGATACTAGGTCCACCCCCAGGTGTCCATCTCCATGCTGTTGTTTACTCGTAACATGTTATCAGATTAAACCAATCAATGCAGGAACTTGTGGTGATAGAAAGTCTGGCCTGATCTGGGCTTCTAACAATAGACCAGTGCATTTCAATGGGGTACAATGATCTCCTGCTAAGTATCAGTAGGGTGCAACGACCTTTGATGGGTGGTTGCTGAATCGGGCCCAGACATGTTTGTGTATTATACAATTGGCCTGCCAAAGATTTTACTATGTTTAATATGCCCAGTTCTTTAATTTAGGATATCCAATTTTATCAGCCTTAAAACTAGGCCCTGTTTACATTACAGTACCTTAAAGCTTACTAATTGTGATCACTGTTCCTGAACTGCTCCCCGACAGAAATATCGACCACCTGGTGGGGTCATTTCTCAATACCAGGTCTAGTCTGGCCTTTTCCCTAGTTGGACTATCTACATACTGTTTCAAGAAGCCCTTCTGCATTCTCCTTACAAACTCTGCCCATCCATGTCCCTACCACGAAGCGAATCCTAGTCAATATAAGGGAAGTTAAAATCTCGCAACAACTCTGTTACTTTTACACCTTGCCAAAATCTGGCTGCATATCCATTCCTCTATCTCCCACTGGCTGTTGGGTGGCCTATTGTAAGTTTCCAACACTGTGACTGTACCCTTCCTATTCCTGAGCTCTACCCATATTGCCTTGCTGTATGACCCTTCGAGTTTTCCTCCCACAGAACAGCTGTAATATTCTCCTTAACGAGTAGTGAAACTCCCCCCACCCCTTTTACACCCCCTGCAATGTTAAGCTGCCAATTCTGTCCTTCCCTTAAGCAAGTCTCTGTAATAGCAACAATATCAGTTCCAACTACTAATTCAAGGTCTAAATTCATCTGTCTTACCTGTCACACTTCTTGCATTAAAACAAATGCACTTCAGTTCACCAGATCCTCTTTGATTAGACACCACATCCTGCCTGGTCTTTCTCTGAGTCTTACTGGCCCTACTCTCTGGTTACCCTTCAGATAATTCCCTTTTGCTTTGGTTCTCACCCCTCTGCCAAACTAGTTTAAATCTTCCCATGTGACACTAGCAAACCTCCTGGTTAGAATATTTATGCCCTTCCAGTTTAGACGCAACCTGTCCTTCTTGTGCAGGTCCCACCTGCCCTGGAAGAGACCCCTATGGTCTAGATATCTGAACCCCTACCTCCTACATCAACTTTTTTGCCATGTGTTGAGCTGCACTATCTTCCTATTTCTAGATTCACTGTATGTAACATATTTGGAGTTCCAGAGACGTTTATTCATTGTCACATAAAAGGTTATCATGTAAGGTGCTCAAGGCATTGGGGGTAATATATTGGTATGGAGAGAGGATTATCTAACGAACAGGAAACTGTCAGGATAAAAGGGTTATTTCAGTTTGATAAACAGTAACTAGTGGGGTGCCACAGGGATCAGTGATGGGGCCTCAATGATTCACAGTCTATGTTAATGACATTGATGAAGGGACCAAATATTTTAGCCAGATTTAGCTAGATAGATAGGAAATCAAGTTGTGAGGAGGACACAAATTACTATAAATAGGTTAAGTGAGTGAGCAGGCAGAAATTTGACAGATAGAATCTAATGTGAGCAAATGTGAGATTGTCCCTTTTGGCAGGAAGAATAGAGAAATAAAATAATATTTAAATAGAGTGAAGCTGCAGAATGCTGCGTTACAGAGGGATCTGTGCATGCTCATTCATAAATCACAAAAAAGTTAGAATGCAGGAAAAGTAATGCCAAGGAAAATGGAATGTTTTTTTTCAAAGAGCATGATGTATAAAAAGTATTGAAGTCTTGCTACAACTATACAGAGTAATGGTGAAATTACATCTAAGGTAAAATATAGCTTTAGCTTCCTCCTTTAAGGAGGGATGCACTTGCAATGGAGATAGTCCGTAGAACGTTCACTACGTTGATTCCTGGGATAAAGGGAGTGTTTTATAAGAAAAGATTGCAAAGATTGAGACAATGGTAATTGGAGTTTAGAAGGATGAGAAGTGAAACAGAAGATACTGAGATGCCTTGACAGATTGGATGTTGGGAGGATGTTTCCTTTTGTAAGTGAATCTGAACTAGGGGGCATGATTTAGAATACGGAGCCACCCATTTAAGACACATTTGAGGGAGGAATTTCTTCTCTAGAAGGTCGTGAATCTTTGGAGTTCTTTACCCCAGAAAGAAATGGAGGCTTGGTCATTGAATATATATTCAAGGCTGAGTTAAACAGATTTCTGAACTATAGAGAAGTTAAGGCTTCTGGTGAACAGAAGGAAAATGGAGTTGACCCAAGATCAGATCATCCACAATCTTATTGAATGGTAAGACTGAGGTGTTTAATGACCTACTCCTGCTCATATTTCTATTTTTGTGTTTTTATCTTGCACCTATTTTTCACAATCACTCTCAACAAATGTTTTCATTCCATCATCTCCACATATTTTATTTCTCAGACTCATAATTCTCTAATTTCTCTGTGTTCATGAGGAGAATACACAACAGGGAGAGACAGCAAATCAGGAATGCCCTGAAGTCTTTGCCATCCTTACACTGGAGATGTAAAAGGCTTTTGAAATTGGCTAGGTGGTGCCTCCATGGGTATGAGGATGAAGTGATGGGGTCACCCACATATTTGGTGACAGAATTAGATATCACATTGTCACTTGACATATAGCAATCTTTCATGTTAACTTGCTATCAGCACTAACTGAAATGTCAAAATCTACATATTGCAGAGTTTGAACTCTTTTCATGTGTGTAAGTTCAAAAACACGCCTTCAACTTCCACAAGTCTTTAAAAGGTGATGAGGGAACAATATCAAGAGGAGGTAGAGCAATTCTCAGAGAAGACTGCACGTACTGAGTGAGCATCTAGAGGAGAGAGAGAGAGAGAGACCCAGCTTGTCAAATGGTGAAGTGCACATCACAAATGAACAGGTACTGGAAAAGCAGTGGTCAATTGGAGAATCAGACAGCTAAGTACATGCTGCCCCTGGTCAATGGGCTGCACACTCAGTTTGCTACTTTGAAGAAAAAACTTGTTGTGGCCATTCAGCACTATGCTGAAGTGCAGAAAAGCACTCTCCATTCTTGGCCAGCAGAGAAGTGCAATTGGGCCATGAGAGATAGAGGAAGAGCATACAGAAGTGGGGACTTTTTTAGGAGTGCTCCCACTTCTTAGTTGTGATACCATATCCACATCCATCCCAGCTCTTAGGCAGAATCCCACATGCTGCCTTTTCCCTCAATGGCTCAATCTTCCCCTGAACAAGTGCAAATGCAGTAGTCTTTTTCAAGGCCTTCATGAGCTCCAAAGCACAGAGGACATCAGGCAAGAATATTTCAACTATCAACAGGAAGGCAAGAAGCTTGTCTTTAACATCAGAAAAGGTAGCATCATCTAAGAGTAATAGAAAGCAAAAGGAAAATCTTTATAGCTGCACTCGGCATTTCATTTGACTGTTTATAACATGTGATTATGAATCAAGAACTTTATTTAAATTCTCCATTGTTCTGCCATCTCCATTGTAGCATCATGAATTTCAAATGGATATCATCCTTCAGGAGAATGGCATGATCGGAGGACTGAAAAGGCTGTGCGTGATGGACTGATTCATGACCTTGGGAATGATTTGTGTTGTTGGGGGGGTGGGGGGGGTTTAATATGGGAAGAGGGTTTAATATTGGAAGATCACATGACTTCACACTCTCATGCTATCTGAGTTAGCCCATGTGGGCCAGTTTCAAGCATCCTGGATACATCTGGCTCCTCAAGGAATGAACGCCAAGCGATCAGCAATATCCCTGCTTTCAACTCTACTCTTCTCTGCAGCATGATTTTCCAAACGTGTAACCTCTACTTTAGAAGAACAAGGACAGGATATGCAAGTTCCCCTCCAAGTTGCAAACCATTGTGACTTGGATTTATATTGCAATTCCTTCACTGTCGCTGGGTCAAAATTCCCGGAACTCTCTCTTCCTAAAAATATTATGTTGTTCCTATGACACATGGATTGCAACTGTTCAAGAAGGTAATTCACTACCATTTTCTCAAGGGCAGTTAGAGATGGGCAATAACTGCTGGCCTAGCCAATGACCCTCATATCCCATGAATGAATATTAAAAAAAAGGCACAGGAGACCGCTACCATTCGGAAGACATTCACTGATGTATATTGAAGAATATCCATGGACTTTTCAGGCACATGAATCATAACTTCAGCGACCCAAAACTTTACTCAATGATCATCCTTATGGTTGTGTGGCTCAGGTTGCAACTTTCTTCAACATCAGTAGTGTGGCTCCTCACAGGTGTCATCAGGTAGTTCCTCAGAGGATAGCATTTGTCTCCAAGGAACCACCTGCTTGTGCTATATAGACATGAGAAAGCCTCTGGAAAATTTGATTGCTAAAGAATGAAGGAATCAGGGCAGCTTCCAGGATATCTTTCATATACATGCATGCTAACCTTCCAAGGTTACCTCCCAGCTAAATGTTGAAGGATTGGAAACCCTTTCAATTGTCATATACTGCAGGATATGACAGTATATCCATATGTGTGCAGTCCAGCAACAAATGTGATTTATGTCTGATTTGTTTTATCGAAGTGGACGTAAATAGGGACCTTATAAAACATGGTCACTTGGATAGTACACTTGCGGGCAGAAGATTATGACATTCTCAGATTTCACCAGCATATCCTTGGAAGGAACCAAAGTTGAGACGATTTGTTTTGTTGTTGGAAAAGCTGAAATTTCCACACAAACAGGAGTGACTGAGAATAAGTCAGAAGGAGATATTTCACAGGTGAACAAATGCTCCTTGGCCCTGGCATTTCAGAACTTGCCTGACATTGGAGGAGATTTGCTTGTTACAGCTATGGTTATGAATAATTGCTCTCCTATTAACACCAAGAAAGTCTGAGCAATTATGGTACCCAATCACAACGTCAAGTTGGACTGTGTGGTACCTGCTTTCCTTCAGGACCCAAAATGGTGGACGTGTACAAGTAAGGACCTTGTTAAACCTTGTAAATGTTTACCCAGGTCACTGTTGCAACATTTGTTTGCCCTGGTGGCATGGTATCTTATGAAAATCTAGCTCTAAAGATCACCGAGTTAGATAAAGGTCAGCACTTACCATCAACAACCTGATTAATATTTGACATTAGGCCTCAGTTCCCAATGCCCTAATCTGAACTTCGAGGTCCCTTATTTCCCGTTTGAAGGTATCATTTTTTGATCCCTTGATTACTCTTCCCCACAGACAATCCTGACCAGACAAATATCTTCTTTGAGGCTTTGATCCTCTCTCTTGGTTCCTATTATCTCCTTGACCTGCATTGGAGCCTATGAGGCCCACCCAATTCACCCTTGATCTTTATAACCCGACCTAGTGATTTACCTGAAAACCTTCCTGCCACAGTGCCATTTAAACTCCAAGAACCAATATCTATAACTTCTTGGACCTCACCATTTGTGTGAGTAGTACTAATGCTGAGCTGAGCTGGGGTGGAGGTGGAGAAGGCGAAAACATTCATAAATGGGAGCTCCAGCATTTAAATCACTCCTCTCTCTCTAAAAGCCTGCTTGAATTCAGTTTCCTGAATGTAAATTCAGTTCAATAAAGCTGATAATCTATGAGATAACATCGGAAGATATGCTGCTTTATCGTAAAATTGGCTTATTTTGCCTTTCAGAGCTATCTTTACTTGTTCTGACCTATGCTTGATTCTAATTTCACTTTATGTGGTTCACTTTTAGGAATAAATATTCATCCATAGTGGTGACACATAATAGGTAACATCTATTGACCTGATAGAGGTTTATAAAATGTTGAGAGGAATAGATAGGGTGGATTCTCAGAGACTATTTCCCCGAGCTGAAATGGTCACTACGAGAGGACACAGATTTAAGGTGCAGGGAAGCAAATAGAGAGGGGATGTTAGGGGTAAGTTTTTCACTCAGAGGGTGGTGAGTGAATGGAATCGGCTGCCGTCGGAGGTGGTAGAGGCAAACTTGCTGGGGTCTTTTAAAAGACTTCTGGATGAGTATATGGAAAAGAATGGGATAGGGAGTTACAGATAGGTCTGTGAATTGGTAGATATAGATGTGATCGGCTCAACTCGTGGGCCGAAGGGCCTGTTTGTGCTGTATTGTTCTATGTTCTATGTTCTATCAGATCAGCCACACATTTCATACAACTCCTAATCTTTAATCCCATTGACTGGCAGCCAATTCATTTTGCCTATTTTGTCCCAACACCTGAGATGATACTAATGCTAATCTTGCTTAAAAACCTGATCCATCATATTTGCAGACAGTGTATTTTAGACTTGAATCTTCATTGTGCGAAAAAACTTACTTTTCTGATATTGATAAACTACAAAATGCTGATGCAAAACATAGCACAATAACAAAATAAAACTGAGCAAATTCTATATCACAGAATTGTTACAATGCAGAAGGAGGTGGATGGGGGTAAGGCGGTTGAAGTGGTATATATGGACTTTAGTAAGGCGTTTGATAAGGTGGCCCATGGAAGACTTCTGCAGAAAATGCAGATGTATGGTATAGAGGGTGATTTAGCTAATTGGGTTAGGAATTGGCTAGCAGATAGAAGACAGAGGGTGGTGGTTGATGGGAGATATTCATATTGGAGTTCGGTGACAAGTGGTGTACCTCAGGGGTCTGTTTTGGGGCCCCTGCTGTTGTAATTTTTATAAATGATCTGGATGAGGGTATTGAAGGATGGATTAGTAAATTTGCAGATGACACTAAAGTCGGTGGAGTGGTAGATAGTGAAGAGGGGTGTTATAGTTTGCAGAGAGACTTGGACAAGTTGCAGAGCTGGGCCGAGAGGTGGCAAATGAGTTTAATGTGGAAAAGTGTGAGGTAATGCACTTTGGCAGGAACAATAAATGTGTAGAGTATAGGGCTAATGGTAGGGCTCTTAATAGTGTTGAGGAACAGAAGGATCTTGGTGTATGTGTCAATAGATCCCTGAAGTAGGCAGTCAAGTGGATAAAGTTGTTAAGAAGGCTTATGGAGTCTTAGCTTTTATTGGTAGGGGGATTGAATTTAGGAGCCGCAGCATCATGTTGCAGCTGTACAAAACTCTAGTGCGGCGGCACTTGGAGTATTGTGTGCAGTTCTGGTCGCCACATTATAAGAAAGATGTGGAGGCATTGGAGAGGGTACAGAGGAGGTTTACCAGATGTTGCCTGGTATGGAGGGCAGGTCCTATGAAGAGAGGTTGAAGGATTTGAGGTTGTTTTCGTTCGAAAGGAGGCGGCTAAGAGGGGATCTTATTGAAGCATATAAGATGATTAGAGGTTTAGATAGGGTGGCCAGTGATAGCCTTTTTCCTAGGATGGAGAAAGCTAGCACGAGGGGACACAGCTTTAAATTAAGGGGTGATAGTTATCGGACGGATATCAGAGGTAGGTTCTTTACCCAAAGGGTGGTTCGGGAGTGGAATGCCCTGCCTGCAGCGGTTGTAGATGCGCCAAGTTTGGTGGCGTTTAAGAGGTAGTTGATAAGTATATGGAAGAGAAGGGAATGGTTTAGTTTGGAGGGGCATTGCTTTTTATATTGGTCGGCGCAACATCGAAGGCCGAAGGGCCTGTTCTGTGCTGTAATGTTCTATGTTCTATGTTCTATTTACGCATCGTGTCATCAGCTCTCCAAACAAGCAGTATTACTTAATGCCGTTTCCCCATATCCCTGCACATTGTTTCTATCTAAGTAATCATGTCATAGATGTCATATCTTGAATCCCTACAGTGCAGAAGAAGGTTATTTGGCCCATGGAGCAATAACAATCCCATTCAGGCCCTATCTCCGTAACCCCACATATTTTCCCTTCTTGATCTAAGGGTCAATTTAGCATGGCCAGTCAACCTAACCCGCACATCTTTGGATTGTGAGAGAAAACTGGAAAACCCAAAGGAAACCCGTGCAGACACAGGAAGAACATGCAGATTCCACACAGATAATGACACAAGGTTGGAATTGAACCCAGATCCCTGGCGCTGTGAGACAACAATGCTAACCGCTGTGCCACCATGCTGCCCTAATCACCTAATGTCCTTTTGAATGCCTCAATTGAAACTGCCTCCACCATATTTGCAGACAGTGTATTTTAGACCTGAGTCTTCATTGTGTGAAAAAAGTTTTTTAAACTTTCTTTTCTGATATTGATAAACTACAAAATACCGAAGCAAGACTTAGAACAAATGTAATCTGTGATTACTACTATTGCTATTCAAAGTAGGTATTGGGATCACACAATTAAGGTGGTAACTGGTATGAAGAATGGGAAGAGCTGGTATGCAATATGTGTTCACACATGGTGCAGCCTGCTAATGGTTTATTATTCTGATTCCAGTTTGGGCTAAAATGACTAAAGATTGGCCCTGAACCCTAAGTACTCATGACAAGTGAGCTGTTTATTTTGATTTTAAGGGCACCACAAAATATGTTTTACCCAAAATACTACATAAAATTAACAGATCATTCACAATATCAGTGTTTATGTTTCAGATGAGCCACTTCCCATTCTACTTCTTTCTCTGTCAGCATATCATTCTATCCTTTTTTGATAAGTAGTATACTTTCAATTTACTTCTACCTGACTCTGAGGTGTCTGCTAGTCAAGTTTCCTCTGATGTTTCAACACTTTCCACTGACCCAGCTTGCCTTGTGTTTTAATGTGCCTGATCGCTCCATGTTCGCTAATGAGCATTTATATATTCATGCATCAGATTAATATCTTACTCCTGCTTGGTCCTTTGAAAAATAAATTTTGTTTGTTCAAGGACAATTAGGGATGAGTAACAAATAGTAGTGCACTCACATCCCATGAACGAATAATTTAAAAAATTAGAATGGGGAGATGATCATTTTTTTCTTGACACAACAAGTTAATATGACTTGGAATACACTGTTCAAAAGAGTGGTAATAGTAGATTCAACTGGAACTTCCAAAAGAGAATTGGATAAAGACTGAAAGGAAAAAATTCACAGGGCAATGAAGAAAGAGCAGTGTAAAATTATTTCATAGCCTTTTCAAAGAACTGGCACAAGCACAATGGGTCAAATATTTCCTTTATGTAATGTAAAATTCAACGATTTAAAAATATCATTCAGATTAGTTTCAGCTAATCATGATTTGAGAATTTGATTCTAAAAGAGAAGTTGAATGTTTCCATCAATTTGATGTGATTCACTGTCAAGACACAAGCTCTAATCACAAAATCAGTCTCTGTGGCTGCAAAGAGGTCCTTCTGTAACATTCCAAATGTGAGCCAGCACATGGTTCTGTTTTCAAATGTCAGATCATCTCAGCTGACACATAGATTATGCACTTAATGCTAAATTATTTCCTTCTGCTGTTACATTTAAAAATGTTAACAATTTGTGAAACATTTTAGGTATGGGGGTAGACTTTTTAGTCCCTTGAGCTTGTTGTACCATTCAGTCAGCTCATAGCTGATCTGTGCCTCAGTTTCACTTTACCAACCTTAGTTCCGTAGCCTGTGATACTCTTACCAACATAAATCTATCAATTGCAGTCTGCCCACTGCTGGGTAATAGTGAGAAATTGTCCATGTCCATAAATCTCCGACTTTACACAACAATAAATTAAAACTCATCCAACTGCTCTTTTTATATTCATCTTTTATTGTTTCTCCTACACCTTTCCTGTACTATAACAATGATGATACTTCAAAACGTACTGCATTGTAAAACATTTGGGACATCCTGAGGTCATAAAAAAAAATCTGCTGCGATTTAAGCCATTTTATTTCTTTTTCTTGTCGTCTCTGTTTTTCACCACTTTTGTTTTGCTATTTGCTTTTTTCATTCTGTTTGTTGCTCATTTGTTGCAGTGACCTTTTCTCATTCTTTTACCACGTGCCATCATGTATTGAATCCTGGCTGTATAATTAGACACGATTAAAATGCTTTAAGGCAGCCTGCTCTTATCAACTTTTCTAAGTGTTTGAAGAGAACTCAGACATAGAACCGTGCAGTTAAACTGTATCCCACCACGAGTGCTGCATCAGCTCTTTGCCAGCTGAGCTGGGTATAACGATGATAACGATGATATTGGAAAGTTGCATTGGGGTCAGAGGTCCTGCCTTTCAGATGAGATGATAAATTAAGGCCCATCTCGGATGAACAGTAAGGTTCCCATGGCATTATTTGGAAAAGAACAGGGGAGCGAGCTATCTCTGATGCCTTGGCTAATATTTGTTCAGCATTAAAATGGATATCTGATCGCAATCTCGTTGCAGTTTGTGGGATCTTGCTGTGCATAACTTAGCTGTTGTATTTCCTAAATTGTGAAGGTGACTGCATGTCAAAAGTACTTCTTTGGCTGTAAAGCACTTTGGGATATTCTGTGCCATTGAAATGCTAGTACTCCTTTCAGTTTTCCTTTTTTACAAATATAGCTGCAGGGAGGGATCTTTGACCATGTCAGTTGATATTGGGAATCCTAACTGCCTGCTGAATGGGGCATTGGGCGAAAATTGGGATCCACACTGGGCTTGGGAGTGTTTCCTCCCTCTCTGCTGACCCTGCCTCCCGCCCATGCAGGTGCCAAAATGACAACCACTAATTTCAATGGCGTTAATAGGCTGGACAACCCTTCTGCCACCATCTGCTATGCATCCATGTTTCCAGTAGAAAGTCTCATGGCGTGATTTGGTATTTCTCTTGAAAGATGAGGCCCTGGCACCATCGCCTCCAGGGGAAGTAGTGGGGTGGGGGGGGGAGGTGGTGCCTGTGGGGTTGTTGTTAGGTGTTAGGTGGTAAGTAGCCTGTTTTAAACTTCTCTCCATTGTATGAGGGGATTGAGCATCTCTACTGGAGGAAGCAGAGGTCCAGCTGAAGGAAAGGGCTGAGCTTGCCCTCCCCTCCCCGCCCCTCAAAAGGGGCTGCCTTGGATGACTGGCTTAAACAGTCCCACCATGTCACTTTCAAGCACCTGACAAATAATAATATTCATTTCCCTTTGTGTCATGTAACAGCTCTGAGATTTCTGCTCAATATTAATCTAAGCATCTGTCCATCTAAACCCTTATGTATCTCTATAGCAACCCCTCACGATCTGGGCTCCCCCTGAGTTTGTTTAATGACCAGCAATATTTATCCACCATTAAAACAGATTATCTGTTCATTATCTCATTGCTGTTTGTGGGATCTTGCTGTGCAGAATTTAGCTGTTGTATTTCCTAAATTACAAAAGTGACTACAGACGTAGACTTAGAGGAGATCTAATAGAGGTGTACAAGATTATCAGGGGTATAGATAGAGTAAACAGAGTTAATCTTTTTCCTAGGATGGACTCGAATAGCACAAGGGGTCACGGGCTTAGGTGAGGGGGTAAGGTATAATTTGGATGCTAGAGGGAGTTTTTTCACACAGAGGGTGGTGGGGATATGGAATGCGCTGCCAAGTAAAGTGGTGGAGGCAGGTACTCTGGAGTTATTTAAGAAATACTTAGATGGGTACATGAACAGAATGGGAATGGAGGGGTATAGAAAACTGATTTAAAATAGGGATCATGAGCCTTGGGAGACCCTGGGAAGTGTGTAAATAGATGATGATATTGATGTACTTGTTTTTATCCTACAGGTGCTTTGATCCACTTGTTGTCTAACAAGGGGCATACACATGATGGGTCATGAGAGGGCTGCTCTTGGATTTTTTTTTGAGAGTATCCTAGTGCTTCATGTCATTAGTATACGCTTGATCTGGACCATTTGATGAGCAACACGACAGCTCAGTGACTATCGCTGTGCTGTGCAGATACATGGATTTGGGCCTGGGTCTGTGGGAGTTTGCGCATTCTGGGAGTTTGCGCATTCTCCCTGTGCTTGCATGGGTTTTCTCCGGGTGCTCCGGTTTCCTTCCACATCCCAAAGATGTGCTCTTAGGCTGATTGGCTAAACAAATTCTCCCTAAAGTGTCTCAAATTTGGTTTTTAATCCATAGATCTATAAACATAAACAGGGATCACAGGTAGAGGTAGGAACATTGTGTGGCGGCGCGGGCTCGTTGGGCCGAAGGGCCTGTTTCCCGTGCTGTTTTGTTCTTTGTTCTTTATGACAAAAGTACTCCCTTGGCTATAAAGCACTTTGGAATACCTTGTGCAAATGAAATGCTAGTATTACGTTCTGTCTTCCTTCCAAACCCAGTTGTTGCCAGCCCTCTCTGAACTCCTCTCACTCACAGAATTTGTTTGTGTTCCGAGGCTCTCTGCCTTCTGAGCTTGAACGAGTGCAAGCTGTTAGCACAGCTCAAGGGACTCCCTTCATTGGCAGTCCCACTGCTGATAAGAGGAGGGGAATCAGGTTAATGCACACAATAAGCCAGATGCCTCAATAGCAGGTAAAACATGTGTCCACTCCACTGCATGGTCAAGTCATCAGTAGAACATCCCATTAGGGCTGCTGCTCTTTGCCCTTAACCTGCAGCTGCTCCCTTTGGTCTCATTCTTGTCCCTTTTGAAACCTTGCTGGAGATATGAAGTGCTTTTTGACCAGACTCTCACTTCAACCACTGGTTGCATCATCACTCAGTGCAACTTAGATTGCAGCAAAGGCATACATCGCTCTAGGACCAAAATCCTTAATATTCACTTCAGCTTCTTCAGAAGGAGATGCTTGCCTGCACAGAATTAACATCTGGAACACACAAACACCTGCCACAGCTCAAACAAGCAGCCACATGAGGCCCTCACAGAGGTTGTTCCCTTAGACTTCCTGGGAAGCTCAGGAGAAGATTGACAATGAATTTCACCTATACCCGATGCGTCCACAGGCTCCTTATGTGTGAGGGAGGAATTATGAGGATTGAAGCATTTCAGTCTGCCACAGGAATATCATCAAGCAGTGCCATGGCCTCATGGAAATGTGCTTAGACTTCTCTGGTAGGGCTCTTCAATACAGAGCCCAGAGGGTCATGAGAATCATGATTGCTTGCTGTGTGCTACACAATCTTGCCCAACAGTGGGGTGACATACTGAAGGAGAAAGAAGAGGAGAAACAGGCATTGGGCAAGACAGATGCTTTTGAGGACGAGCCTGAGGAGGACCGGGGGTCACTGGACAGACAGCAATTTGGTGCCAAGGAAGATAAACTTTTTAGCAGCTCAATCTTACTACCTCCTGGGTCCCTAAACCTTTCCTTTCCAAGTCCCTTTCCTCCCCCATTCTGTCTCATGTTTTGTCTCCAACCTCATTCTCAATCTTGTCTCCCCACTCCCTGCCAACCTTTGTATCCCTTCTGCTGCTTCCCATGGAGTGTGCTCCCACTTCCCTCTTGGAGGGTTACTGTTACTTCACACCAGGGTGATGGGCCTGCGTAGGCAGTGTCAGCAGCTCTTTTCACAAGTCAGGAAGGTGATGACGACTTGCTGTGAGGAAAGCTATGCTGTTCCTCGTTGTCACAGAATGTCTGATTCCTGTCTTTTTCATGACATACCAGTAACTTCCCAACTCATTCCTGAGTGTGCAATGGGAGCACTTCCATCTGGGACACAGTCACAGTTGGCGGGGGGGCGGGGGGAAGATAATGTTGTCAACCTGGACAACATTATCTTGTAACCAACCTGGTTTCAGGTATAGTGCCGGAAGACTGGAGGATAGTGAATGTGGTCCCATTGTTCAAGAAGGGGAATAGAGATTTTCCTGGGAATTATAGACAGGTGAGTCTTACTTCTGTTGTGGGCAAAGTATTGGAACGAATTATTAGGGTTAGGATTTATAGTTATTTAGAGAGAAACAAATTGATTGGGGATAGTCAGCATGGTTTTGTGAAGGGTAGGTCACGCCTTACTAACCTTATTCAGTTTTTTGAAAAAGTGACCAAAGAGGTGGATGGGGGTAAGGCAGTTGATGTGGTATATATGGACTTTAGTAAGGCGTTCGATAAGGTGCCCCATGGAAGCTTCTGCAGAAAATGCAGATGTATGGGATTGAGGGTGATTTAGCTAATTGGATTAGGAATTGGCTAACTGATAGAAGACAGAGGGTGGTGGTTGATGGAAATTATTCATCATGGAGTTCGGTTACAAATGATGTACCTCAGGGATCTGTTTTGGGGCCCCTGCTGTTTGTAATTTTTATAAATGATCTGGATGGGGGTATTGAAGGATGGATTAGTAAATTTGCGGATGACACCAAAGTCGGAGGAGTGGTAGATAGTGAAGAGGGGTGTTATAGTTTGCAGAGAGACTTGGACAAGTTGCAGAGCTGGGCCAAGAGGTGGCAAATGGAGTTTAATGCGAAAAAGTGTGAGGTAATTCACTTTGGCAGGAATAACAAATATGTAGAGTATAGGGCTAATGGTAGAACTCTTAATAGTGTTGATGAACAGAGGGATCTTGGTGTATATGTGCATAGATCCCTGAAAGTTGGCAATCAAGTCGATAAGGTTGTTAAGAAGGCATACGGAGTCTTAGCTTTAATTGGTAGGGGGATTGAATTTCGGAGCCGCAACGTCATGTTGCAACTGTACAAAACTCTAGTGCGGCCGCACTTGGAGTATTGTGTGCAGTTCTGGTCCCCACATTATAAGAAAGATGTGGAGGCATTGGAGAGGGTACAGAGGAGGTTTAACCAGGATGTTGCCTGGTATGGAGGGCAGGTCTTATGAAGAGAGGCTGAGGGATTTGAGGTTGTTTTCGTTGGAAAGAAGACGACTAAGAGGAGACCTTATTGAAACATATAAGATGATTAGAGGTTTAGATAGGGTGGACAGTGATAGCCTTTTCCTAGGATGGAGAAAGCAAGCACGAGGGGACACAGCTTTAAATTAAGGGGTGGTAGTTATAGGACGGATGTCAGAGGTAGGTTCTTTACCCAGAGGGTGGTAAGGGTATGGAATGCCCTGCCTGCGTCAGTTGCAGATGCGCCAAGTTTGGTGGCGTTTAAGAGGTTAGTAGATAAGTTTATGGATGAAAAGGGAATGGTTTAGGTTAGAGGGTCATTGCTTTTTCTTAATTGGTTGGCGCAACATCGAAGGTCGAAGGGCCTGTTCTGCGCTGTAATGTTCTATGTTCTATGAATGGCACCACCTCCATCCCCCTCCCGTTGCTGAGGGTTACTGCACACACTGTGAGACAACTCATTGTGGATTATAACAGTGATTTAATAGTGCCAGTGTACATTTTGCGTTCCTTTTTCCCGAGCTAATGCTGTGATACTGCAGCTGTGCCAACTCAGTACTCCTACAACTTCTTAGTCTTTCTAGCCCTCCTTCTTCTAGGTGTTTCCCCAGATTGCACATCAGAAGTGGAGGTGACATGCTGCTTTCTGCACCCTTTGGTCTGTGATACCCTTGGTCATGATGTAGAGATGCCGGCGTTGGACTGGGGTAAACTCAGTAAGAATCTGGCAACACCAATTTTAAATTCAACCAATTTATTTGATAGTAAATCTGCGAGCTTTCGACTTTCGTCTTCGTCAGGCAAATGCAGTGTTCTGGTCTGCAATAGCACACATATCAGCACAGACAGTCACAGATTGCTGATTAGAATGCGAACCCTTACACCTAACCTGCTATTCAAGTCTTAAAGTGGCTAGTAATGTGAGTGAAGCGTTGGTTAGAGAGATGTGTATTGTCTCCAGACGGCACAGTAAGTGAGGTTTTTTGCTAACCCAGGCAAGTCATGGGGGTTACAGATAATGTGACATGAAGCCAATATCCCTGTTAAGACCATCCTCATGTGTGCGGAACTTGGCTATCAGTCTCTAGTAGCCAAAAAACCTCACTTACTGTGCCGTCTGGAGACAATACACATCTCTCTAACCAATGCTTCACTCACATTATTAGCCACTTTAAGACTTGAATAGCAGGTTAGGTGTAAGGATTCGCATTCTAATCAGCAATCTGTGACTGTCTGTGCTGATATGTGTGCTATTGCAGACCAGAACACTGCGTTTGCCTGACGAAGACGAAAGTCGAAAGCTCGCAGATTTACTACCAGATTCTTACTGAGTATACCCTTGGTGGGCATTCTTATGAGGGCCTAGCCCTGGAGGGCCTTTGCCAACTTTCAGGTGTCTGAGATGATGTTGTGTCTTCTTGTTCTGCCCACTTCCCACTTAATGGGCTGGTGTCAGGAGGGGGGGATTCAGAAGGGCTGGAGACTTCCAGTGTCTCCCTGTTGGGAGGCCTTGGGAATGGGCTTCAGCACTTCCTCCTCCCTTGGGGTACTTGCTGGGATTAGACTGTTGTGAGACAGGTTACTTTTACCCTTCTGATGATACAGAGTGTTGTTGCAAAAGTAATCCTGCTGAGTACGAGAGGAGCCGTAGAATCAGACATTTGGTATACGTGCTTTGCTGAAGATGTAGAAACAGTAGAGATGTTGGACTGGGGTAAACTCAGTAAAGTCTGACAACACCAATTTTAAATCCAACCGATTTATTTGATAGTAAATCTGCGAGCTTTCGGCCTTTGTGGCCTTACTATCAAATAAATCGGTTGGATTTAATATTATGTTGTCAGACTTTACTGACTTTGCTGAAGAGCCAATGGTGCGAAGCTACTATCTGTGTTATTATGACTGAATGCCTCTAAGTCAGAATCCCGCCGAAAGGTTCCATCGGAGGGGTTGCTAGAGTGAGCTCCAGTTGCCTCAATGTCATTTGGCGATGCCTGAGCTAGAGGCCTGCCATTGCCTGAACCATGTTGACAATGCTCTCAGCCCTGCACCTCTATGAATGGCCCATGTCTCTCACTGAGTGGGTTATGTTCTGAAAACCATCAGCCCTGGTCCTCTGTGCCTGGGCCAAACTCTGTAGTGCCTCAGCAGCGTCCCTATGAGTCTGGAACATATCTGTATATGCCTAAGATCTGCTGTCATGGGCCTCAGCTATACACAACACAATGAATCTAACCTTGGATATTATAAGTCATGGCTTGACATCTTGCTCCAGGCTCTCCACTATAGTGACCACCCTTGAGGTGCTAGCCTGGGTACTACACATTGCCAGTATCATCTCCTGTGAGAGAAGGCTTCCAAACTCCTCCAGATGGCCTTGTACTTGCTGGAAGGGGGTGACACCCCCTCCTATAAATCCTGGCTTTGCTTTTGCATCTGCACAAGTGCTGGGATGATCAACATCTCTATCTTGAGGACAGCTGGTTCCTGGGGACCAGCAGTTCACCATATGGCAGCTCACTTGGAAGTTTCTTCTTGCAGCTGATGTGCAACAGCAGCCGTCTAGTGGCAATTATATGTATGATCGATTTATAGTGCATAACGAACCTTGAGGTAGGCTTGGTAACTTGAACATTAGGAGCTTTTTATTATAGGTCAGTCAGATCTCTGAACCTTAACCAGGTCCCAAACTGGGAGGAACCAATTTGGGACCTCCAAATTGGGGTCACCTGATCTTCACTCTTAAAGGGACAGAACTCACCCCAAACCCCAACAGTGCTCACCAGAGAATGCTGCAGAAAATTGGCCACAAACTTATCCCATCGAGATGAATATGTCTGCGCTGGTGCTTGATACTGATGAAAGCCGTGCCGAGAATTTGTTGCCTTCCTCAGAATTGTTATCCACAGCACTCTGAGGGCTCGGGCAGAGGGTGTAACCCTAGATGGGCTAGTCTCACCTAGAGATCCTGAAAGAGAAAGAAGATGGTGTCAGCTTTTGGGAATATCAAGGGTGTGTGAACTTAAAGACTCACTTGAGATAGGTCATCAGGATTGCAGTGTGTTGGATTCTCATTTGCTTGGAGAAATCTAACCTCATAGTTGAGCACTAGTCATCAGGGACATCTCTACAATTACCAACACGTTCTCTTCAAATGGGGTGCGACCTGTAGCTTGGGCACAGCCCTCCCCATCTGTCTTGATCTGCTCCTCCGGTTGTGTGAAGTCTTGTCCTAGAAGAACACAAAGAGGACATTCTGAGGTGTTGGCTGGTTGGCCTTGGGGGGATAGCTTGACATTAGGTGGCATAGAACATAGAACATTACAGCATAGAACAGGCCCTACGGCCTTCGATGTTGCGCCGACCAATATAAAAAGCAATGCCCCTCCAAACTAAACCATTCCCTTCTCTTCTATATACTTATCAATTAACCTCTTAAACGCCACCAAACTTGGCGCATCTACAACAGCTGCAGGCAGGGCATTCCACTCCCTAATCACTCTTTGAGTAAAGAACCTGCCGCTGATATCCGTCCTATAACTCATACCCCTTAATTTAAAGCTGTGTCCCCTCGTGCTAGCTTTCTCCATCCTAGGAAAAAGGCTATCACTGTCCACCCTATCTAAACCTCTAATCATCTTATATGCTTCGATAAGGTCTCCTCTTAGGCGCCTTCTTTCTAACGAAAACAACCTCAAATCCCTCAGCCTCTCTTCATAAGACCTGCCCTCCATACCAGGCAACATCCTGGTAAACCTCCTCTGTACCTCTCCAATGCCTCCACATCTTTCTTATAATGTGGGGACCAGAACTGCACACAATACTCCAAGTGCGGCCCCACTAGAGTTTTGTACAGTTGCAACATGACGTTGCGGCTCCGAAATTCAATCCCTCTACCAATAAAAGCCAAGACTCCATATGCCTTCCTAACAACCTTCTCGACCTGACTGCCTACTTTCAGGGATCTATGCACATACACACCAGGATCCCTCTGTTCATCTAGACTAAGAATCCTACCATTTGCCCTATACTCTACACATTTATTATTTCTGCCATAGTGCATTACCTCACACTGTTCCACATTAAACTCCATTTGCCACCTCTCGGCCCAGCTCTGCAACTTGTCCAAGTCCCTCTGCAAACTATAACACCCCTCTTCACTGTCTACCACTCCACCGACTTTATGTCATCTGCAAACTTACTAATCCATCCTTCAATACCCTCATCCAGATCATTTATAAAAATTACAAACAGCAGGGGCCCCAAACAGACCCCTGAGGCACACCACTTGTCACCGAACTCCACGATGAATATCTCCCATCAACCACCACCCTCTGTCTTCTATCTGCTAGCCATTCCTAACCCAATTAGCTAAATCACCCTCTATCCCATACATCTGCATTTTCTGCAGAAGTCTTCCATGGGCCACCTTATCAAACGCCTTACTAAAGTCCATATATACCACTTCAACTGCCTTACCCCCATCCACCTCTTTGGTCACTTTTTCAAAAAACTCAATGAGGTTAGTAAGGCACGACCTACCCTTCAAAAAACCATGCTGACTATCCCCAATCAATTCATTTCTCTCTAAATAACTATAAATCCTATCCCTAATAATTCTCTCCAATACTTTGCCCACAACAGAAGTAAGACTCACTGGCCTATAATTCCCTGGAAGGTCTCTCTTCCCCTGCTTGAACAACGGGACCACATTCGCTATCCTCCAGTCCTCCGGAACCACACCCGTAACCAACGACGACCTGAAGATCAGAGCCAGAGGCTCTGCAATCTCCTCTCTTGCCTCCCAGAGAATCCTAGGGTTAATCCCGTCCGGCCCAGGGGACTTATCCAACTTCAAACCCTCGAGAATATCTAGCACATCCTCCCTTTCTACTTCGATACCTTCCAGTTTGCTACCCTGTACCTCAGTGTTCTCCATAACTACATTTACATCACCCTGCGTGAATACCGAAGAGAAATATTTACTCAGTACCTCTCCAATCTCCTCAGGCTCCACGCACAACTTCCCACTGCTGTCTATGACTGGCCCTAATCTTGCCCTAACCCATCTTCTATTCTTAACATATCTAACGAAAGCTTTAGGATTCTCCTTAATCCTATCAGCCAAAGTCTTCTCGTGTCCTCTCTTAGCTCTTCTCAATTCACTCTTTAGCTCCCTCCTGGCTAATCTATAGCTATCCATTGCACTAACCGAGCCTTCAAGCCTCATCCTGACATAAGCCTCCTTTTTCCTTTTAACCAGCAAATCAACTTTCTTCGTACACCAAGGTTCTCTTACTCGACCATTTCCTCCTCGCCTGACAGGGACATACGTATCAAGGACTCGCAGCAGCTGCTCCTTGAATAAGCTCCACATTCCAGATGTTCCCAGTCCCTGTAGTTTCCTAGTCCAATCTATGCACCCTAATTCTCTCCTCTTGGCCTCATAATTACCCTTCCCCCAGCTATAACTACTGCCCCCAGGTATAACTAGTGCATGTCAGGGCACTAGGACAAACTTGTGAAGGGATATAATGGGGATTATCAGAGAGTGAGTGTGTGCAATATTGAGAGCTATACTAATTATTGAGATGCTTGAAGATTGGAAGGACTTAATGACAGAGATTATGGATGAGGCGGGGGGAATGCTATGGAAAGACTTATCCTTGCAGCTCGAAGCAGGTCATTCGTCCTCTTTGTGCATTGAAAACTTTCCTGGTAAGACTGTTGCAGCTCACCACCTCAGCCATTGCTTCCCAGGCATCTGCCATCACATTGGCATGGGATCACCTGCCAATCCTTCAAAACAGGGTGCCGCTCCTTTCATCAGCATCCAGCCTATGTCCACATCCAGGATTTTATGGCCTCTCCCACCTGGTGGGATGTTTGCAATTCCTCTGAGGTAAATAGCAATTTAAATGTTCCACAACATCTCTTGGGGGATGTAGAAGAGGTTTTCTCTCATGTCACTGTTGCTTCTTTTGCCAATTATTTTAAATCTATTTCATATCATTCTTGATCGTAGAATCATAGAAATCCTACAGTGCAGAAAGAGGCAATCTGGCCCATCGAGTCTGCACCAATCACAATCCCACTGAAGCCCTACCCCCATATCCCTACACATTTACCCACTAATTCCTCTAAACCTACACTGAGGAGCAATTTTAGCATGGCCAATCAACCTAACCCGCACATCTTTGGACTGTGGGAGGAAACCGGAGCACCTGGAGAAAACCCATGCAGACACAAGTAGAATGTGTAGACTCCACACAGACAGTGATCCAAGTTAGGAATCAAACCCAAGCTGAAGCTATGAAGCAGCAATGCTAACCACTGTGTTACCGTGCCATGATCCTTTCATAAGTGGAAACAGTTTCTCCCTATCGAGTCTGTCCAAGCCTTTGAATATGTCTATCAAACCTCTTCTCATCCTTGTCTTCTCCCAAGCTAAAAGTCCCAACTTCTCCAATCTATTTACAAAACTGATGTTCCTCATCCCTGAAACCATACTTCTGAATCTTTTCTGCATTCTCCTCCATATCTTCACACATTTACTAAAGCATGACGCCCAGAAACACATGCAATACTCCACCTGAATCCTGGTACTTTATCAATTTTAAGCATAGCCAGCTTATCTAATACTTTCTCCTTATTAATTTTAAGTTCATCTCGTGTATTAATTACCTGCTCTTTATCATGTCCTCAGTAGCATCTTCTTCCTTGATAAAGATAGGTGCAAAGCATTAAGTTAGTATCTTGCCAATTCTCCCTGCCTCCATGCCTTTTTCGTCTCTAGCAGCCCTTGTCTTCTTTTTACCACTATATTACTATTCAAATATCTATAAAAGACTTTTGGATTTTCTCTTATTTGAGATGCCAATCTCTTTACAAGCTCTTTCTTTGCTTCTCTTATTTGTTTTTTCACTTCCCCTCTGAAGATTGTGAATTCATCTTAATTGTCCATTGTATTATCCACCTGACATCTGCCATAAAAGCACTTTCTCTTCTTCATTTTAATCTTTATCTCCATTGTCATCCAGGAAATATATTTGAGTGAATATACTTTGACTGTGCCAGAACTATCTGCTTTGAAATTGGAGCATTGTTCAGCAATGTTTGATTCCTATTTATTTGGCCAAGGTATATTCTTACCCCATTAAAGTTGGCTTTCCCCAGCTTATTCTAAATTGTTCTTTGTCCTTTTCCATTGCAATCTTTAACCATGTTGTATTGTCCTTTCTGGTGTTCTCTGATTGATATTTGATCCACTTAGCCTGTCTCATTTCCAAAAACCTGTGTCTCATCTCTTGTTTGACTGGAAACATTCTGTTGTAGAATGTTTTGCTGAAAAAAACTCCAGGAACTCTTGCCTCATCTGTCCTTTAAGCTATTACCATCCTCATCAATATTGAAGTAATTAAAACCCCGCATTAAAATTATAATTTTTACACTCTTTTGTCACTTCATTGCAAATTTGTTTCTCTAATATATTTTTTCGCATTAGTAGGTGGCCTATAGACAACACAGAGTCTTAGTTCTAGTCAAGAAGATTCTATCCTTGACACATTCGGGGTATTCTCTCCTTCCAGCACTGCAATGCTTTCCGTAAACAGTACTGCCACTCTTCCTCCCTTTCTATCTTTCCTGTATACTGAGTTAGGTCTCTGCTATAGCAGAGACACCTATATATACCTATGACTGTGCAGCCAAACTCCTCTTCGATTGGATTTTCAAGTTTGCTGATGACACCACTGTAGTGGGTCAGATCTCAAACAATGATGAGACAGAGTACAGGAATGAGATAGAGAATCTGGTGAATTGGTGCAGCAACAACAATCTCGTCCTAAATGTTAATAAAACAAAGGAGATTGTTATCAACTTCCAGAAGCATAAAGGAGAACATGCCCCTGTCTACATTAATGGAGATGAAGTAGAAAGGGTTGAGAGCTTCAAGTTTTTAGCTGTCCAGATCACCAACAACCTGCTCTCGTTCCCACCAAGCTGACACTATAATTAAGAAAGCCCATCAACGCCACTGCTTTCTCAGAGGACTAAGGAAATTTGGCATGTTAGCTACAAATCTCACTAGCTTTTACAGATGCACCATAGAAAGCATTCTTTCTGGTTGTATCACAGCTTGGTATAGCTCCTGCTCTGCCCAAAACCGCAAGGAACTACAAAAGGTCATGAATGTAGCCCAATTCGGAGTTCCTGGAGTTTTTTTCAGCAAAACATTCTACAACAGAATGTTTCCAGTCAAACAAGAGATGAGACACAGGTTTTTGGAAATGAGACAGGCTAAGTGGATCAAATATCAATCAGAGAACACCAGAAAGGACAATATAACATGGTTAAAGATTGCAATGGCGGGGACTGAGGAGCAGTGCCAGGCAATACAACAGGACATAGATAGGCTGGTAGATTGGGCAGATAGATGGCAAATGGAATTTAATCCGGATAAATGCGAGGTGATGCATTTTGGCCGGAATAATGTAGAGGGGAGTTATAGGATAAAAGGTAAAACTATCCGGAGTATAGAGACACAGAGAGACCTGGGGGTGCAGGTTCACAAGTGTCTGAAGGTGTCAGTACAGGTGGAGAAAGTGATAAAGAAAGCGTATGGTATGTTAGCCTTCATAGGAAGGGGTATAGAATACAAGAGTAGGAGTTTGATGTTGCAAGTGTATAGAACGTTGGTTAGGCCTCACTTGGAGTACTGCGTCCAGTTCTGGTCGCCGTACTACCGGAAGGATGTGGAGTCCCTGGAGAGAGTGCAGAGGAGATTTACCAGGATGCTGCCTGGTATGGAAGGGCTGTCTTACGAGGAAAGGTTGAACGCACTGGGGTTGTTTTCCCTTGAAAGACGTCGGCTGAGAGGGGATCTATTAGAGGTATATAAGATTATGAGGGGTATAGATAGAGTAAATGGTGGTAAGCTTTTTCCACCATTAAAATCGGATAGAACGAGGGGTCACGACCTTAGGGTGAAGGGGGCTATGTATAAGATGAATATTAGAGGGCATTTTTTCACACAAAGGGTAGTGGGGGTGTGGAATGCACTACCGAGTAAGGTGGTGGGAGCAGGCACGCTAGGGTTGTTTAAGGGTCTCTTGGACAGCCACATGAGCAGTCTGCAGATAGAGGGATATAGGAGGACTGTTTAAATATTTTATTTGTTTCCACAGGCTATTCGGTCCACCTTGTTGACCAACAAGGTGCATGCATTCGTCAGGTCGTGCGAGGGCTGCTCTTGGATGTTACTTCAGGAGTGGCCTAGTGCTTCATGTCGTTAGTGTATGCTTAAACTGGACCATCAGATGGGCAACATGACAGCTCAGAGACTATCGCTGTTGCTGTGCAGACACATGGATTTGGGCCTGTGTCTGCGGGAGTTTGCGCGTTCTCCCCGTGGTTGCGTGGGTTTTCTCCGGGTGCTCCGGTTTCCTCCCACATCCCAAAAATGTGCTCTTAGGCTGATTGGGTAACAAATTGTCCCTATATTGGTCTCTATATGTCATTAAGACGTTAGGACGGCGGCGCGGGCTCGTTGGGCCGAAGGGCCTGTTTCCCGTGCTGTGTTGTTCTTTGTTCTTTGTTGTAATTCATTATGAAAATCAGCCTCCTAGCCATCGACTCTGTCTACACTATCTGCTGTCTCGTCAAAACAGCATCTCTGCGTGCTCCGGTTTCCTCCCACATCCCAAAGATGTGCTCTTAAGCTGATTGGCAGAACAAATTCTCCCTAAATTGTCTCAAATTTGGTTTCAATGCATAGATCTATAAACATAGACAGGAATCATAGGTAGAAGTGGAAACACCGAGGTGGCGGCGCGGGCACGTTGGGCCAAAGGACCTGTTTCCCATGCTGTTTTGTTCTTTGTTCTTGTTCATAAGTAAGGACCTCACACACCTCGGACATTCTCTCTTCCACCTTCTGAGGTCACGTATCAACCAACAGAAGAACAGCTTCTTCCCTTCTGCTGTCAGATTTTTGAATGAACTTATCTTGCATTAAGTTGATCTTTCTCTGCACACTAACTATGACATTCTGTAACAGTACATTCTTCACTCTCTCGTTTCCTTCTCTATGAATGGTATGTTTTTTCTGTATAGCGTGCAAGAAACAATACTTTTCACTGTATTTTAATACATGTGACAATAATAAATCAAATCAAAAGTCAAAATCAGTATTTTATTTTCACATATCTCAGTAATCTTATTGACCACACTACATTTATTCACATACCTGCACAGTAATCCTGATTTAGATTTTATTACTCAGACTTACTCTGACCCCACCTAATAGCTTCACATTCTATGGCTAACTATCTTGCCCATTACTCTGTGCCCCTTGGTTCCTCTCTGATATTACCTCTTGGTTCTTACACCCCTGCCAAATTAATTTAAACTTTCTTCAGTAACATTAGCAAATCAAGAAATTTGGTATTTAGGGGCAGCCCATCTGGCTTGTATTCAGATCCCATCACCACCAGAGTTGGTCCAAAGTCCAAAGAATTTAAAGTCCTTTCTCCTACACCATCTTTCCAGCCACACTTTCATTTGCTTAATCCTCCTATTTTTATACTCACTTGTGTTTGTGGTAATGGGGGGTAATCTTCAGATTACTACTTTTGAAGCCTTTCTCTTTAAAGTTTATTTATTAATCACAAAAAGGTCAATATTAAAACTGCAGTGAAGTTACTGTGAAAATCCACTCATCGCCACACTCTAGTGGGTGTTCGGATATGCTGAGGGAGAATTTAGCATGGCCATTTCATCTAACCTGCTGGCTAATTACTGACCTAAATTCCAAAACTTTGACAGCAGAACTACATTTTTCTTTCTCTCTCTGATGTTTGTATTTCTATGGACCATGGCTGTTCATTCCTTCCCACCTCAGAGAGCTGTGGAGCTGGTTGGTGTCATCTTTGACCCTGGCACCAGGGATGCAACATCTTAGATTCATGTCTGTGGCAACAAAAATGCCTATCTGTCCCCTAAATATTGAACCATTATTACTCTCCCAGTCTTTCTTGTACCCCCATCTAGAGTTGAACCATTTGTGGTGCTATGGACTTGGCTCTGGTTGGGCCCCTAAGAAGAACAATCACTGTCATCAGTATTCAGAATTGAATACTGGTTGGACAATGGAATGCACTCAGAGGAGTCCTGCACTACCTGCCTGTTTCTACTTGACTGCCTGGTGGTCACTCATTTTCTCTTTCCCTGTATTTTCTTGCACTGCAGGGTGACTACATCTTTACATGTCTTATCAATGGAGTGTTTGTGCACTACAGTGACACCAACGCTAGTTAAGTTCCGGAGCTCAACCTTTTGCAACTGATGACAATTCTTATACAAATAATTATCCAGGACACGAGAAGCATTCTGGAGTTTCCACATAGCACACAATGTACACTCTAGAGGCTGGAGCGGCTCTCTTTCTATTAGTTAATAACTTTGTTACCGCTATTAAATGTTAGACCTGCTAATAAATTTAACTACTATTAATTAATAAACCTTACTAGTACTAATAAACCTTACTAATGCTGATAAGCCCTAATACTTAATAAGCCTTACTAATAATAATAAACCTTAGTTAAAAATAATATAAAACTTGATAGCTGCTCACTTTTTATTTGTTTGTAAGAAGAAAAAAATACGTAAGAGCAGGAGTAGACTATATGTCATTATCAAGCTTGCTGCACCATTCATTATGGTTACGGCAGATCTGGGGCTTCAACTCCATTTTCTCAGCCATGTCCCTTAATTCATTGTGAGACTAAAATCTGTCCATCCCAGCATTAAATGAAACATCCACAACTCTGGGTAAAGGATTCTCAAGATTCAGAATCTATTTCTATCAATCTATTTTCTCTCTATTAATGTGTCTAATTGTCATCAGCTGACATCAGTGATTGAGTGGAGAAGACTTTCCCTAATTTGAACTTGTGTCTCCTATTACTTGAATCATTTGTATAGTTTTGACTGCATCTTATGTATTTTGAAATTCATATTTTTAATTGCAGAAGTTTTTATTAATCATTTGATAATTATGAAATTAAAGCTGCCCCAGGTTCAGCAAAGGGTAGCCCCCATAGAACACTCCTCTTCCATTCCACATTTCAAAACATTAAGATTCTCCCAGCGCATTGTGCTGTTCTGTTTTTGGGAGTTAAACTATAGTAATCTGCATTTCCCTATTGAAACATATAAGATGATTAGAGGTTTAGATAGGGTGGACAGTGATAGCCTTTTTCCTAGGATGGAGAAAGCTAGCACGAGGGGACACAGCTTGAAATTAAGGGGTGATAGTTATAGGACGGATATCAGAGGTAGGTTCTTTACCCAGAGGGTGGTTAGGGAGTGGAATGCCCTGCCTGCGGCAGTTGTAAATGCGCCAAGTTTGGTGGTGTTTAAGAGGTTAGTTGATAAGATTATGGAAGAGAAGGGAATGGTTTAGTTTGGAGGGTCATTGCTTTTTTTTTTCAGAATTGGTCGGCGCAACATTGAATGCCGAAGGGCCTGTTCTGCGCTGTAATGTTCTATGTTCTATGTTCTATTTGAGTGAAGATTTCTCTTCATCTCAGTTCCATATGATCGACCCCTTATCCTGAAGCTGTGTCTCATGTTTTAAACTCCTGACCAGCGGAAACGATCTCTAAGTGTCCACCCTATCCAACCCTTTCAGGATTTCATATGTTTCAATGAAATTGCCTCTCATTCTTCAAAATCTTAGAAAATATAGATCCAATTTACTTAGCCTCTTATCACAGGACAACCCCCTCATCCCAGGAACCAATTTAGTGAATCTTTACTATAGCACCATCAATGCAAATATATCCTTTCTTAAATATGGAGACCAAAACTGCACACAGCATTCTAGATGTGGTTTCACCAAACCCTGTACAATTATAGCAAGACGTTTACATTCATGTACTTTCTCTCCTTGCAATAAAGATCAACTTGCCATTTCTCTTCCTATTGATTGTTGCATCTGCACGTTAACTTTGTGTGTTCTTTGTACCATCAGACCCTAGTCTCCAACTTCTAGAGTATGTATCCTGTGCTATGTGGAAACTGCAACCAACTCTTCTAAAACCTAAAACAAAATCTTACTGTCTCGCTGCAGTAGGAGTGGGGCCAGAAAATACAGTGAGAAGTTCAAAAGTCCATTGTCTTTGTTGGGACTGGAAACCGGAGAATCCCGTCAGTGGCAGTGACCATAGAAGTCTGCCTCAAGGTTGTAGGCTATCAGGATCAGAAAATTTGTTGCATTTTAGTCCCTTAGGTTTTTCTAATAGTTTTTTCTGCTTATAGTAATTTCCATACTCCTGGGTTGCCGTCTGTTTCCAGTATGAACTTGTGTCTTCTACTGTGAAGACAAACACTAAGGCCGGAATTTTCTACCCATTTATACCAGCAGATTCTATGGTTCCGCTGCAGCAAATGGAGATTTGGCAGACTCCAGATTCTCCATTCTCACTTGCAGTGGCAGCAGGGCATGAACAGACAGAAAATTCCGGCATAAATATCTATGCAGTGCCATTGCTATTTGCTCATTTATCATGGTATTTTCTCCTGTGTCTGTTTTAAGGGATCAATGTTTACTTTAGATACATGTTTTCTTTTTGTATACATTTGAAAGGTCTTACAATGTGTTTTTGAACTTCTGGCTACTTTACTCATATTCCATTTTCCCCTTTTTATCAACTTCTTGATGGCTGTCTGTTTCTAAAACACTCTGAGCCCAACTTTTACCATTTTCATTCTAAGTGCTGAATCTGGGCGCAATTCAGGTCCGACTTGGAAACATTTTCTCAGGCGCCCTCATACACATTTGGACTGAAAAAAGAAATAGCGAGATTGAATTGTGCTGTGAGCGGGGCTTAGCACGCCCAAAATGATCAGAGCTCCAAACTGCGCATGCGCAGTGAGAAGAAAAAAATTTGAAAAACGTGCAAAAAGCAGATAAAGCAGCCTAGCTGCGATGGCCCCCACGTATATCGTCCCATCCCCACAACAGAACTGTCCCCCTTATCCACCCACACCCCCACTACCCAGACCGATCGTGAACCTCTGCCTCATTTTCCCCCACCAATTGCTCATAGAGTAGTGGTGCCCCCCCCCCCCCCCCCCCACCCCCCGCCTTCCACCCCAACCCTCCCCCCTCCACCAGAGATCCACCTGGCCCACACCTCTCCCAATATATTTCACATTCTCACAGCCCAGTACTTGGACAGTTTCACTAATTAAGTGCACACGCACTATTATAGCTGTGGAATCCCTTCTCCCTGCTGCCTGTACTTGCAAAAATATTCAGGCCTTTACTGAAGTTGTGTAATGAAACATATAGGTATGTGTACAAATAATTGTTGCTTGATTCAACAACCTTTACAATTGTATGTAGCAACAGCTGATGTTTAGCAACAGCCAACTTGCAGTAAATTTAAGGAGCTGCATTTCCAAGTTTAGAAGTTAATTTGAGAAATGGTAATAAGATAATTTGTACTTCTTCTGAACTTGTTGATGTAGGGAAAATATTCATGGCAAGTGAAATATAATCTAAGCATTTATAACAGAATGATCCAAATTAGAAATGTGATGGGATAGAATTTACTCCCCTCCCCCAGAATGATACCTCCCCCCTCACCGCTGTTAGAATGATTGGCTGCCCCTCACCCCAGAATGATTGGGCCTTCACCCCACCCCACTGTCTCGTAGAATGATCAGGCCTTGCCCTGCTCCTCCTCCCTTCCACAGAGAATGATCTGGCCTCCCCCTCCTACCAGAATGATCGGGTTTCTCTCATCGAACCCCACCCCCACCCCTTCCCCTCCACCAATCTGGCCTCTTCCCATCTATCAGAGAATGATCTGACCCGCCGCCTTCCCCCCTTCCTTCCCCCACCTGCCCACCCACCACTGATCTGATTCAGAGTCAGTAAGCTCTGAACTTACCTCTTCAGAAGCTGGAGCACCCGAAGCAAACCTTTGCTAAGCAGGTCAGTTTCATGCCAAATTTGGACACATGAGTGCGATGGTAAAGAGGGAAATGCTGGTAAAGTTGGGCAGCCCGTTTGTTCAATTTAAATTCGGGCACGAATTGGATCATGGCCATTTTTGGGCCTTGGTAAAATGGACATCTGCACTTAATGGCCTCACATCTGACATTATCACGTTTTGGGTGTGATGCAATGGTAAAATCGTGCCCTCTGTTACATTCAGGAATTTACTGACAGCTCATGGTCTTTGGTACAAGCGTACAAGTTTATTAGGAGTTCCTTCAGCTGTATTATTAGAAGATATCCACCAGCTTCTCAGTTTCGCTTGCCTTCTCTCTCTCTTTCTGTCTCACAGTCAAGATGTTACCAATCTTCTCTTTCTGTGTCTCTTCTACATTGTTTTCTTTTACAGAGTCATTATTATACATTAGTTCAGATAATACCCGTTTACATACTTTGATTAATTAAACATATCCAAGAATGGCTGATAATAATTGGTTCTGAACTCTGATCATGCATTGTTCATGAGCTTGTAGTTTCTGCTGAGGTTACAAAATCATGATGTAGAGATGCCGGCGTTGGACTGGGGTAAACTCAGTAAAGTTTTACAACACCAATTTTAAATCCAACCAATTTATTTCAAGCTTGATCTTTTGAGTCCAGTCTTTTGAGTCCAGATCCTTTTTCACTAATGTCCTTATGTCATCCTTTGCTATCAGGGCTACCCTTCGTCCCTAGCCATTTTGAAATATTATGTATCTTTGAATATTTATTTCCCAAACTTGATCACTTTTTAACCATGTCTCTGTACAAAGAACAAGAACAAAGAAAATTACAGCACAGGAACAGGCCTTCGGCTCTCCAAGTCTGCACCCACTATACTGCCTGACTGACTCCTACACCTCTGGGTAAAACACTTGCCTCATACATCTCTTTTAAATCTTGCCCCCCCTTTTTAAACCTACGCCCCCTAGGTTTAACCCTGGGAAAAGCTTCTGACTATCCACTCTGTCCATGCCCCTCATAATCTTGTAGACTTCTATCAGGTTGCCCTTCAACCTCCGTTGTTCCATGAGAACAAACCAAGTTTCTCCAACCTCTCCTCATAACTAATGCCCTCCGTACCAGGTAATATCCTGGTAAATCTTTCAAATAAATTGGTTGGATTTAAAATTGGTGTTGTAAAACTTTACTGAGTTACAAAATCACACATTGTTGTGACAAGCAAAGTAGCACACGTCAATATGTTGTAACATTGTAGCATGACCCCTGCACGAATGCTGTAGGATTTAAGGATTTATTTCATGTGAAAATGTTAATACAAATGTGCTATAGAAAATATTATTAAAAAAAGTAAAATAAAAATAAAATAACAGCAGCTTCCCACAACTCCCAGTCCTCAGATTGCTACTGAATTTTGCAATCTTGTTTTAAAGTTTGTTTATTTATTAGTGTCACAAGAATGCTTACATTAATACTGCAGTGAAGTTACTGTAAAAATCCTTGTAAGCCTCTCCTTTCAATCTAACACTACTTTTAACTTTCTGAATGAACTAAGATGGGCTTTTTTTGCTGTATTATTGTTTTTCAATGGAATGTAGAGTTGTTTCCAACTGTTCATTTACCTCCGTACCTTTTAGTCTATTTACCTAATCAATCTTAGCCAGTTCTTCCCTCATAACTTTGTAGCTTTCTTTTAACTATAAGATTTTTGTTTGTGATTGGAATATGACATTTTCAAACTTAATATAGAATTCAATAGTTTTAGAACCACTATTCCCCCAGAGGATGTTTTGTTACAACTTTAATAGATCTAAGGTACATCTAAGGTAGCGTTATACCTAGTCGGTCCCACAATATATTTCTCCAAAAAACTGTCACGAAAACATTCTACAAACTCATCTTCTAGACCACTCTTGCCAATTTCATTGTCCCAGATTATATGAAATGTCACAAGCTCCAATGATTTTTTGTTTAATTCTCTGTTTAACAATATTAATATTTTTAGAAACTAGTCACACTGGTGTTTTCTGTTTCTTGCTATGCCGAATTTTTAACCATACTAATTCTATTTCTTTTGAGTCCAGATCCTTTTTCACTAATGTCCTTATGTCATCCTTTACTATCAGGGCTACCCTTCGTCCCTAGCCATTTTGAAATATTATGTATCTTTGAATATTTATTTCCCAAACTTGATCACTTTTTAACCATGTCTCTGTACAAAGAACAAGAACAAAGAAAATTACAGCACAGGAACAGGCCTTCGGCTCTCCAAGTCTGCACCCACTATACTGCCTGACTGACTCCTACACCTCTGGGTAAAACACTTGCCTCATACATCTCTTTTAAATCTTGCCCCCCCTTTTTAAACCTACGCCCCCTAGGTTTAACCCTGGGAAAAGCTTCTGACTATCCACTCTGTCCATGCCCCTCATAATCTTGTAGACTTCTATCAGGTTGCCCTTCAACCTCCGTTGTTCCATGAGAACAAACCAAGTTTCTCCAACCTCTTCTCATAACTAATGCCCTCCGTACCAGGTAATATCCTGGTAAATCTTTTCAGTACCCTCTCCAAAGCCTCCACGTCCTCTGGTAGTGTGGCAAACAGAATTGAACATTATACTCCAAATGCAGCCTAATTAAGGGTCTACAAAGCTGCAGCGTGTGTTCCCAATTTTTAAACTCAGTGCTCCGGCTGATGAAGGCAAGCATGTTGTATGCCTTCTTGACTCTCTTCTCTATTTGCATTGCCACTTTCAGTGACCTGCGTGTCTGTACACACAGATCCCTTTGCTTATCAACACTTTTAGGAGTCTGCCATTTACTGTATATTTCCTATTTATATTAGACCTTCCAAAATGCATTACCTCACATTTGTCCAGATTAAACTCCATCTGCCATCTCTCAGTCCAAGTCTCCAACTGATCTATATCCTGCTGTATTCTCTGAAGGTCCTCATCGCTATTTGCAAATTCGCCAACTTTTGTGTCGTCTGCAAACTTACTAATCAAATCAGTTACATTTCCTCCAAATGATATATATATGTATATATATATATTACAAACAGCAAAGGTCTCAGTATGGATCCCTGAGGAAAGCCACTTGTCACAGCCCTGCATTCAAAAACACACCTTTCCACTGCTGCCCTCTATCTTCTGTGACCAAGCCAGTTCTATATCCACCTTGCCAGCTCACCTCTGATCCCATGCAACTTTACCTTCTGCACCAGTCTGCCATAAGGGACCTTGTCAAAGGTCTTACTAAAGTCCATGAAGACAACATCCGCTGCCTGCCCCTCATCAGTCAACTTCATCACTTCCTCGAAAAACACGATCAAGTTAGTGAGACACGACCTCCCCTTTACAAAACCATGTTATCTCTCACTAATACATCCATTTATTTCCAAGTGGGACTAAATCCTGTATTGAAGAATCCTCTCTAATAATTTCTCTACCACTGACATAAGGCTCACTGGCCTGTAATTACCTAGATTATTTTTGCTAACCTTCTTAAATAAAGGAACAACATTGCCTATTCTCCAATCCTCTGGGATCTCTCCTGTAGCTAGTGAGGACACAAAGATTTCTCTGAAGCCCTAGCAATTTCTTCCTTTGCCTCTCTCAATATTCTGGGGTATATTCCATTAGGCCCTGGGGACTTGTTTACCTTAATGTTTCTCAAGAACCCCAAAATCTCTTCCTTTTTGATGTCAACATGACTCAAACAATCTACACACCCTTCCCCAGTCTCATTATCCACTGAGTCCTTTTCTTTGGTGAATACTGTTGCAATGTACTCATTTAATACCTCACCCATTTCCTCTGGCTCCTTCCCCTGTCCTTGAGTGAACCAACTGTCTTGCTCTTTTCTTCTATAAAATGCCTTGGGATTTTTCTTAATCCTGCTGGCCAGTGCTCTTTTTTTGACCCTTTTTAGCCCTAACATTAAGTGAGTCTCAGTCAATTTGAGGAAGTTAAAATCTCCCATCAAAGCAGCTCTATTACTTTTTCACCTTGCCAAATTCTGCTTCTCTATTTCCCGCTGGCAGTTGGGAGCCTATAATAAAACCCAACATTGTGACTATATCCTCCCTATTCCTGAGCTCTACCCATATGGACTTCGAGGTGTCCTCCCATACTACACTACAACTGTGATACTCTCCTTAACCAGTAGTGCAACTCCCCCACCCCTTTTACATCCCGTTCTATCCAGCCTGAAACATCTGTATCCTGGAATGTTAAGCTGCCAATCTTGTTCTTTCCTTAACCAAGTCCATAGCAACAACATCATCCAAGCTCTAAGCTCATCTGCCTTACCTGTTACACTTTTTGCCATTAAAACAAATGCATTTCAGTCTACCAGAACCTCTTTGATTAGCAACCACACCTGCCTGTTCTTTCTTTGAGTAAGACTGACCCTAGTTTATGAAGAGAGATTGAATAGGGTGGGGGTCTGTAGAGTTTAGAAGGCTGAGGGGGAATCTTATAGAGACATATAAGATAATGAAGGGGCTAGATAGAGTAGAAGTAGAGAGATTCTTCCTGCTTAGAAAGAGAAACAGAACCAGAGGGCACAGTGTCAAAATAAGAGGATGGGGGGGGGGACAGTTTAGAATGGAGTTGAGGAAGAACTTCTTCACTCAAAGGGTAGTAAATCTCTGGAATTCTCTACCCATTGAAGTGGTGAGGCTACATCGTTGAATATATTTAAGTCATAGGTAGATAGATTTCTGATAGACAAAAGAATTAAGGGTTATGGGAGAAAGCGGGAAAATAGAACTGATCCACTCAGATCAGCCATGATCTTATTGAATAGCAGGGCAGACTTGAAGGGCTAGATGGCCTATTCCTGCTCCTATTTCTTATGTTCTTATGTACTCTCTGGTTCCCCTTCAGTTAATTCTCCTTGCTTTGGTTCCCACAAAATGAATGGTAATAGATCAGAATCATTTACTTCTAGTTCATCTAAATGTAGATCCTTTGAGCATTTAAACAAATAATCTTTAATTTCATTTGTTTTCCGTGACTTATTTGTCAATGAACAATTTTTATTAAAATTGCTGACTCTTCCTGTCCCATTCTGCTTGTCTTTACCCACATTGCTATACTGTTCTGATGCCTTAAAATTTGTCTTTCACTTTCTATGTCTTTCTCCCGAACCCTCCATGGCCCCTCTCTCATACCTCCTGTCCTACCCATTAGTTTAAAGTCCCTTCCACAGTCTTAGTTTTATGATTGGTCAGCCCAGTTCAAGTGCAGCCCATCTCAATGGAATGGCTGTGATCAATCCCAGGACTTATGTGGGGAATTCCTGATTTTCCTCCCAATAGGACTTGTAGAACATGAGTTCCCAGATAAATGGTAATTATCTTACCAGGTGGAATTCATAAAGCAGGCCCTTGAATGGGCCCATTATTGTAATGTCTTGGTTGGGACGTGTATGTGTTCAGCAGGGCTTGTGGTTTTGCTTTATTTTTACTTTACTACCATAAAGCATGGTAGCACAGTGGTTAGCACTGCTGCTTCACAGCTCCAGGGACCTGGATTTGATTCCTGGCTCACTGTCTGTGTGGAGTTTGCACATTCTCCCCGTGTCTGTGTGGGTTTCCTCTGGGTCCTCTGGTTTCCTCCCACAGTCCAAAGATGTGTGGGTTAGGTTGATTGCTCAGGTTAAAAATTGCCCCTTAGAGTCCTGGGATGTGTAGGTTAGAGGGTAAATGTGTAGGGATATGGGGATAGGGCCTGTGTAGGATTGTGGTCAGTGCAGACTCAATGGACCGAAGGGCTGTTTCTGCACTGTAGGTTCTATGTTCTAGAAGTGGTATGATTGAAACCTTTACAGCTGACTCCCGACTTCTTGCCCGTGTGTCCTGTGTCCCATGAATCGAAACTCCTTCTTCCCACTCCTTGTTATCAGTTTTTGAATTGGGAGTTTAATTCTCTAATCTTCTTGACTGTATGCCAATTGGCAAATGGCTCAGGTAATAATCCAGAGAGAATTACTTCTGATGTTCTGTTTTTTAATTTGAACGCTAATTCCCAAAATTCTCCTAGCAAAACATAATTCCTGGTTCTGTCTGTATTCTTGGTTATCACTTGGACCATGACAACTGGAAATTGTTCCGCTCACTTCAAGTTCCTCTCCAGTTGTCAGGAGATATTTTTATTTAACCTTTGAATCTCCCAGTTGAGGTTGCAGTGAAAGTACCTATCCCACTATCACATTCCTTCTTCTCTCCCCATTCTTGAATGTTATCCTTTAGCATGGTGCCACAGACAATCTGCTCATCTACCTTGCAATCTCTCTCCTCATCCACACAGATAACAAGCAGTTCATATCAGTTTGAAAAAGTCAAGGGCTGAGGCCCTCCATCACTAACTCCATGCCTGACTCGCAGTCAGATCCTCTTGTCCCCAACTTGTGACTAACCCAAAAGTTCTGCCTAACTTAAGGGAGTTACTGCCTCCTGGAACAAAGTATCCATAGAACATAGAACATTACAGTGCAAAACAGCCCTTCAGTCTTCGATGTTGCGCTGACCAATTAAGAAAAAGCAGTGACCCTCTAACCTAAACCATTCCCTTTTCATCCATAAACTTATCTACTAACCTCTTAAACACCCCCAAACTTGGCGCATCTACAACTGCAGCAGGCAGGGCATTCCATACCCTTACCATCCTCTGGGTAAAGAACCTACCTCTGACATCCGTCCTATAACTACCACCCCTTAATTTAAAGCTATGTCCCCTCGTGCTAGCTTTCTCCATCCTAGGAAAAAGGCTATCACTGTCCACCCTATCTAAACCTCTAATCATCTTATACGTTTCAATAAGGTCTCCTCTTAGCCGCCTTCTTTCTAACGAAAACAACCTCAAATCCCTCAGCCTCTCTTCATAAGACCTGCCCTCCATACCAGGCAACATCCTGGTAAACCTCCTCTGTACCCTCTCCAATGCCTCCACATCTTTCTTATAATGTGGGGACCAGAACTGCACACAATACTCCAAGTGCGGCCGCACTAGAGTTTTGTACAGTTGCAACATGACGTTGCGGCTCCGAAATTCAATCCCCCTACCAATAAAAGCTAAGACTCCATATGCCTTCTTAACAACCTTATCGACTTGACTGCCTACTTTCAGGGATCTATGCACATATACACCAAGATCCCTCTGTTCATCAACTCTATTAAGAATCCTACCATTAGCCCTATACTCTACACATTTATTATTCCTGCCAAAGTGCATTACCTCACACTTTTCCACATTAAACTCCATTTGCCACCTCTCGGCCCAGCTCTGCAACTTGTCCAAGTCTCTCTGCAAACTATAACACCCCTCTTCACTATCTACCACTCCTCCGACTTTGGTGTCATCCGCAAATTTACTAATCCATCCTTTAATACCCTCATCCAGATCATTTATAAAAATTACAAACAGCAGGGGCCCCAAAACAGATCCCTGAGGTACACCACTTGTAACCGAACTCCATGATGAATAATTTCCATCAACCACCACCCTCTGTCTTCTATCAGTTAACCAATTCCTAATCCAATTAGCTAAATCACCCTCAATCCCATATATCTGCATTTTCTGCAGTAGCCTTCCTTGGGGAACCTTATCGAATGCCTTACTAAAGTCCATACATACCACATCAACTGCCTCACCCCCATCCACCTCTTTGGCCACTTTTTCAAAAGGTAATGTTCCCCATTCCTGATGCCCCACAATGTCCACAACTTAAATTGATATTTAACTTCAATTAATGTTTACTTTTAAAATCTGCTGGTTATTTAGACTTAGCCCCTAAATAATAATACTCACCAGTTGCTTACTCCCTATCTCCTTGTGCCTCAATTTGTATTCTCTGGAGTTTTGAAGAGTAAGAGGTAACTTGATTGAAACATGTAAGATCGTTTGGGGTTTTGGAGAGAATGTTTCCTCTTGTAGGAGAATCTACATCTGAGCCACTGTTTACAAATAAGGATCGCCATTAAGGCAGAATGAGATTTTTTTTCTCTCAGAGGATAGTGAGTTTTTGGAACACCTTTCCTTAAAAGGCAGAGGAAGCAGAGTTTTCTGAACATTTTCAAGGCAGGGGTTAATAGCTTCTTGATAAACAAGGACATGAAATGTTATTGCAGTAGGCAGGAAATTATAGTCAGATCAGCCATGATCTTATTGCATGGTGGAACAAGCTTGAAGGACCTACTCCTGCTCCTAATTTGCATGTTTGTATGTAGATATGCCTTCGGCAGCACCTTTCACTGAACTATGGTTGATCCCCAGTTTGACAATAATGGTGAAGTGGGTGGTATGGGTCCAGAGTCAACGTTGAGGACTTTCAGTTCCTTCCTCACTGTATACCACTGTGCCACAGCCTCTGTTGGGTTTGTCCTGCTTGTGGGATAGGACATACCCAGGGATGGTGATAGTGGCGTTTGGGACATGCCTGCAAGATATGATTTGATGAGTATGCCTGTCAGACAGCTATCCCATTTTTGGCACAAGTCCCCAGATGTTAATGAGGATAATTTTATGGAGTTGACAGAATGGGTTTTATATTGTCATTTCTAGTGCTTAGGTTGGTGCCAGATGATCCATCCAGTTATATTCCTTTTGGACTTCATAAAAGTTTGATACAACTGAATGACTTGGCACACCATTTAAGGGTAAATCATATCACTATGAGTTTGGAGTCACATGTAAGCTGGTACAAGATCCCTAAAGGATCTTATTGAGCCAGATGGGTTTTTATGACGATTGATTCATGATTGCCATTACTGGGACCAGGTTTTATTAAAAATTCCAGATTTATGAATTAAATTTAAATCTCATTAGCTCCTATGATGGGATTTGAACCCATGTTCCCACAGCATTAGCCTATAACTTTGGATCATTAGTCCAGTGACATTGCCTCCATGCCCTTCCTTCTGGTGTTAAAAGATGAGGAGATTCACATGAACAATTATTTATTTTAAATTGTAATTCTGCAAATAATTTAACAAAGTCTCTCCTTGTCAACATCTGAAAGACACAAAAGTTGTTATTTATATTAAGCTCATTAACCTAATGAAGTGATGCAACTTACAAGGTGAGAGACAATTCCATTGTATCAAACAGAAAAACATTTTTAAAAAGTCTGATTTGAGAAATCTGCTACTAGTGCTACTTGTTCAAGATGAAACATAAAAATGTCAAAATATTACTGTTTATGGCAGTGAACAGCCCCAGTGATAATAATGCATAATAATGTCTGAATGAACAAGTCGACTGTGCCGGGGTCACTCAACACAGATGAGTCCTTCGGGGACTTCTTCCATGCAATGCTACCTTGGAACTCAAAATTATTGAGTAGTACAGGAATGGTTTGTGTTCACAGATGGAGGAATGATTTTAGTCCTATCTGCAGCACAGAACATTCTGCCTCCAGTAGTCTTGTCTCCGTGCTGCTGCCATTGGTACCTGAATCTCTATCCTTGCAGAGCAATGCCAATTGTGAATTAATAAATTCTTTGGGAATTTTGACCACATAAAATGGTGGTTGAGTGGAATCGTAAAGTACAAAAATCTCAAATTCTCATACAGCCTTCACAAATGTGGTTTTAATGGAGGTGGATAGAAGGATGGGAAACCAGGAGATCAGTTAGCCACTTAACTATTGTTATTATATTATAATGAAATTGCATGCCTCATATTTAACCTACTTCAGCTGCAACTCTGGCGGACAAAGTTAATCAGGTCTAAGGACATCTGTCAGAGAAAGAGAGAGAAGTAAAGTCTGTTTGCTGGAAGAGGTAATTTGCTCTGTATTACTACTTATGGGTCAGAAAGCAAGACTACTTCCTCCTTGCCCACCAACATGCCGACACTAAATCGCCCCACCCTCAGATCCAAAGATAACCACACCTCCTGTGATCAAAGATTTGATTTTGACTTGATTTATTATTATCATATGGTGTTGTATATAGGGAAAAGTATTGTTTCTTGCACACTATATAGACAAAGCATACTGTTCATAGTGAAGGAAAAGAGTGAGTGCAAAATATAGTATTACAGTTATAGTTACGATGTAGAGAAAGATCAACTTAGTGCAAGATAAGTCCATTCAAAAATCTGATGGCAGCAGGGAAGAAGCTGTTCTTGAGTAGTTGGTATGTGTTCTCAGATTTTTGTATCTTTTTCCTGACAGAAGAAACCTGTCGAAACATATAAGATGATTAGAGGTTTAGATAGGGTGGACAGTGATAGCCTTTTTCCTAGGATGGAGAAAGCTAGCACGAAGGGACACAGCTTTAAATTAAGGGGTGATAGTTCTAGGACGGATATCAGAGGTAGGTTCTTTACCCAGAGGGTGGTTCGGGAGTGGAATGCCCTGCCTGCGGCAGTTGTAGATGCGCCAAGTTTGGTGGCGTTTAAGAGGTTAGTTGATAAGTTTATGGAAGAGAAGGGAATGGTTAGTTTGGAGGGTCATTGCTTTTTTCATAATTGGTCGGTGCAACGTCGAAGGCCGTAGGGCCTGTTCTGCGCTGTAATGTTCTATGTTCTATGAAGAAGATGGAAGAGAGTATACCCAGGATGCATGGCGTCCTTAGTTATGCTGGCTGCTTTTCCAAGGCAGTGGGAAATGTAGACTGTGTCAGTGGATGGCAGGCTGATTTGTGTGATGGACTGAGCTTTGTTCACGAACCTCTATAGTTTCTTTAATCTTAGATACAGCAGGAGCCATACCAAACTATGGTACAAACGTTAAGACGTAGCATCTATTGAAGTTGGTGACAGTCATAGTGGACATACCAAACTTCCTTAGTCTTTTGAGAAAGGTGTGCTTTCTTAACTATTGTGTCAGCACAGGGGGACTAGGACAGGTTAGAACATAGAACATAGAACAATACAGCACAGAACAGGCCCTTCGGCCTTCGATGTTGTGCCGACCGAAATAAAAAGCAATGCCCCTCCAAACTAAACCATTCCCTTCTCTTCCATATACTTATCAATTAACCTCTTAAACGCCACCAAACTTGGCGCATCTACAACAGCTGCAGGCAGGGCATTCCACTCCCTAATCACTTTTGAGTAAAGAACCTACCTCTGATATCCGTCCTATAACTCATACCCCTTAATTTAAAGCTGTGTCCCCTCGTGCTAGCTTTCTCCATCCTAGGAAAAAGGCTATCACTGTCCACCCTATCTAAACCTCTAATCATCTTATATGCTTCAATAAGATCCCCTCTTAGCCGCCTCCTTTCTAACGAAAACAACCTCAAATCCTTCAACCTCTCTTCATAGGACCTGCCCTCCATACCAGGCAACATCCTGGTAAACCTCCTCTGTACCCTCTCCAATGCCTCCACATCTTTCTTATAATGTGGGGACCAGAACTGCACACAATACTCCAAGTGCGGCCGCACTAGAGTTTTGTACAGTTGCAACATGATGCTGCGGCTCCTAAATTCAATCCCCCTACCAATAAAAGCTAAGACTCCATATGCCTTCTTAACAACTTTATCCACTTGACTGCCTACTTTCAGGGATCTATTGACACATACACCAAGATCCTTCTGTTCCTCAACACTATTAAGAGCCCTACCATTAGCCCTATACTCTACACATTTATTGTTCCTGCCAAAGTGCATTACCTCACACTTTTCCACATTAAACTCCATTTGCCACCTCTCGGCCCAGCTCTGCAACTTGTCCAAGTCACTCTGTAAACTAAAACACCCCTCTTCACTATCTACCACTCCACCAACTTTAGTATCATCTGCAAATTTACTGATCCATCCCTCAATACCCTCATCCAGATCATTTATAAAAATTACAAACAGCAGGGGCCCCAAAACAGACCCCTGAGGCACACCACTCGTCACCGAACTCCACGAACTCCACGAACTCCACAGGTTGTTAGTGATCTGGACACCTAAAACCTTTCTATTTTGTCCCCATTAATGTAGACATCAGTTGGCGTCCTCAAGATTTTGACTACTCCCCCGACCATGTTGTCACTAATCCAGCTGCAGGTTCTGCATCTATAATAACTCCAGGAGTCAGCTGTAAAGGAACAGTGCTTCATTCCACAAAGGAAACATAGCTTTAAATTAAGCTATTAATTTAATAGCTTAATTAAGCGGATGTCAGAGATAGGTTCTTTACCCAGAGAGTGGTAAGGGTATGGAATGCCCTGCCTGCTGCAGTTGTAGATGCGCCAAGTTTGGTGGTGTTTAAGAGGTAGTAGATAAGTTTATGGATGAAAAGGGAATGGTTTATGTTAGAGGGTCATTGCTTTTTCTTAATTGGTCGGCACAACATCGAAGGCCGAAGGGCCTGTTCTGCGCTGTAATGTTCTATGTTCTATGTTCTAAACTACAAGCCTGTGGTGAACACAACAGGTTCCAACTGGGACAATGGAATAATGGATCAACTCAGGGGCCTGCTCTATTCAGAGCTCTGTATATGATCTCCATCTGGTTAGTTATTTACCAGGGAGCTTGTATTCAATGAGTCCTACAGGGAGGTCAATCAATGCTGAAACCTGCGAGGGGTAGCTATTATTGCCACTCTGTCAGGTAACCTGGAGCTGGGACTAGAGAGGTCCAATAATTCAATTGGATTTTATTACTTTTGTTATTATAGTGCACAGGATGGAGTGGGGTACTCCTCCAGACCCCATCAAGAAATCTTAGGTATTGAACATAGGTCAGTGATAGCACTCTTGCCTCAGAACCAGAGTGTGATTGAAATCTTACCCCAAAGTCTTGAAATGATAAAATGTTAAGAGGCGATACCAAACAATCAGGATGGTGTGGCAGGCTCTGATTAGTCTGTGCTGCCACTAACTTAGTTTTTAAAGGGCGCTATCATGCAAAACCTATAAAACTGAACCTGCCCACTCCCCAGAACAAATCCTGTCTCCACCCCTGCAACGGAGCAAATACATATACAACATCCCCCTTCACCGAACTCCAAGATGAATATCTCCCATCAACCACCACCCTCTGTCTTCTATCTGCTAGCCAATTCCTAATCCAATTAGCTAAATCACCCTCTATCCCATACATCCGCATTTTCTGCAGAAGTCTTCCATGGGCCACCTTATCAAACGCCTTACTAAAGTCCATATATACCACATCAACCGCCTTACCCCCATCCACCTCCTTAGTCACTTTTTCAAAAAACTCAATGAGGTTAGTAAGGCACGACCTACCCTTCACAAAACCATGCTGACTATCTCCAATCAATTCATTACTCTCTAAATAACTATAAATCCTATCCCTAATTATTCTCTCCAACACTTTGCCCACCACAGAAGTAAGACTCACTGGCCTATAATTCCCTGGAAGGTCTCTCTTCCCCTTCTTGAACAACGGGACCACATTCGCTATCCTCCAGTCCTCCGGAACCACACCCGTAACCAACGACAACCTGAAGATCAGAGCCAGAGGCTCTGCAATCTCCTCTTTTGCCTCCCAGAGAATCCTAGGGTAAATCCCATCCGGCTCAGGGGACTTATCCAACTTCAAACCCTCGAGAATATCTAGCACATCCTCCCTTTCTACTTCGATACCTTCCAGTTTGCTACCCTGTACCTCAGTGTTCTCCATAACTACATTTACATCACCCTGCGTGAATACCGAAGAGAAATATTTATTCAGTACCTCTCCAATCTCCTCATGCTCCACGCACAACTTCCCACTGCTGTCTATGACTGGCCCTAATCTTGCCCTAACCAATCTTCTATTCTTAATGGCCTTATAATTATAATTAAGTGTATTCAAATGTGATCCCACCACTGTTCAACATCGGAATTTCTGTTATGTCATTGGCAGGGAGTAGAGCTAATCGGAATGGGAAAGCTTGTCAGCGTAAACCATGTTTTGGGACTTCTGTGGGATTCCGGCTCCCATCACTGATCCTGTTCCCCAAAAATTACAGCAGAAAGTACCCCCGATTTGAGAGTGCTACTGACTGAGCCTCAGGGGACACTGTTAAGAATGGATATTATTGAATGAGCAACAAAATTCTGAATGATTCATTGATAATTGCTGCTGCACCATTTGTTAATCTGATACTGAAGCCTTCCATGTCCATGTACAGCAAGACATGGGGGCGATTCTTTGACCTTGCTGCGTCTGAGGTGAACTTGTATGCTTATCTCAGAGAATACAGCGTGGATCTAAAAATTGGTTTTGTACTCGATATCAATTTATGATTCTCTTGTCTAATGGCACAAACCAGATCGTGACTAGAAAGGGGCAAGGCCGATTACAATTATTTAAAGTAGCATTTAAATATGCATTACCCATTTGACTTCCAGTGCACAGAATTATCTGGCTTTCGGCGTGGAGCAAGAACAGAGAAAATCAATATGTTTTCTACAAGCTGAGACCTTACATGATGGTCACACAGGTGGGGCTAAGGGGCCATTGAAGTTGCAGGTTGTTGGCAGCATGACCTGGTAGTATTATCTGGTAGTGTCCACCTGACAGTGCCCAATTGGCAATGTTCAACTAGCACCACGGTGTCTATGGACCTCCCAGTGGTGCTAGTTGGACACTGCCAGTGTGCCAGGGGCAGTGCCAAGAGGATGGGGCCTTAGTAGACAGTATGATGCAAGAGCTATGCAGGGAGAGTCATGTGGGGTGGATCATATCAATAGTCATGTTGAGGGAGAGCATGTCAGGGGTCAGCAGAGGACCCATCAGGAGGATCCCAATGCTGGCAACCCGGGTCAGAGAGGGGGTGGGGAACATGGCATCGACCATGAGGGAGTTTCCTAATGTCCATGGGGGGAGAGAGGGTGGGTCTCTCAGTATTAGCGGGAAATTCCCAACTCTCAAAAAACATGACTATGGGAGATTTGTGGTGACAAGCGCATATGAGAGACTGGCCTGGACCACTCCATTATTCTCACCATTATGACACTTACGGCACGATCTTACTGAGCGTTCACACACGTTCCCGCTTCAGTGAGGTTGCAGAATTTGCTCCCCAGCCAAGTCTCTGTTCACTGCAGCAGGATGGGAAAATCCTGCCAGTGTGAACAGCTTAGCTTTCTAATTAGAAATTTTTTAGGAGAAGTCTGCCATGGACAACATTCAGCCTTGGGCTGATAAATGGCAAGTTACCTTTGTGTCATACAAATTCCAAGCAATGTGCATCTATTAGCACAAGTCCAGTGTGTGTTCCTGCACTCTCCACGTGCTTGGATGAGTGCAGCTCCAACAGCATGTAAGAAACTTGGCATCAGACAGGACAAGCCCGCTTCATAGCATAGTCTGTAATGAGTGGCCCACAGGGAAGGTAGTTGTGGTCATCTTTGGATTTGACAGTCTCTTCACCATTGATGCACAGTGGCAATAGTGCATGCTATTTCCAAAATGCAGCTAGAACAATTCACCAAGGCTCCTTTGACAGTATCTTCCAAATATGCAACCTCCATTACCATGAGGATAATATCAGCAGATGCATGGGACCATCACCACCTCCAAGTTCCCCTCCAAATCACATACTATTTTGACTTGGAATTATATCACTGTTCCTTCACTGTTGCTGAGTCAAAATCCTGGGTCAAGGAGACTTTGGGTTTTTCTACACCACATGGACTGATCACACCAATTCAAGAACGATTAGGGTTGGACAATAAATGCTGGTCTTGCCAATGATGTGCACATTCCATGAAAGGATAAATAAAAAAATTGTTAAACGAAATTTGCCCTTAATCAGTTTTTCTGTGCATTTTGATGAATATTGAACACACACCAAGACATTCGTTGGCCAATCACTTTTTATTAACAAAAGGGTAAGCTGCTATCAGATAGGGATTTGCAATGCAAGAGTGCATCTGAATTTATGGCAATGGGTAACCCAGAAAAGAAAAATTCTAGCTATAACATTCCTCAAGGAAAAGGTGCAAAGGGGAAAGTAACAGGTTTCCACATAATCTAAATCTCATGGCTACTGTGCTGATTCTTTCCTCATCAGTGATAGCAAGGCAGACATTACATGATGTAAACCCTTGAGGCAGACAGTCTGGCTAACACACTCCTTGTTACCATAGAGCCTCCTGTTCAAGGAACTTTGCAGCAGCAGACTGTAGCACTGCTGCTAGTTTTGTTGCATAGCAACAGTGCTATTCATTCTGCTGACTACAAGAAAGAAAAAACTTGCATTTATATACTGTCTTTCACAATATAAGACATCTTAGAACTCTGCAGCCAATTAAATAGAACATAGAACATAGAACAATACAGCACAGAACAGGCCCTTCGGCCTTCGATGTTGTGCCGACCAAAATAAAAAGCAATGCCCCCCCTAACTAAACCATTCCCTTCTCATCCATATACTTATCCACTAACCTCTTAAACGCCACCAAACTTGGCGCATCTACAACAGCTGCAGGCAGGGCATTCCACTCCTAATCACTCTTTGAGTAAAGAACCTACCTCTGATATCCGTCCTATAACTCATACCCCTTAATTTAAAGCTGTGTCCCCTCGTGCTACTTTCTCCATCCTAGGAAAAAGGCTATCACTGTCCACCCTATCTAAACCTCTAATCATCTTATATGCTTCAATAAGATCCCCTCTTCGCCGCCTCCTTTCTAACGAAACCAACCTCAAATCCTTCAACCTCTCTTCATAGGACCTGCCCTCCATACCAGGCAACATCCTAGTAAACCTCCTCTTTACCCTCTCCAATGCCTCCACATCTTTCTTATAATGTGGCGACCAGAACTGCACACAATACTCCAAGTGCGGCCGCACTAGAGTTTTGTACAGCTGCAACATGATTCTGCGGCTCCTAAATTCAATCCCCCTACCAATAAAAGCTAAGACTCCATATGCCTTCTTAACAACTTTATCCCTTGACTGCCTACTTTCAGGGATCTATTGACACATACACCAAGATCCTTCTGTTCCTCAACACTATTAAGAGCCCTACCATTAGCCCTATACTCTACACATTTATTGTTCCTGCCAAAGTGCATTACCTCAAACTTTTCCACATTAAACTCCATTTGCCACCTCTCGGCCCAGCTCTGCAACTTGTCCAAGTCACTCTGTAAACTAAAACACCCCTCGTCACTATCTACCACACCACCAACTTTAGTATCATCTGCAAATTTACTGATCCATCCCTCAATACCCTCATCCAGATCATTTATAAAAATTACAAACAGCAGGGGCCCCAAAACAGCCCCCTGAGGCACACCACTCGTCACCGAACTCCACGATGAATATCTCCCATCAACCACCACCCTCTGTCTTCTATCTGCCAGCAAATTCCTAATCCAATTAGCTAAATCACCCTCTATTCCACACATCTGCATTTTCTGTAGAAGTCTTCCATGGGCCACCTTATCAAACGCCTTACTAAAGTCCATATATACTACATCAACCGCCTTACCCCCATCCACCTCTTTGGTCACTTTCTCAAAACTCAATGAGGTTAGTAAGGCATGACCTACCCTTCACGAAACCATGCTGACTATCCCCAATCAATTCATTTCTCTCTAAATAACTATAAATCCTATCCCTAATAATTCTCTCCAATACCTTTCCCACCACAGAAGTAAGACTCACTGGCCTATAATTCCCAGGAAGGTCTCTCTTCCCCTTCTTAAACAATGGGACCACATTCGCCATCCTCCAGTCCTCCGGAACCACACCCGTAACCAACGAGGACCTGAAGATCAGAGCCAGAGGCTCGGCAATCTCCTCTCTTGCCTCCCCGAGAATCCTAGGGTAAATCCCGTCCGGCCCAGGGGACTTATCCAACTTCAAACCCTCGAGAATTTCTAACACATCCTCCCTATCTACTACAATACTCCCCAATTTGCAACCCTGTACCTCAGTGCTCTCCACAGCTACATTTTCAGCACTCTGCGTGAATACCGAAGAGAAATATTTATTCAGTGCCTCGCCAATCTCTTCAGGCTCCACGCACAACTTCCCACTGCTATCTATGACTGGCCCTAATCTTGCCCTAACCAATCTTCTATTCTTAACATATCGAAAGAATATGTTAAGAATATACTTTTTTGAATATACTTTTTTGAATATACTTCAAAAAATACTTTTTTGAAATGTGGATTGTAATGTGGGAAATGTTGTGGCCAATTTGTGCACAATACATGATAATCAGCAGATAATTTGCTCTTTCCTTGGTGTTGGTTGTGGGATCAGCTTTGGCCACATCACTAAGGACAACTCCACTACTTTATTTTCACAATAACTTCATTGCTGTGAGAATGTAAACCTACTTGTGATGCTAATAAATAATCAAAACATTTAAACAAAAAATTCATGTAGTGCAGTGGGATATTTGACATGAGCCTGAGATGGTGAGAGAGCTCTCCCTCAGTAGTACACTGGGGATGTACATGTGACTGGATTCAGATCCAGTGTTAAAACCTTATGCCACAATGACAGTCACTGGCACTAATTGTGATTGTTGAAGGTCTAAGTAAATTGTGTACTGGCAGAAAGCACTAACATCTTTGAACAAGACCCTGAAAGAGAAGAATGAATCTAATTTAGAAAATGTAGAAAATATTAAAAGATGGTTGGAGTAATTTTATTTAGCTAATCATGCATATAACCTGCAGATTATGACCCAGCTATGAGCAGAATATATCTATGAGATTGTAACTGTAGGCCGTATGGCTTTAAATAGGTGTGGAGGACAGTTGATAGATGGCTGATGCTGATGACAGCTAAGCTTTTGATTTTGTAAAGCAGAGCACAAGATGGCTTAGATCCAAAAACCTGTTCAGTAATCCATTTTGTGATCAATAAATCAGTTAGCCTTTCTTTAATGTTCCAATGACACAGCACTTTGTGGGATATGGAGAAATCTCCATCCATTCACTTAAAGTGGAAAGATCAATGAGATTTAATGGTATAAGCTGCTGGAGCCTGATGTGAAGCACAATTCAAAATCATCTGCTCAATCAGCAAACCTGTAACCCGCATGGGAATTCCTGCCTGAATGCCAATTTAGCATTATTGCAGAATCTTTCCACTAGCAGATAGATCCATTTGGGTTAAAAGCGCAATGCAGTCACACTGTCTCAGATGTGAATGATGTGTCATAATCTAAGGATGATTCAGGATACAAGTTTGTCTGAGGCACCATACTAATTAGTTTCTCGTATCCATGATCCCTTCTCAGCCTTTTGGGCAAGTCTTGGATCAACTGTGGGATCAGGTGTAATAACTGTTCTTGTCAGTTTGGATCTAGTATGTCTCTTTTGTGGGGACAATGAATTGGACTCAATTTGATTTTGAATTGGTTTTTGGAGCAAGCAAGGAGATGGATTGAGGCTTGCCCTGTCCACTCTGTACTTTGGCTTTGTAATTTTGAGAAAAGAATAAGTTATTTTTAATTTGCGAAAAGTTATTGAGTTATTGAGTTAAAGAAAGGAACTTTTTCATTCAAAGGATGGTGAGTCTCTGGAATTCTGTGCCCATTGAAGTCATGGAGGCTACTTCGCTGAATATATTTAAGTCAAGGGTAGATAGGTTTCTGATAGACAAGGGAATTAAGGGTTATGGGGAGAAAGCGGAAAAGTGGAACTGATCCACTTCAGATCAGCTGTGATCTTGTTGAATGGCGGGGCAGGCTCGAAGGGTTAGATGGCCTACTCCTGCTCCTATTTCTTATGTTCTTATCAATTTATGGGGGCAATTCTCCTATCCAACTGCGCTAATCTTTTAGCCGGGGGAGAATAATTGATGGAGGAGTACTGGAGATCATAATGGGCAGGGGGGATGGTGTTGTGGCTGGGCCCGGGAATGGTCAGGGGGCCAGCAATTTGGCTGGTAAGGGGAGGGGGCAGAGAGCCGGCGTTGCAGGTTTGTGAGGCTGGCCAGTGATCAAGCTGCCCAGCAATCAGGAGGCCGAGTGTGCGAATGCAGCAGCCTCGGCACTGAGCATGCGCAGTGATCTGCTTAGCACGCTGATTTCAGTCTCTCCAGCCGGAATAGGCCCTGCCCCCTGAAATTTAATGATACTCATGCTGGTGGTCTCTACAGTGCACAGAGTATGGGAGATTCTTCTCTAAACTCCCAGTGAAAATAACCAGCGTGAATTACTCCAGTTTTCAGACAAATACGCCATTTAGAATTTTTTTGGGTGAATTTCACCCAATTTCATTGGAGCAGACAGCAAGGTAGAATTGGCTGAAAAAGCATTTATCCACAGAATGAAAGATCCCACAGCACATAAATAAACAAGCCATTTGGCTCAACTGGTCTATGCTTCTCATGAGTCCCTTCTCACATTACTTCATCTCACCTTATCAATACATTCTTCTAATCCTTTCACCTTCATGTGTTTATCCAGCTTCCTTGTAAATGTACCTATGCTATTTGTCTCAGCCACTCCTTGTACTACTAGTTTCTGCATTTTGACCATATTCTGGTAAAGAACTTTCTCTTGAATTTCCCCTGGGGAATGTGTAAGCGCCAGACAGACAGTCATCCAAGCCAGGTATTGGACCTGGGTCTCTGGCGCTGGTGCTAACCACTGTGACAACATGCCACTCCAGTTAGGGACCTGGTTAGAGACGCAGCAAGTTCTAGAGTATCACATCTTCAACATTAGTGCTAGAATATTGTCAGGGCCCGTAGCCTTTGGGGTATCTAATGCTTTCAGCTGTGTCTTGATATCACATGAAGTGAATTGAATTGGTGGAGGATTGACATCTGCAATACTGGAGACAGAGGAGGCTGAGATGGATTAGTTGCTCGACACACATTGTGATAAAAGTGACACAATTTGATTCTAAGTGCTGGGCGGACTTGAAACTGAGAATGTTTCAGATCGACTTTTAGGCCTGTTCAGAGGTGCCTCCATGTACACTCTGCCTGCAAAAATATCACAAGTCCGAATTGCGCTGCACGAGTCTGTGAGCGGGGCTTAACACACCTGAAATCCTGCAGCTCTGATCAGTCCCTCCAACTGTACATGCGCAGAACAAAATAATAGAATGCTGCTCCCTTGACAATTGCTCCCACACTGGATAATGCCTCCCCCTGGTCCCCACACTGGATAATGCCTCCCCCTGGTCCCCACACTGGATAATGCCTCCCCCTGGTCCCCACAGATATTACTCCACTCCCACAACATTATTAACCCCCTTATCCCCCCACTCTCTTACCATCAAGACCGATCATTGCACCCCTCCCACCAGTCTCAGACAGAATAGCAATGGATCCAATTTTCCCTCCACTGATGTCAGGCAGATTGGCAACGCACCCCATTTTTCCTCCACTGATCTCAGGCAGAGTGGCAGTGGATCCCCCTTCCCTTCCACTGATCTCAGGCAGAGTGGCAGTGGATCCCCTTTCCCTTCCTCTGATGTCAGGCAGATTGGCAACGCACCCCATTTTTCCTCCACTGATCTCAGGCAGAGTGGCAGTGGATCCCCCTTCCCTTCCACTGATCTCAGGCAGAGTGGCAGCAGATCCCCCTTTCCTCTCCACCGATCACAGGCAGAGTGACGGCAGACCCCCCTTGCCTTCCATTGAAATCATGCAGAGTGGCAGCTGACCCTCCTTCCTGTCGCACACTAGGCATCTATCTTTTCACGAACTGGAGTGCCGGAATCGGGCTTCTATGGAGCATGTCTGTTTCGTGCTGACTCTAGATGGGTGAACGCTATGGTAAAGGGGAAAGTGCTGGTAAAGTTGGATGTGCAGCCCATTAAGTCAATTTAAATGCATTAAATGCATTTAAGTGGCCATTGCGCCCGTTTCGGACGTGGTCCTTATTGTGGCCATTTTCAGGCCTTGGTAAAAGGGGAACAAGCTTGGAGTCGTGCACGGATCGCAATACTCGCCTCATGCCTGACTTTAAAAAGTTTTCGTGCCTGAAAATGGGCATAACTTGATGGTAAAATGGGCCCAAAGTGTATAAGACTGGTTGGGGTTAGATTCCCCACTTATACATTCTTCACCCTGTTGATCATCTCCCATCTGCTTGGGTTTAGGTATCAAATAGAATCATACAGCACAGAATGAGACCTTACAGCCCATTATGCTTGCTCCAGCTCATTGAAAGTGATGTCTAATTGGTCTTATTCTCCTACTCTTTCCCTAACAGCCTAAACTGTTTTCCTTTTCAAGTATAAAGCTAATTCTGCTTTGTAAGTTACTGTTCAATCTGCTTCCATCATCTTTTCAGTTAGTTCATGCGAGATCATAGCATCTTGATACATAGAAAAAAATCCTCATCTCCCCTCTGGTTCTTTTGCCAATTATCTTAAATCTGTATCTTATGGTTGTCAACCCTCCTGTCAGTTTCTCCCCGCGTACTTTCTCAAAGTCTGTTATAATTTTGAATCCCTTTGTTAATTCTCCCTTTTGCCTTCACTGCTCAAAGGAGAACAACTCCAATAACAGATTACATTTTACAATGTCTCATTTATTCATTTTCATGAGTGGGCAGCACCTTTCCAGCAGCTGCTTTTTCTGTTACGTGAGGGCCAGGGAATATTTTTTTCATCAGGTCTGCCTGGGCACACATTTTAGGGGAAAACTATGTATCCATTGGAGGCAGCAAGCCAGCTGTGACACACTGGATGTGTTCAGAGTTTAGACATGTGGAATGAATTCTAGAGACTGATATAGTGTCTCAAACAAACCATATCTAAGGCTGAGTCTAAACTTCACAGCACTTGTAGTGGCTAAATAAACAGCAGCTGGATTTTAACCATGAATTATTTTGACTAAGTGCAGCTGTTAAGTATTTCACAATCTGAATGAATTGCTTGCATATCCACTTGAACAATTCAAGCAGAAATTCATTGATACTCCTTGTGTTCATTTCCAGGTATACATTTTAATTATGAATGGCAATTAGCTCTGCCATTGTTCCCATGCCAATAAAGCTAGAGACCTCAAATCAGTGTTTAAATCTGTAGGGATATTATCAACAAAACAACCAAAATCCAGTATAGCTCCTGGATATTTGTAAACTCCTCCTGATCAGGCTAAATAGTAAAAGATTGTTTGTTGATTGGTGCTGATTTGGCACAATGCTTATCCTTCTTCCAAGATTGGAGAAAGAAAACTTTTACCAGTTACATGGGGTAGACTAAGTCTTCTACTTCCATCACAAATTCAGTTCTCTAGTAACTGATTTCATACCTCTTCCCTGAATTCTCAGTCTGAACCAGATCATTTATAACCTTAATTTCCTATCTGACTTCAAGATTAGCTCCCAATCCCATATCCACTGCATGATCAAGACCACTTCCTTCCATCCCCTTAACATTGCTTGCTTCTGATTTTGCTTTAGATCTTCTCTTGCTAAACAGAGTTACCATTCAAGTCAATGACTCTCGTCAGGGTTTTGAGGAAGAACATCAATCGCATCGCTAACTCAATTTTTCCCTTCACCACGGCTGCCTACCCTGCTGAGTATTTTCACAATTCTCCCAAATTGTCTGCTGGCCAGCCTTGCTGTTCCAAGATCAGCTGCCATTTTTAAATTGTGACCTAAAATCAGCACTTGTTTACCAGTCCCATTCTCTCAAAAATGAAATGGTGCCCTGCTACCCCCCCCCCCCCCCCCCCACCCACCCACCCTCCCACTGACCAGGAGCACACCACCAATCCCTCAACAAAAGGAGCATTCTCCCCTCTCATCCACAAATAAGGGGTAACAACCTCCTCTACGCATACCACATAGGCCTGAAAGGTACCCTCTGCTTCTGCCAGGCTGAAGAGGAAGGGTCCCTCAAGGATCCTGGGGATTGGATGGGCTTGGATTGGGGGTAAGGGATTGACTTTGCCACTCTCTGCCGAGATGGATTGTCATGGCAGCCTTGTGTTTATTTTGACTTGCCTTCACGATTGATAAGTGCCTCAAATACCCCATTGATCCTGACTACAGTGTTATAAACAAGAGTCTATTCCTGATTGACAGCCTGTGGTTTCACTTCTATTGTGACCAGGAGGGGGGAAGGAGGCCTGATTGGAGGGTTTTGAGGGAAAGGGGGCCTGAGTGGGAGTCTGAGGAGAGAGACAGCTGAGTGCGGGTTTGGGTCGGATAAACCTCTTGTTTGCTTGGTGTTGGAGAGAGGATCCCTTTCATTGCTGACAGTTGGTGGTGCTTCATAGAAAACATAGAACATTACAACACAGTGCAGGCCCTTTAACCCTCAATGTTGTGCCGAGCTATGTCCCAATCCCAAGATCAAGCTATCCCACTCGCTTCCTCGACCCTCAGGTTCAATACATCAGGCTCTTGCTTGTACGTGTACCAAAGGACATGTACCAAAGGCCACTCAATGCATATCCCACTGAGGATGCTGGTGAATAGTGAGGGGCCATTTGATCTGGCTGCAAGTCAGTTAATCGTATTTAAATGTATGCATTTGAATATTAATAGGCTTCCCACCCGTTCTGGCTGGGAACTTAATCAATGCCGGCCTGGAAGGGTCGCAGGTTTGGCAACTAGCACAAATCCCTCTTTTTCGTTGACTCCCAATTTTCCAGGCTATCGTGGTTCGCAATTGGGGTTAGGTGACCCAGAGAATCCCCCCTGCCCCTGTCTTTATTTCATATTTCAGCATCCACAATCTTTTATTTTTGATTATTTCTGGCCTATATCCTCCTGAAACGTGAGGGTCATCCAAAAATCTGTTGTCCATATCCCAACTGACTCTCAGGATGGGATTTTAGAGCTCTACTATGGCAGAATATCCTGTGGTGAAAATGGGGATGGCAGAAATGGAGAGTCAGCCAAAAGTACATTGTCCTCAGCAGAAGTGGGTAATCCCACAGGTGGGCGAAGCTGAAAGCTCCAGCCTCAGTCTCCTTACCATCCCTTTGTTCACTGACCTACACGGGCTCTTCCTCCAGCACACTTCAAATTTAAAACTTTCATCCTCACGTTCAAACCCATTGTATCTCTGTAACCTCCACCAGTTGTACAATTCCCAAAGAACTTTGCGCTCCTCCAACTTTAGTATCTCATGCATCCCTGATTTTCATTGTTCCATTAGTGTATCTTTAGATACCTGAACCCTCTGTTCTGGAATTCCCTCGTCTTCCTGTCCGCGTTTTTACCACACTGTTCTTCAAGACAGTCCTTAAAACTTACTTCTTTCATCTGTCCAAATGCCCTCCTATGTGACTGTGTGTCAAATTCTGTCTGATAATGTTGCTATGTGGCATATTGGGGCAGGTTCACCACATTAAAAATACTTTATAAGTGCATGTTGTTGTTTATTGTTGGTCTAAGTGACTGGAGGGATTCACAATTGTCATTGCTTGATGGTTTTCTCTATAATGTCCATAGAATAAGCTTTCCATTTTATTTTTAAATAGTTGGCCTTAATTCTGCATCACCTTTATTTAATTTCAGAGTTCTTAACTTGGGAGCCTTTCTCATTATTATTGCAAGATTGTGCCATTAATTCAGTCTGTTTTTTCTCAGCAATAACATGCAATTCTTGTGAAAAATGCCCCAGTTTGTTTGCTTTGATTGGAAAGGTAGTTGGTTTAAATTTCACTCTGGAAGCTGAGACTTCAGGTAGATTAAATTGTGGTTTCATCTCTATGCACCCATAGAGACTGCACTATTCAAAGAAAAGGAGGGGATGGGGAGAGTGGTGGTTATATCCCGCAATCAATCAATACCTCCAAAAACAGGTTAACTGACCGTTCTTTTATTTGTGTATGTGAGAACTTGTTGTAGGTTGCCTGCTGCTCTTCTCCACATTTCTACGTAGTGAGGAGATATTCTGAGGAGGCACTGAATCAATAGACATAAAAACAGAAAATGCCTGGAAAATTTCAATAGGTCTGACAGCATCTGTGGAAAGAGAATATATTTTCTGCTTTTGGGTTTCAGATTCCAGAATCTGTAATACTTTGGTTTTACCTTACTGAATCATGAGAAGCTGGCATGAATTTTCTGACTATTCACACCAACAGGATCGGTGTAGGGTGACATCAATGGGAAATCCAATTTGTGGTGGGACCAGAGAATTCTGCTGCTAGTGAACAGCACACCTCTTTCCAATGCCAGGAAGCAGGTGGCTGAGAGCTGGAGAATCTCGCTCATTATTTCTATCTTTCATTATCATAGAATCATACAGCCCAGGAGGAAAATGTTCAGCCCATCATGTCCGTGTTGGTACTTTGAAAAACCTAACCAATTTGTTCTCCCCACCCATTTTTACCCACAGCCTTGAATTTTTTGTCCCTTCAAGTATTTATCCAATTTCCCATTTGAGAGTTCCTGCTGAATCTACTTCCATTGCACTTTCAAAAGTGCGTTCCAGATCAAAAGAACTTACTACAATAATTTCTGTTCATCTCCATCACTGATTTTTTTTGACAGTTAATTTAAATTTATGATCTCTGGTTACCCAGCCTTTTACCACTGATAAGAGCTGTTTCCAGTATTAGTACCCATTATGATTCTGAACACGTCCATTAAATCTCTCCTTAACCATCTCAGGTTCTTAATTCCATACACTGTGGACAGAATTAGCAACGGAAATGGGAAAATGAGATCTATAGACTCTTGTGATACTAAAATAAAAGCCAAAATTTGTAGATGCTGAAGAATGGAAATAAAAATTGAAATGGTAGAAAAACTCAGCAGGCCTGCAGCATCTTTGGAGAGAGAAAAGACGAGGAATTTTACCAAAAATAACTAAGGACACAATCTCAGTGGCCTGCGCAACAAGCTAGGGAGATAACACGTGAGGCTTATCACGTGCATGAACTGATCCCATGCCAAAAGCCAGTTTCCTGACTGTGTTTCACCAGTGTGATCGGCTTCATGCCGGCTTAGGGAGTGATCAGTGATCATGCCCATGGAGTGTGGGGAGAGTGGAAGTGTAGGAGTGAAAGGAGGTTATCCAGTACATGGGGAGATTGCGACGCCTGCACAAAGGCACCCAAGAGCTCAGCAAACAGCAACATTAGGCACCCCTCCCCTTCTGAATTGCATCTTAGCATCTTTTTTTAACTAAGTGTGATACAATTGCAACTGGGAGCTCTCCCAAAAGATCTTGTTTTCAGCTAACCAATAGAACTTTCAAAACAACAGGGAAAAAGGGAAAACATTTCTTTTTAGCTTGCTATCCCTTCTAAAACTAAAATGTAAAAAAACCTATTCAAAAACACATAACCATCCTCCTAACAATGCAGGATCATAAAACTAAATCTAGAGTAAACACAAACAACCCCATTTAAGCCACTTAAGTAGCAATAAATGGATATTTCCAGTCAAGCCACCAACAGAGCTAAGAAACTCCTGAAACTGTGAGAGCTGCAGAAATCATGTTTTTTAAAAAAAACTTTCTTAAAGGTACACTAAAATCGCAGGGGAAATTCCTGAATTATGTCCCTGAACCTTCTATGAAGAGAGCGCGATGGAGATTGCAAGGGATGCACTCAAGAGCAGTGAGTGCCTGTGAGATTGGCCTGCACCACAGAAGTGAGGGTCCACAGAATCTTCATCTATGTGACTTTTCTTAAGTAAGTTCTAATCTGGCAGAGATCTTCTGGATCTCAAGAAACAGCTGGCCCCAGACAGATGCTGAGTCTCTGGAAAAGAGCAAAACTGCAGAAGGAGTCTCTGCGCCAGTAAAGGATGCAGCTGTGTGCTGTGAAGGTTCTTCCTGTGTCACCTTATCCTCAGATGTACTCTGGGGGATCAGAGAACTGTTGGGCTGGTTAGCTCTCCGTGATGTAAGTGCCTGAAATACACAAAAGAGCAATGTTGGTGGATAAGCTGAAGCTAATTCAGAGTACATTGCATTCAGAATGAATTGCAGGATTCGGTGAAGTTGTGGAGCTAAGATCCGTACTAGGTTGTTGCAGGAGTCCAAGCTCAGTGTTGCCACAGCAGTGATCCCTGTCATCACTAGCAAGCTCTCCCTTTTCAAATTTGTTAAGGATGTGATCTCTACCATTTCACTTTGATCTGGGCTTCTTGTGCACAAGTTTTGTTTGTATGGATACAAAAACGTGATGAGAGTGGATGTAATAGAGATTGGGTGAATGTGTATGTGGTAAATCCTCCTCGGAAGTGACAGAGATTGGAGTTCGAACAACAGGATTGATGGAATGATGATGTTGTGAAAGTCTTGCTGGGAGAGTAAGTGTTGATAAGTGTCCCCTATAACTGAATGTGTGAGATTCGTGAGGAAAGTAGTCATTTGAGTATATTGTGAAAACTGATGCCTTCATCTTGATGCTAATTCACTTTTTGTTTCTGGGCTCCTAGCATGTTAGATGATCTCCTGAAAACATGCAGGCTGGAGAGTATGGTATGAATGTGTCGGACTGATGTTTAAGTATGGCACTGGGCATTTCAAACTGGCTTGTTGATGGCAGACAGTCAAATCAGCTTCCTACTTGCCAGGTTATTCAGAGAAGAACTCCCCTGTACATAATTAATGAGGTTCCAAGTGCAGAATCTGGCACTGAATCCCACCCTTCTGACCAGCAGGAAAGGCACCCCCGGAGCTACCCACCACTGTACATAAAGTGGGCAAATTCTGCACCTAGAGTTCAGTGTATAGTTTTGGTCTCCTTATTTTGGAAAAGTCATTGAATTAGTAGCAGTTCAGAGAAAGATCACACATCTGAGTGCTCAAATGAGGGTGTTATTATATGAGAAATGGTTGGACATGTGGGCATGTTTGAGTTTAGAAGAATGAGAAATGAAACATATAAAATCCTGAAGAGACTTGACAAGTTGGATGCTGAAAGAATGCTTCTCCTTGTGGGAGAGATTACAATTAAGGGCATAGATTAAAAATAAGAAATGATGTGCAGAGTACATATAGCAAATCCACAGTTCTCTGCACTGACCTTTCCCTCTGATAATTATCCTTTATTAATCTTTTACTTATTTTGGTTGTCACCTTGTCACTTACAGGCAGGTAGCTCTTCTGCAATTTCTCTGGGAAGATGACCCAGGGTATGATGGTACCAGTAAACTGTCATGCTAGATAATGATGTAAAATGATGTGCCGGCTCTACCCCATTCAAGTTCATTTGGTAGTGAAACTTCTGACTGAAATGTGAGGTCAATGACTATTATGATGCAGAGGTTGATCCCTTTTGAGAAGCCACATTGAATTCCCCCAAAGAATTCCTCGCATTGTGATCTGTTAAAAGTATTTGGGAAGGTCTTAACTCTACTTCATTAATGTTTAGAAGGTTCATTAACAGAAATACCTGACACTCTCTTTAAGTGAACAATTAACAAGTGATTTATTTAACTAATCAGAAACTTTAACTGAACAAGTAATATATCGATTAATGTAAGATACTACTGGAATGCTATTCAGATAAATACAAGTCCATTCATTATCCCCAAAAAAACTTCAGTCACTCTCAAAAAATATGCAACCAGGTGATTTGGCTTTGGAAAACCTTTGGAGTTCTTCTGTTCATTCTGCTTAGAAAGACGTAGACTTAGAGGAGATCTAATAGAGGTGTACAAGATTATGAGGGGTATAGATAGAGTAAACAGGATGAAGCTTTTTCCTAGGATGGACTCAAATAGCATGAGGGGTCACTGGCTTAGGGTGAGAGGAGTAAGGTATAATTTGGATGCTAGAGAGAGTTTTTTCACACAGAGGGTGGTGGGGATATGGAACGCGCTGCCAGGTAAGGTGGTGGAGGCAGGCACTCTGGAGTTATTTAAGTGATACTTAGATAGAACATAGAACATAGAACACTACAGCACAGAACAGGCCCTTCGGCCTTCGATGTTGCGCCGACCAATATAAAAAGCAATGCCCCTCCAAACTAAACCATTCCCTTCTCTTCCATATACTTATCAACTAACCTCTTAAACGCCACCAAACTTGGCGCATCTACAACTGCTGCAGGCAGGGCATTCCACTCCCGAACCACCCTTTGGGTAAAGAACCTACCTCTGATATCCGTCCTATAACTATCACCCCTTAATTTAAAGCTGTGTCCCCTCGTGCTAGCTTTCTCCATCCTAGGAAAAAGGCTATCACTGTCCACCCTATCTAAACCTCTAATCATCTTATATGCTTCAATAAGATCCCCTCTTAGCCGCCTCCTTTCTAACGAAAACAACCTCAAATCCCTCAGCCTCTCTTCATAAGACCTGCCCTCCATACCAGGCAACATCCTGGTAAACCTCCTCTGTACCCTCTCCAATGCCTCCACATCTTTCTTATAATGCGGAGACCAGAACTGCACACAATACTCCAAGTGCGGCCGCACTAGAGTTTTGTACAGTTGCAACATGACGTTGCGGCTCCGAAATTCAATCCCCCTACCAATAAAAGCTAAGACTCCATATGCCTTCTTAACAACCTTATCGACTTGACTGCCTACTTTCAGGGATCTATGCACATACACACCAAGATCCCTCTGTTCATCTAGACTACTAAGAATCCTACCATTTGCCCTATACTCTACACATTTATTATTTCTGCCATAGTGCATTACCTCACACTTTTCCACATTAAACTCCATTTGCCACCTCTCGGCCCAGCTCTGCAACTTGTCTAAGTCCCTCTGCAAACTATAACACCCCTCTTCACTATCTACCACTCCACCGACTTTAGTGTCATGATGGACACATGAACAGAATGGGAATGGAGGGATATAGAAAACTTATTTAAAATAGGGATCATGAGCGTTGGGAGTCCCTGGGAAGTGTGTAAATAATCGATGGTATTGATGTATTTTTATCCTATAGGTGCTTTGGTCCGCCTTGTTGTCTAACAAGGGGCATACACGCGATGGGTCGTGGGAAGGCTGCTCTTGGATTTTTTTTGAGATTACCCTAGTGCTTCACGTCGTTAGTGTACTCTTGACCTGGACCATCTGATGGGCAACACGACAGCTCAGTGACTATAGCTGTGCTGTGCAAATACATGGATTTGGGCCTGTGTCTATGGGAGTTTGCACATTCTCCCCGTGCTTGTGTGGGTTTTTCTCCGGGTGCTCCGGTTTCCTCCCACATCCCAAAGATGTGCTCTTAAGGCTGATTGACAGAATAAATTCTCCCTAAATTGTCTCACATTTGGTTTCAATCCATAGACCTATAAACACAGACAGGGATCACGGGTAGAAGTTGGAACATCAAGGTGGCAGCGCGGGCTCGTTAGGCCGAAGGGCCTGTTTCCCGTACTGTTTTATTCTTTGTTCTTTTGTTCTTTGTTCTGACTGTACATCCTTACAGGACGCTATTTGGCCCATCAAATCTGCAACGATGACAGAGCATCTTAGCCAGGCCTAACCGCCTGTCCTATCTCCGTATTCCCATATATTTATCCCAATAACCCCCTCTAACCTACACGTCTTAAGAAATAAGGCATAATTTAGCATGGTCAACTCACCTAAACTGCACAGTGACTTCCTTTTATTAAAACATAAAACACTGGAAGTATTTAATAGGTCTGGCAGCAACTGTGGTGAGAGAAATTTAATGGGAAGGTAATTTTTCAGATTGATGGAAGGGATTTAAAGCAAATGCAGAGACAAGGAAAGGGGGAGGGCAAGAAAAGAACACAAAGGAAGGACCATTATAGGATAGAAAGGGAAGACATTAAATATTAAATGACAAAAGAGATAATGATGCAATATAAAGGATGATAAAGAGAGAAAAGATGTGTTTAGAGGAGTTGTGAATGGGACAATGCAGAATCACTGCCAACAGATGCCATCCAGAAACAACAAAAAATTAAAAGCTTAGCATGTTTTGCAGTCTTTCTTTGCTTATATGTTGCCTTTCATCCAAACATATCTCAGAAATGTTTCAGATAATTCATTGTTTTTTTAAATAAAAGTGCAATGACTATTTTCATGCATACAAATATGGCACTCATTTTGCAACAGTGTTCCATAAAACAAAGCACAAGATGTATGATTAGGTAACTTGTTAAAGATGTCAGTGATAGAGAGCATGTTGCCAGGAATCATTAACGTCCAAGTGGACTTTACTACACTATCGTTAGCTTGAGTGGAATATACACTATACTGTCATCATCTCAAGAGAGATTAACTTCACATGCATTGTGTGCCAAAATCATATTCCTGTTCTTTATAAATGTTGTGTGCAACTTTAAGATGAGGAGGTACAGAGAAAGAGATATTGGGAAAGACATTGCTGTGTACAGACCATTGGGTTCCAGCATTGCGTCACCAGGACTGGTTTGATACTGAAATATGTGATCTCCTAGAACAAAAATGAGCTGCTTTCAATACTTGGTATAATAACAAAAGCCAAAAGGGGAGCATTCCATCAGGTTACTCACCTGATGAAGGAGCAGTACTTAGAAAGCTGCTGGCTTTTGCTACCAAATAAACCTATTGGACTTTAATCTGGTGTTGTGAAACTTCATACTGTGTTTACCCCAATCTAATACTGGCATCTCCATACCATGAAGAAATGCTCCTAGAGCCAGTGTCACTTTAGACCTTCTGGAGTAACCACTGACAAGCCCTTTGTTGTCTGACAAATCCAAGAAAAATGCTGAAAATACCAATAATTTTTATGGAATTAATTGACTTGAACATTAGTGCCGGAAGACTGGAGGATAGCGAATGTGGTCCCATTGTTCAAGAAGGGGAAGAGAGACTTTCCGGGGAATTATAGGCCGGTGAGTCTTACGTCTGTTGTGGGCAAAGTATTGGAGAGAATTATTAGGGATAGGATTTATAGTTATTTAGAGAGAAGTGAATTGATTGGGGATAGTCAGCATGGTTTTGTGAAGGGTAGGTCGTGCCTTACTAACCTCATTGAGTTTTTTGAAAAAGTGACCAAAGAGGTGGATGGGGGTAAGGCAGTTGATGTGGTATATATGGACTTTAGTAAGGCGTTCGATAAGGTGGCCCATGGAAGGCTTCTGCAGAAAATGCAGATGTATGGGATAGAGGGTGATTTAGCTAATTGGATTAGGAATTGGCTAGCAGATAGAAGACAGAGGGTGGTGGTTGATGGAAGTTATTCATCGTGGAGTTCGGTTACAAGTGGTGTACCTCAGGGATCTGTTTTGGGGCCCCTGCTGTTTGTAATTTTTATAAATGATCTGGATGAGGGTATTGAAGGATGGATTAGTAAATTTGCGGATAACACCAAAGTCAGAGGAGTGGTAGATAGTGAAGAGGGGTGCTCTAGTTTGCAGAGAGACTTGGACAAGCTGCAGAGCTGGGCCGAGAGGTGGCAAATGGAGTTTAATGTGGAAAAGTGTGAGGTAATTCACTTTGGCAGGAATAACAAATGTGTAGAGTATAGGGCTAATGGTAGGACTCTTAATAGTGTTGATGAACAGAGGGATCTTGGTGTATATGTGCATAGATCCCTGAAAGTTGGCAATCAAGTCGATAAGGTTGTTAAGAAGGCATATGGAGTCTTAGCTTTTATTGGTAGGGGGATTGAATTTCGGAGCCGCAACGTCATGTTGCAACTGTACAAAACTCTAGTGCGGCCGCACTTGGAGTATTGTGTGCAGTTCTGGTCCCCACATTATAAGAAAGATGTGGAGGCATTGGAGAGGGTACAGAGGAGGTTTACCAGGATGTTGCCTGGTATGGAGGGCAGGTCTTATGAAGAGAGGCTGAGGGATTTGAGGTTGTTTTCGTTAGAAAGAAGGCGGCTAAGAGGAGACCTTATTGAAACGTATAAGATGATTAGAGGTTTAGATAGGGTGGACAGTGATAGCCTTTTTCCTAGGATGGAGAAAGCTAGCACGAGGGGACATAGCTTTAAATTAAGGGGTGGTGGTTTTAGGACAGATGTCAAAGGTAGGTTCTTTACCCAGAGGGTGGTAAGGGTATGGAATGCCTTGCCTGCGTCAATTGTAGATGCACCTAGTTGGGTGGCGTTTAAGAGGTTATTAGATAAGTTTATGGATGAAAAGGGAATGGTTTAGGTTAGAGGGTCACTGCTTGTTCCTAATTGGTCGGCGCAACATCGAAGGCCGAAGGGCCTGTTCAGCGCTGTAATGTTCTATGTTCTATGAACAATCGCAAGGCTGTATGAATGGTGATCCAAAAATTTGAATGTCCATGGAATGTCATTAGAATTCTGAAATTACTTCAAGATGATGTAACTGCAGTTATCTTGACCGAAAAACCTGGAAGAGATGTTTACAAAACCTGAACTGAGGTCAAGAAAGACTGTGTGATAGCCCCCATGCGATTTACAATCTATCTTACGGTGGTTGTTCACTTCATTAAAGATCAATTGCCCTCTGGTGTCCATATTAAATACTGCCTAACTGGAAGGCTCTTTAACCTTGATCACACCCATACCAAAACTAATGTGATCATCATTAATGTACAGGATCTATATTTGCAGATGTCTGTCCTGTCATTGCCCACTTAGAAACAGATTTGCAAACTATTTTCAATCTCTTGAATTCTGCACGCATTTCGGGAAAAAAAATGTAGGGGGGAGGTATATGATAAAGGGTAGACCTATTAAGAGTATAGAAACGCAGAGGGACCTGGGTGTGCAGGTGAACAAGTCTCTGAAGGTGGCAGAGCAAGTGGAGAAGGTTGTGAAGAAAGCATATAGTATGTTAGCCTTTATAGGAAAGGGTATAGAGTACAAGAGCTGGCCTTTAATGTTGCAGTTGTATAAAACGCTGGTTAGACCTCATTTGGAATACTGCGTCCAGTTCTGGTCGCCTTACTACTGAAAGGACGTGGAGACTCTGGAGAGAGTGCAGAGGAGGTTTACCAGATGCTGCCTGGTATGGAAGGTCTGAGTTACGAGGAGAGGTTAGGCAAATTGGGACTGTTTTCCTTAGAAAGACGTAGACTTAGAGGAGATCTGATAGAGGTGTACAAGATTTTGAAGGGAATAGATAGAGTAAACAGGGTTAAGCTTTTTCCTAGGATGGACTCAAATAGTATGAGGGGTCACGGGCTTAGGGTGAGGGGGGTAAGGTATAATTTTGATGCTAGAGGGAGTTTTTTCACACAGAGGGTGGTGGGGGTATGGAATGCGCTGCCAAGTAAAGTGGTGGAGGCAGGTACTCTGGAGTTATTTAAGAAATACTTAGATGGGCACATGAACAGAATGGGGATGGAGGGGTATAGAAAACTGATTTAAAATAGGGATCATGAGCCTTGGGAGTCCCTGGGAAGTGTGTAAATAGATGATGATATTGATGTATTTGTTTTTATCCTACAGGTGCTTTGGTCCACCTTGTTGTCTAACGAGGGGCATACATGCGATGGGTCGTGAGAGGGCTACTCTTGGATCCTTTTCGAGAGAATCCTACTGCTTCATGTTGTTAGTGTATGCTTGACCTGGACCATCTGATGGGCAACACGACAGCTCAGTGACTATCGCTGTGTTGTGCAGATACATGGATTTGGGCCTGTGTCTGTGGGAGTTTGTGCATTCTCCCTGTGCTTGCGTGGGTTTTCTCTGGGAGCTCCGGTTTCCTCCCACATCCCAAAGATGTGCTCTTAGGCTAATTGGCAAAACAAATTCTCCCTAAATTGTCTCAAATTTGGTATTTAATCCATAGATCTATAAACATGGACAGGGATCTTCGGGTAGAGGTGGGAACATAGGGATGGCGGCGCAGGCTCGTTGGGCCAAAGGGCCTGTTTCCCGTGCTGTTTTGTCCTTTGTTCTTTGTATTCTACTTGAAACTAAGGCTATCTTGAATGTCATAGAGGTTTACAGCATGGAAACAGACCCAATGTTGCCAGACCAAAACTCATAAACCCAGTCAATCAAATATCCCACCTCACATATATATATAGAAGGCAAGGCTCTAAGTCAGTGTTTCCTATATCCTGACAGCCACTTTTTTCAAAATGTGATAATTGACAAGGAGATTCAAACCGGATTAGCTGGCACAGCTCAGCATTATACAACTATGACAATGCATATTTGACAACAAAAACCTTCACAAGTTCACAAAACTTATTATTTATATTGTCATTTATATTGGAAGCATTTCTCATTCTGGTCATCCCTGTACTTGCCAATAACAGAACAGGAATCCTGACATTGAATGACAGGGTCCCCGTTTGAATACATTTAAATATAAAAAGTGTGAGGTAATGTACTTTGGCAGGAACAATAAATGTGTAGAGTATAGGGCTAATGGTAGGGCTCTTAATAGTGTTGAGGAACAGAAGGATCTTGGTGTATGTGTCAATAGATCCCTGAAAGTAGGCAGTCAAGTGGATAAAGTTGTTAAGAAGGCATATGGAGTCTTAGCTTTTATTGGTAGGGGGATTGAATTTAGGAGCCGCAGCATCATGTTGCAACTGTACAAAACTCTAGTGCGGCCGCACTTGGAGTATTGTGTGCAGTTCTGGTCCCCACATTATAAGAAAGATGTGGAGGCATTGGAGAGGGTACAGAGGAGGTTTACCAGGATGTTGCCTGGTATGGAGGCAGGTCCTATGAAGAGAGGTTGAAGGATTTGAGGTTGTTTTCGTTAGAAAGGAGGCGGCTAAGAGGGGATCTTATTGAAGCATATAAGATGATTAGAGGTTTAGATAGGGTGGACAGTGATAGCCTTTTTCCTAGGATGGAGAAAGCTAGCACGAGGGGACACAGCTTTAAATTAAGGGGTATAGTTATAGGATGGATATCAGAGGTAGGTTCTTTACTCAAAGAGTGATTAGGGAGTGGAATGCCCTGCCTGCAGCTGTTGTAGATGCGCCAAGTTTGGTGGCGTTTAAGAGGTTAATTGATAAGTATATGGAAGAGAAGGGAATGGTTTAGTTTGGAGGGGCATTGCTTTTTATTTTGGTCGGCACAACATCGAAGGCCGAAGGGCCTGTTCTGTGCTGTAATGTTCTATGTTCTATGTTCTAATTATCAGGCCTTCATGCCTGACAGTTCTCCTCCCCATTAGATTGTCCATTCATTGTGACGTGGAAGCACACACTGATGTGAATCACAGCAGGTTTCCTACAGCGTGCACTTAATGAGTAGAACCCACCAGAGGAATTCAGGGAGTGCTTGGCTTAGTGAGGCACTACTCCCAGGATTGCTTGCTGAGACTGTCTGGGCATGATCAATACAATAAATGATTGTATCGAGGTACTTTAAAAATGGTGCCCATTCTTTTACAACTGAAGTTGCTAGCAGCTTGGGCTTAATCAGAGTCCGTCCAGTCAGTGTGACATTGTGGGGCCTGCTCCTTTATTTTCTTTCAGCTATGTGCAGATAAAAAAGGAACGAAAGCTGCCTTTAGCGCCAGCGGTTTCCTTGCTATTTTTCTGGCCTGCTGTGTCACTCACTTACTTATGAGAAAATTCTGCCTCTAGTGTACAAAACAGTTGTCATGATCACATTCCTTTGGTGCAGTGAGATCTACACAGTGTCGAGGAGTACTAGAGAAATTCCTTCAGCAATGCTTTCACTGCATTCTCTGGAGTCAATGGGAGGACCACCAAATAAATGCTGGTGCCCTTCTTGAAGCTCGCTCCAAGAGCATTCAGGCAAAACTCCTTAAAGATCAACTTCAATACATTGGTCACTGTGTCCAGACTGCTAAAAAATGACTCCCCCATCAGGTCCTGTTTGCTCTATTCTCAAACGGCTAATGCTTTAAAAAAGATGCTTCAAAGACTCTCCAAAACTCTCTGTGAAGTGCAGCAGCATTCACATTAATGACTGCAAGAAGACTGCTACCAATTGTTAAAAATAGCAACAACAGTCCATCAAGTGGCATCATGCTTTGAGTTGCAGTGTCTTAATGATGAAGCAAAGTGGCCTCAGAGGAAGAAAGGGAACAAAACCTGCACTCTGGATCCCACTGCGTCATTTGCCCAAAAATCTGTGGGTCAAGAATCAGCCTAGCCAATTACACAAAGACCTGTGGCAGAAACTTGTAATCCTGAGGAAATTGAGGAACAGCCACAGGCCGATAGGAAAAGAGTAGCGACGTCTGCAAGGGCTCAGGGACAGATTATACTGTCATTTGAACCTGTTCCACCATTGAATTATATCATGGACGATTTGGAGTTTAACTTAAGCTACCCATCTTTAATCCATATTCCATTTACTTTTATATAATATCAATGCATTGCTCTGCATTAGGGTTACGGTTAGGGTTTGCACAAAGAAGCCTCTGTGTTTGTTGTCATGGTTAGGAATGAAGAATAGGTTTGGTCATCCACTTCAGTCTTGTCCTGTAAGCAAATAGAACATATATAGAACATATAGAACACTACAGCACAGAACAGGCCCTTCGGCCTTCGATGTTGCGCCGACCAATATAAAAAGCAATGCCCCTCCAAACTAAACCATTCCCTTCTCTTCCATATACTTATCAACTAACCTCTTAACCGCCACCAAACTTGGCGCATCCACAACTGCTGCAGGCAGGGCATTCCACTCCCAAACCACCCTTTGGGTAAAGAACCTACCTCTGACATCCGTCCTATAACTATCACAAAATGGAAACCAAATGTCCATAGAAGAATCTGGAAAAAGATGGGTGTTACTAAAGTGCAAAGTCCAAGAACTATCTCATGATATAAGCATGTTGATTTGTAGTGTATAGGCAAAAAAAAAGAAATTTCTGGAAAAACTCAACAAGTCTGGTAGTACCTCTGGATAGAAAAACAGAAGTAACATTTCAAATCCAATATTACTCTTCTTTTCACTTTTTGTTCCAGATTTTTAGCATCTTAATATTTTGCTTTTAGTTTAGCATGTGAAACCATACGTTAGTAGTGTGCTTGATGTTTGCTGGCTGCCACATGTCAAGGGCCAACAGATTGCCACGCATCAATGTGAAATTGCTTAGTAAAACATGAACATATACATTGTTCCATGCATAGAACTCTCAAGAACGATTACCATGGTGTATCCTTTATTCTTGCCTCAAATGTAAACTTCCTGCATCTTAAGATACCCTTAAAGGCATGTGATACATACTTTGGAAACCAGGCTCAGTGCCCTGGTAAGACAGCACTGACGCTTTATCTCCATAAAGAATGCTCCAGCAATGCTATAGCATGGCCACTATATCCTAAGACAGGGGCTGGAATTTTACAACCTGCCCGCTATGGGAATAGAGCAGTGAGGGGTGGACAATGGAAAGGTCTGTTGATGTCAGGTGGGATTTTACACTCTTGGGACAAGTGAACTGTAAAATCCCCTATAGGATCTTCATTCTCTTGGAGACCCCCTCAGGCAACCATCCCCAATTTTACCCCATTGAATGAAATCACTCCAGTGTGATCATTTACTTCAGGCATTTGTTCCCAGACTTCAAAGGTGTTAAGTTTAATCAGACAGCTTTTAAGCGCTGCTGACAATGATTGTCACCCGCGAGCCTAAAACTTTCAAAAGGGAATTGGATCACCATGTAAAAAGAAATGTTTGTAGGGCTTTGGGGAAAGGGATGGGACTAACTAGATAGCTAGTAATGGCATATTGGGCTGAATGGTCTCTGTGCTATGTAAAACTGCAGGTGGAATTTTCTGAAATTTACTTAAAGACTGTCTCTGCGGAGAAAACTGGTGTGCAATCTTGATATTTTGGCACTTAGAATAAAACAGATTTTCTGGCATCTCTGACACATCATGCTGATAGAGCGGAGCCTCGTAGAGTTGCCAATCTTTTAAAGGATCAGTGAGCTATAAGAAAATCTCCCCCCCTCAAAAATACGGGGAACCCCTCCCACAGCTAAAGGGAAACCTCCCTCCTAAGCACCAGAGGTAACCACCACCACCACAACCACCCCCAAAGTGCACTGCCTCTGGCACTTCCTCCATGGGTTATACTTACCTTTGTGCCCCCGGTAAATTTCTCTTGACTCATTCACACATGTTGATAAGGTATTAATATTCAGTGAGAGGGGAACATGTGGCTGGGAAGCCCTTTAATTGTACTTAACTTTCTTACAATTTATTGAAATAAAAGTGTTACATCACGAACAAAGGGCATGGAAAATCGAAAAATGCGATCTTGCCATCAAGATTTTAGCTTTCCTATTCTTGAGAGATTTTGTGCCCATGTCACCATTTGCATTCATGGCAAATGGTGGTGCAAAATCACTCTCTACAGTTTTATTTCACTCAAATTATTATGTGTCGGGAGTGTTATGCATTTACACAATCTGACCACACATTACAACCTAAGGTCAGCTCATTAAAATTCACAGCATCCAAGGAGCAACAATTTTGCTAAGAGATTGTGTTACCTCCTCATAAAGGCTGTGGAATGAAGTCCCACTCCAGAAACTAGAACACAATCTAGGCTGACACTGCAGTAAATTAGAGTTCAGAAGCCAGACAATGAACGATAGAAGCAAAATGCAGGACTGAAGGACTGTTACATTATTGAGCTTGTCTTTTGAATCAGAAGTTAAATCAAGGCTCGGTCTATTCTCTCTGGCATTTATAAAAGTTCAAATGGCCAATATTTATCCTTCAGTCAATTGCATTCAAGTCCAAGGTGAACATTGAAACCCTCTCCTTTTTCTCTCCATAGGTGCTGCCAGACCTGATCAGTTTTTCCGGCACTTTATGTTTTATTTCAAATCTTCAGCATCTGCAATATTTTGCTTCTATTGTATAGTTGCACTAAAAACAGATTATCTACTCATTCATCCCATTGCTGCTTTTGAAAGCTTGCAGTGCTCAAATTTACATCTATGTTTTCTACATTACATTATAATTCAAAATATTTCATTTGTCTTTAAAGCACTTTGGGACATGCTGAGCTCATTAAAAGTGCTATACGAAAACAATTTTTCTTTCTAGGGTTCAGAAGAAATAACTGCAGTGATAAGATATGCTTATTTATTTCTATCAGATGCAGACTTAAAGGAGCCATATCTGAGAATTGTTCACTTCATGTAAAATTTTGAAATTTAGGACCACTACTGTTGTTCAGATTTAACATTGAACATAGGCATTGATTGCCCTCTATGTAAATATCAAAGATCCATTGACATTATTTCAATAAGCAAGATAATTTCTCCTGGTGTTTAAAATGAAGCCACCATGTTTATCCATACTGCAGAGAGGCCACAGGATGCAGTCAGCCTTCGTTTAGAAATAACAGATCATATGTCCTGAATTGCCTAGAATTCTTGTGGCTGTAACCGAATTAGTGCTGGAAATATTGCAGCAAATATAATTAATATCAGTGATATAAGGCCCAGTTTCAGTTGTTAACTGTTGATATGTTAATGTTGATTGTTACACATTTAGAGGAAGAAAAGCTGGAGGAGGCTCAGTTAGAATTTAAATGCCTGAACAGACCAGCCATGCTACGGCCTGTTTCTGTGCCGTAAGTAATGTGTAATTCTATGTGATATGAAATTTCCCATTAACCATTGTACATGGCTAATGTTTTTAAAGCTGTCTTATATTAATGCTGAAGAGCATTATTGAGGCAGAAATTGCAGTGGGAAGGTGCAATCTTTACATTGCCTTAAGTGGGTAAAACCATAGCATCCACTGCACCCATCAGTGGATAGTGATGTACCTTGCTTTCGTACTAAGGATGAAATGTCAATGTCAGCTTGTAAGTGCAACTTCATTCGTTAGGATAGGTTAACATATGGAACTGCCACAATTGAAAGATGGCATGTACCACTTCACTTTGAGTTAATGTTGCCTTACAGAACTGCTGCCGCCTTTATCAAAATATATTCTCAGGATGTGGGCATCTTGACATGACTAGTAGATGATGCCTGTTCATAGCTGCCTGAAGATAACTGCTGGGAAGACCCCTTCAGATGGTAGTTAAGATTCAAGCACAACAGTGTCAAAGAGGCCAGGTAAGGATGGCAGATTTATTTCCCAGTAAACATTAGTGAGCCAGTGGCTTTTCATGATAATCCATGTCACTTATAGAAGCCACCTTTAAAAACTGAATTTAAATTTTCTTCCTTGGTGAGATTTGAACTCATGCTTCTAACAGTTAAGAATGTAGCTGATGGTAAACGGTGGGTCTCAGAAGGGAAACTTGAAACAACTGCCTTTAGTTATATTTTGCAGTTTGATGTAATGTGAGGAAAGATTTGAAATCCATAGAATGATGTCCCAGAAATTTAGTGATTTTAAATAAATTTTAGTGATTTTAAATAAAATAAAGGTTTATTAAACAATAAAATAAATGTTTATTAAACAATAAAATAAACAACTATAGTCAACAATAAGTACACTTAACTAAAACAATGGCTATATACAGCATCACTAACTTTAACCAATTCCAAACACCTTTATTTCACCACCTTCAGAGCTAATGCGCATCAAAATTCCACAATATTCTATAAGGTTTTAAAAAAAAGAAAGAAAAAATCTCGTAATAGTTGCCATAACAGGCAATTATATCTCTTTGGGTTGCTTCTAAATTCTCTCTCAGTGTACCCGAACAGGTGCTGGAGTGTGGCAATTAGAGGATTTTCATAATAACCTCATTGCAGTGGTAATGTAAACTTACTTGTGACTAATAAATAAACCAAAACTTTTTTCTAAGATAGAACAAAACAGCTGTTGTTTTCCAAGACGGGCTTGCTAGTAAATTGTGCCATGTCTGTCAAAGCTGCCTTTTATGTTCCTCTGACATTGATGAAGTCAGTCAGACATAGAGGGTTCTCATATTTGCTGCAGTGCCTGGACCCTCACATATACAGAAAGTCATTGACTGCATGTATGTGGCAATGAAAGTGCCCTCAGATTATCCTGGTGTATTTGTTATTCCAAAGGTATTCCACTCCACCAATATTAAGCTAGTATGTAACACTCAGAAGGTTATCATGCTGTTCTGTGCAAGATCTTGGAAGCTGCCACGATTCATTCTTTCTGTGGTAGTCACTACCCACAGATAAAAACCTTTCTCGTCCATTTCCTATGTGGTGCAACCACTGTGGCTTCAGCAGAGCTGCTCTTACCTTTGCTCTGAGATATGAGAAATTTAAGTTGATTCTTTTTGAGAGCGATGCCAAATACTGCTCCACCAGTACCTGTGCAGGGACAGATTCAGTCATCAGGTCAGGAGGGAGCAGATAGGACTCTGCCTGAAAAGGAGGGGAACTCTTTAAGGTGAATCCCTACTTCATGTTCCCTTTTCCAGTTTCCCTTCCATGGCCCAATTATACTGCCTTGCTAAACCAAGAACTGGAGAATACTTTGCTGCATTCTGGCGAGGCACTGAATAGCCATCCTGTTCAAAGTGGCAGACTGAATGTGCAGATGATTGATCAGGACCAGCCTGAACTCAGTTATTCACGGTGTCTGATATTCTAGGGGATCACTCTTTCCTTGGAGCTGGGCATCAGTGCAGATTGGAGACGGACCCCTCCAATCTCTCTCCAAATGCTAATACATGTACACTGCTATTTCAGATGTGCCAAGGATAACTCCTGGGACTCACCATTTACATTTAGCTGAACATTGCTTGGGGTATCTTGTGCTATTCAATGGAATTCTCCAATGTTGTCCCTATTTCCAGCAGCTGCTTACGTGTGATGTGTGCATCACCAAATGATAAATTAGCAATCTATACTGCAACACTCATCGTGGTGCATATGTATCTAGACTACTGTGCCTGAGCTCTGAGATAGCGTTCTCCTCCACTTCCTCCTCCCTCTGTTGCTCCGCCATCACCCTCAACAGACCGTGGAAAATGAAAAACTAGAGTTATTGCTGATAAAGGAAAGGAGTCAGACTCAACAGTGTGTGTCATGAAATTTAAAAAATTGGTGGCATCAATTAACACTGTTATATATCAGGTAGTAGTGTAATATTCAATTCTGTCACCGGATGTGTTGAGGGTGTCAACATCCACCCTGCTAATGTTTAAAGCCAGTTTCTCTGCAATGATCAATGTTGCTATAACTGCAATGCTGCCCTTGGTTCTCTGGCTCCCTGGAAGTTGTGCCTTCTCTTCTGCAATGAGAGAAATCAGGAGCTATGAGTGTGAGAAGTGAAATGTGTAGAGGATGGAATGAAAACATTTGTCTAAGGTGATATATGATGGATAGTTGCATGATAAAAATAAAATGACAGTGTATGTGAGCGTAGGGTATTCAGATGAGTCTGTGAGAGATGCTTGAAGAGAGAAGATTAAATGGAAATTAAAGCAATGTTGTTGTGAAAGCTGCTGTACAGGAGAATGATAGAGAAAACAGAGTGTAGAGATTGACACCTGGAGTAGTTACACCTCTTACTTTTTCTGACCGCACCTGGTTATCAAATCTCTTGTGCACTGAATCCAGGTTCAAGGGATCACACTATCTAAGTGACTTCCGGCCATGCCTGTTTATTTTGGGCAGATGGTCTCTTCCTTCCTTGTCTTAATGCCTTCTTTCTTGGTTCTTCAGCCTTCAAATACAATGTTGAATGCAACCATTCTGATCCTTGCTGAGGTGCCTTTAAATAGAGAGTTTGTGTGGGATATCATCAGGCCAGACTCCAGGTGGAATTCTCCCACATCCCTAATGATGAGATATTAGCAGGTGGGCAGAGATTTCAATGGGAGGCTCAAAACTCAGTTTTACTCTTGCATGCCATTACAGCGGGATCTTCCAATGCTGCCAGCCATGGCAATTTGAGAATTTCACTGGAGGCTGGCATGATGCCTATGCAGGTGATGGACTGAGCTGAATCTTCAGCCACATCTGATTCTCTGCAACACCAGTGGGAAAAGATACCGGTCCGGAACACATCTAGACCAACATGGCATGCGGAAGTTGTTTCATATTAATGTTCTCACCCTTAAAGCTTATTGCGTTCATGTCATAAGTGTTCTGTGTGATTGGCGTCAGCCTCATTATCATTGCCTGTTAAGAGAAATCTGGGATATCAAACTTTATACGATAGCAGTGAAATCATGGAATAGCTAAGTGTAAGGTGACTGCAATTGAGGTGATGCGCATTAAGGATGCAGGAAGGAAGGGCATGCCAACCTAGCTGAAAAACAACTGAATCAGGGCCTTCGTGGTGTCCCTGTTCCTGTGAATGACCTGATTGCACTCTCACCTCCTTGCTGTCTGACTGCCCAGCATCTGCATCCAAGTCAACACCAATGTCATATCTGAGGCAAGTATTGCAGCATCAGCATCATTGTGTTCCAGACGTTTCTGTCTGAAATAGTGAGATTGTGAAATGCGCAGCAGACAATGACCATGACTGTTACTCTTTTGGGTAAATACTGCAGGGTGCCCCTGACTCCTTCAAGACACCTGAACCTTCACTTCAGCAGGCTAATGCTCCTTTTCCTTTTCATGCTGGTGGATAGACGGCAGTGATTGTATCTCTCCTCAGTTTCAATCCTCACAATTGACAGGTCACCAGCCATCTTTATAATGGATAATCCTTGTTGCCAATTAACTACCCATTGAACTGAGTTGGAGCAGTGAAGAGTCTTGGCACTTGTGAGTGGCAAATCATCTGAGTTGCCTGAGTACCTGAATCTGGGTCTTGTGGTCACCGATTATCTGACTGTTCATAGAATGGAGACTTTTTCTGCTCACAAAGGCACCAGGCTGGCCATCTGGCGCCTTGATGGGTGCAATCAATGGCAGCCTGGATGTGTGGAAACCCTGCAATAACAGCAAATTCTTTCTCACACTCAGCCTGGCTGGCTTGGTCCGTTCTGAAATAAATGAATGTCCTGACATATCTGAACAGGTATCAGAATTCTGCCACTTTGCTTACCACAGAATCAAAACAAGTGAGGGACAGTCAAAGAAATTGCCTGTTGACCTTGGATGGAAATTTCTGATGTGGAGATGCCGGCATTGGACTGGGGTAAATGCAGTAAGTACTATCAAATAAATCGGTTGGACTTAAACCTGTTGTTGTCAGACTTCTTAATGGAAGTTTCTGGTCATGCTTGAGCGAGGCCATAAAATTGCACGTAGAGTGTCAATGATCAGCTGGACACAGCTGTGTGCAGCTGACTGGAAGACTCCACAAAGATCACCCACAGAACTCTGGAATGATCTGGAGGCATTTAGTGCCACTGTGACCTTCAAAGATGTAGGCATTAGATACCCACCCATTCAATTGGAGGTTATCTTTGGACCAATCATCTTGTAGATGCCTATCACTGCCTCCCTTGCAAGCTGTAGCCTTCTACAGCATTGACCTCTGTTATGTCTAGTTAATTTTATTTGCCTGAATATCCTGGCAGCTTGTTAGCCTTCTATGGGGGTGTCTTCCTTGCCCTCTCTGCTGGCCCTGATGATCATGCACCTGCACGTCTAACCAAGGGGAACCACCAGATCTACTCTGTCCTTGTTCCCTGTCTTCTATAGAGGATGAGGTTCTTCCTGCATGAAGATTGACAAAGGGATGCAAACTTCCATTGCCAGAGGAAAGCAATATCCTGTTGGATATTGCAACATCCATGCTGTGATGAACCTAAATAGAAAACACTCTTAATGCTCCAAAACACCACCTCATTTGCTCCTCAAAACTCCTAACTCCTCAACCAGCCCTTGCACCGGGCCTCTTTTATCCTGCCCGGAATGAACAAAGTTTAAAAAAGGTTGAGCCACCTGTCCGTTTTGCCCATGTGATTAACTTAAAATTTCACAGGCAGTGTTAAATTCGGGTCAATTGGGGATTTAATCCTGTCCATTATTGTTAGTGAGCACTGTATCAATCCACACCAGATATTGGCCAAGTGCACAATGTTGCTGGGATGCATACCCCAGTTTATCATGTAACAGTCTTCTGGGTCGGGCATGCATCAGACTGTTGACGTAAAATCTATCCATGGGCCAGAATTTTACTGCCCCATCTGCGTGGGAATCAGATCAGATAAGGGGCAGACATGGGAAAATCTGTCGACCTCTGGCGAGATTTTACGGTTTTGGGATGAGCAAGTTGTAAAATCCCGCCCACGAATCAGTGGTCTGGCCACAATCGATGAACATAAGATTAATTAATTTTGCAATTAATACCTGCTGCAGCCTAGATAAGGCTGAGGAATAAGAATTTAGATTCACATTTACCTTCAGATTAGAGAGGGATTAGTGTCACCTATTGCTGGGTTACAGTTGGTATTAAACCTCTGGTAAATCAAAGCCTCATACAATATTGCTCATTGAGTGGAAGTTAAATTCTTTGCCTGTACATTGTAATGGGTGTAAAATGCCCTGCAAGTTTAATTTGTCTATCTGCATGCCAGTGGACTTTTGCTTCCTCCTTTTCTTCCGGGCACCAAAGCACAAATCCGTAATGTAAATTAAAGGTTTTGTCAGGTGACCCCGATCAGTGGAGACTCAGCCTAATAAGTTTGTGGAAAGTTAAATGTCAGCCAACAGGACCAGTGCAGCTCACGAGCAGCCAAAATCAACCAACCTGTGATCTAGCTAGTCTGTGATTTCTTTTAAATAGCACAAGAAAATGGCATCCTACAATCCCTACAGTACAGAAAAATGCCATCCAGCACATCTGCATTGACTCTCCAAAAGGGCATCTTACCCTGAAAAGGAGATTTATCAGGATGGTACCAGGGACTTCAGTTATGTGGAAATATTAAGAAATTGGGGTTGTTCTCCTGAAAACAGAGAAGATTCAAAGAAGCTTTAATAATGGGGTTCAATATTATGAGAAGTTTTGGGACAGCAAGTAAAGAGAACAGTAACAGGTGGGACAGTAACCAGAGGAAATGGATTTCAGATAATTAGCGAAAGAACAATGAGGAAAAATGAGGAGAATTTTTTTTGTAGAGAGCTAGGATGACCTGGAAAACACTGTCGGAAAGGCAGTGAATTCAAATTCAGTGACAAATATCAAAAAGGAATTGAATTAATTCACAAAAGTAAAAACTTTGCATGGCTAAGGGAATAAAGCAGGAGAATGTAATTAACTAATTCGTTCTTTCAAATTACCGGCACAACAATTGTGGTGATGTCCTTTAAAGACAATGCAGCAGAGTTCAGTAAGTAATCTCACAACACTAGGTTAAAGTCCAACAGGTTTATTTAGTAATATGAGCTTTCACAGTGTTGCCCTTTCATCAGCAGAGTAACAACATGGCTTGTGCAACCAACTGGGGAGTAAAGAATGGAATCACCCAATGTTAAGACAGACTTCTGGAAGAGAGACACTATGGATAGCTATGTACAACCACAAGGCTGTTAGCTTCTGTACAATTTTTCTTGTAAATAAATATGTTTCCCATGAAACTGGTGAATATGCACCATTATATCTGTCGGTGAAGGTAAATGATCCTGATGCTGTTTCTGGTCTGATACCAATGAGTGTCCTGTTTTAATTGAAGTTGAGGAAAAAAATTATTACTCACCAAAATGCTTCTTTTTGGATTAATAGACTCATTTGGCTCCTCCATGGAAGACTGGACACTATGCATAGAATGCCTTGAGTATTATTTCCAAGCAGACAAAATAGGGAAGGAGGTGGAATACAAAGCTATTTTCCTAAATGTTGTGGAACTCAGACCTATAACCTTATTCGCAGTCTTATAGCCCCAACATGCCTGACTCCAACTGTTTAGTGAGTTTGTGGATTTAGTGAAGGCACATTTCCAACCTCAACCATGAGTCATACTCCAGAGGTTCAAATTTAATTCGAGGGGAAGAGTCCTAGGTGAAATGATTGTGACTTATATTACTAAATTGAAGCAACTATCAAAATATTGTAATTTTGAAACCACTCTGAATGTCATGTTATGGATTAGGTTAGCCTGTGACATGAGTAATGAAGGTTGCTTGCAAAGATTGACAAATTTTAAATGAGCAATAGAGATAGCACTGCGAAAGGAAAGTGCAAAGAAGGATGCACATGAGTTGCAGAAGCACAAAATTGTTCTGTTCATCGGAAACTACTGTCCCATGTGTCAAGAGTTCTCTCAGAGGCCGATAAAGACTATTCACAAACTACTCACAAATCAAGAAAGAAGGGCTATCAATTGTTTTTGGTGTCAAGAAATTCCACTAGTAAGTACATTGTAGAGACTTTACCATCATTTCTGACCAGAAACCAGAAATGTCTCCTCAAAGAGGACAAGGCTATCACCAATTGCCTTGGCAAGAGTTCAAGGTTGGGTGTTAATTCTATCACTTATGAATATACTTTCAGGCATCGAACTGGAACATTCATGGTGATTGAGGATACTGTTAGATACTTACCTTTGCAAGAAAACATTGTGTCTAGTCCAGTACCACAAGAAATTTGTCTTTGCATTACATCTTTTAGGCACATTGCCAGTCTTGGTGAAGCAGATCAGGATATGGACTAATCAAGATTCACTTCTGTCCAAAGTGAGAGACAAAATGCTTACAGAATGGCAAATGAGCCTGTTTCTGAGGAAATGAAACCGTTCTTTACGTGCAAGGATGAATTGAGTTGAGAGGTTAGCATTATGCTCTGGGGAGCAAGAGTAATTATTCCTGTGCCAGCAGACAGCTGTTTTTAACTGAATTACATATAGCTCATCCTGGCATCTCTAAGATGAAGATGCTTGCCAGGAGTTATGTGTGGTAGCCTGGTATTGATGCAGATATTGACTTAAGCAGTGTCAACATTGCCAACTGCAACAAAGATTGCCTGCTAGAGCTCCATTGCAGTCTTGGGAATTGCCTGTATGGCCATGAGTACAAATCCATATCAATTATGTTGCATCATTCCTGGACAGTTTTATTTTGTAATTAATACACACTTTAGATGGATGGATATTTTTGAGCTGAAGTCATCCCAGTTTGCATACTATCATTGAAAAATTGCAGCAGTGTTTTTCAATTCATGGATACATGAAGTCATGGTATTACAACGACGCCATATTTACAAGTGTTGAGATTCAAAGCTTTACTGCTCTCCATGGTTTTAAACACATTAGAACTGCCATTTACCACTCAGCATCAAATGGACTAGCCAAGAGAGGTACCCAAACTGTCAAATCTGGCCCAGAGAAACGAGGAACTCTGGAGAATTGTACCACTCCACATGCAACAATGAGAGATCCACCAATAGAACTGCTAATGAGATGTCATCTCAGAACAAGACTATCTGTATCATGTTTCCAAATTTGCTGTGGAGTGTAGAGGCCAACCAAAGCAATTTTCTCACATTTCACATAGTACACGTGAGAAATTTTGGTTGTGCGTTAAATTGGAGACCTGAAATTATTGTGTCTAAGACTGGATCCTGGTCATACCAAATGGTTGTGAAGGGGAAGATTTTTCAAAAACACGTGGACTACTTGAGGAGAAGAGAAATGCTCCAGCCGTCAGTGTTGCCATCAAGGAAGGCTTTTGAACTTGTAAGCAATGTGTACCTGATCGATCTGTCATAGACATAACTAATATCTTAGTGGAGTTAGTAAAAAACAATGCCTGTGCCAGAAGAGGTATCTATAATTGCTGCTACTGTAAATGTTGATCATATGGAAGTGTCTTAGACAACAGATTATATCACTCTACATGGAATAGACAACTCCTCAAATATCGATTTATATTTGTCAAACTCAAGTTCACAATGTTTAGTTAACATTTGGGGCTGAATGAATTGGTTGGTGCAGTTTGTATAAAAGGACTTAGAGTGGGAGAGATGTTGTTATTATCTCTTTAAGAGCAATTCAGCAGAGTAAGACTCCACATTCCATTGGTTGCACTCTGTTCCTCCACCGCAGTCCCCCCACTCTACCGGCCCTCAAACACTGCCCTTTCCAGGAACTAGAAGTCAAGTAAATAGACAAGTCTCCGGGACCAGATGGGATGTACCTCAGGTTATTGTGGGAGGTGAGGGATGTCATTGCAGAGCCCCTGGCGATGATCTTTGCGTCGTCGATGGAGACGGGAGAGATTCCGGAGGATTGGAGGATTGCGGATGTGGTCCCTATTTTCAAGAAAGGGAACAGGGATAGTCCTGGAAATTACCGACCGGTGAGTCTGACCTCAGTGGTTGGTAAGCTGATGGAGAGGCTTCTGAGGGACAAGATTTACGAGCATTTGGAGAAGTTTAGGTTGATTAGAAATAGTCAGCATGGTTTTGTAAAAGGCAGGTCGTGCCTTACGAGCTTAATTGAGTTCTTCGAAAATGTGACTGAACACATTGACGAAGGAAGAGCAGTGGACGTGGTGTACATGGACTTCAGCAAGGCATTTGACAAGGTCCCACATGCAAGACTTCTTGAGAAGGTGAGAGGCCATGGGATCCAAGGGGCTTTGGCCTTGTGGATCCAGAACTGGCTTGCCTGCAGAAGGCAGAGGGTGGTTGTGGATGGCTCTTTTTCTGCATGGAGGTCGGTCACCAGTGGAGTGCCCCAGGGATCTGTTCTAGGACCCTTGCTGTTTGTCATTTTCATAAATGACCTGGATGAGGAAGTGGAGGGATGGGTGAGTAAGTTCGCCGATGACACGAAGGTCGGTGGTGTTGTGGATGGTCTGGAGGGATGTCAGAAGTTGCAGCATGACATCGACAGGATGCAAGACTGGGTGGAGAAGTGGCAGATGGACTTCAACGCGGATAAATGTGTTGTGGTCCATTTTGGCAGATCCAACGGGATGAATGAGTACACTATCAAAGGTAGGAGCCTTAGCTGTGTGGAAGAGCAGAGGGATCTTGGGGTCTGGGTCCATAAGACTCTCAAATCGGCCTCCCAGGTGGAGGATGTGGTTAAGAAAGCTTACGGTGTACTGGCCTTCATTCATCGAGGGATTGAGTTCAGGAGTCAGGAGGTAATGCTGCAGCTTTATAGGACCCTTGTCAGACCACACTTGGAGTACTGTGCGCAGTTCTGGTCGCCTCACTATAGGAAGGACGTGGAAGCTATTGAAAGGGTGCAGAGGAGATTTACAAGGATGTTGCCTGGATTGGGAGGCATGCCTTATGAAGACAGGTTGAGGGAGCTGGGACTGTTCTCCCTGGAGAGGCGAAGGTTGAGAGGCGACCTGATAGAGGTTTACAAGATGTTGAGAGGATTAGATAGGGTGGACTCTCAGAGACTATTTCCCAGGGCTGAAATGGTCGCGACGAGAGAGCACAGATTTAAGATGCAGGGAAGCAAGTACAGAGGGGATGCTAGGGGCAAGTTTTTCACTCAGAGGGTGGTGAGTGAATGGAATCGGCTGCTGTTGGTGGTGGTTGAGGCGAACTCGCTGGGGTCTTTTAAAAGACTTCTGGATGAGTATATGGGATCCAGTGGGATTGGGGGTTATAGATAGGTCTATGGCTGGGTAGGTTTTGATGTGTTCAGCACAACTTGTGGGCCGAAGGGCCTGTTTGTGCTGTAGTGTCCTATGTTCTATGTTCTAATGATGCTGCAGATTGAAGGATTCGTTCAGTTCATAGATGTGCACCTATGGTGGAAGGTGGGTTGCCGTATGTAATATAGTCACTATTTCAAATGTGAGTTCTATTTCAAAGCTTGCACGAAATTCAGTAAGGTTCGAAAAGTGTTAATGTTAGCCAGTGGGATAAGGATGAGACCAGAGGGAGAAGGTAATAGAAAAGGGCAGAGAGCATTATCCTTCATAGAGCATCCCCTGACTGTCTGTGCGATGTGGCTTTTTAAGTGACATGGGCTACCTGGCAGCACATTGTTTAGCTGCTGTTGAGCCACCTGATCCTGTGTATGCTAACTTTTCTGAATCCCCTCTCTCATCTGGTGTGGGACTGTTCCATAAATGGCTTTAACTGCCTGCGCTGATGCAGGTTTTCAAGGGAGATAGACCCTGGGTCACTGACACTTGCTGTGTGTGGCATGAGTTAAAGGAGGGCTGGCCTGAGCCCTTGGTTTCTCCATGAGGCCAAGACTAGGTCACGTTGTATGTGCATAATTGGTACAAGTACACAAGGATGCAGATGGCCTTAGTACATAAGTTTATATTGAAGCTTAAAGCCGAGAGAGAACACAAAGCGTCGTGTACAGGCTTAACACCGTGCCTGAAACTGATGTGGATGGGGTTACTTACAACTCTGAAACTCTATGAAAGATGCCTGTTGCGGGCGGCATGGTGGCACAGTGGTTAGCACTGCTGCCTCACAGTGCCAGGGACCTGTTCAATTCCCTGCTTTGGTCATTGTCTGTGTGGAGTCTACACATTCTCCCTGTGTCTGTGTAGATTTTCTCTAGGTGTCCCAGTTCCTTCCACAGTCCAAAGATATGCTGGTTAGGTGCATTGACCGTGTTAAATTGCTCCTTAGTGTCAGGGGGACTCGGAAAAATGCATAGGGTTAAGGGAATAGGGCCTGTATGAGATTGTTGTCAGTGCAGTCTCAATGGTCTGAATGGCTTCCTTCTGCACTGTAGGATTGTATGATTCAATGATTTCCCCATCCTGCTAGGGACCGTCCGAAGTCACTCTCTTCCTTCAACTTGAACTCATTTATCCCAATTGAAATGCACAACCCGTCAAAGTAAAGAAGTTTCTAAATGTGCATTTATCAGCTTGCTCCCTCTCACATAAGAAAAGTAATGAAACTCTGGAATCTTCCCACAAAAGATTGTTGAGGCTGTGAGTCAATGAAAATTTCAAAGCTAAAATTGATAAATTCTGGTTGGGAGAGAGTATTAAATGTTCTGGAACTAGACTAGTAAATGCAGTTGAAGTACAGGTCTGCCAAGACATAAGTGAATAATAGAATAGAATCGAAAGGCTGACTGTTTCTAAATCCATACACATAGCAAGTTGTCTAATGAAGAAACTTTTAGAGAGAAACACTCTGAATACACCTACTCCATATATTGATGAGATAAGTAAAATTTGCTGATGGCACAAAGATAGCAAAGAAAGTTAGTTGTAAAGAGAACATAAGCAGGCTATAAGGGAGATCCATACATTATGTGAGTGGGCAAAGACCTGACAAATGTATATTTGTCCAATTTTTAGAGCCATGGACTCCCTACAGCACAAAAGGAGGCCATCAAATCTGCACTGACTCTGCATCTTAACCAGGCCCTCCTCCTTGCCCAATCCCCGTGACCTCACACATCTAGAACATAGAACATAGAACACTACAGCACAAACAGGCCCTTCGGCCCACAAGTTGTGCCGAACACATCAAAAACCTACCCAGCCATAGACCTATCTATAACCCCCAATCCCATTGGATCCCATATACTCATCCAGAAGTCATTTACCATGGCTAGTTCATCCAAGCTACACATCTGGGACACTAAGATGTGCATAGCAGATAGAAGACAGAGGGTGGTGGTTGATGGGAGATATTCATCGTGGAGTTCGGTGACAAGTGGTGTACCTCAGGGGTCTGTTTTGGGGCCCCTGCTGTTTGTATTTTTTATAAATGATCTGGATGAGGGTATTGAAGGATGGATTAGTAAATTTGCAGATGACACTAAAGTCGGTGGAGTGGTAGATAGTGAAGAGGGTTGTTATAGTTTGCAGAGGGACTTGGACAAGTTGCAGAGCTGGGCCGAGAGGTGGCAAATGGAGTTTAATGTGGAAAAGTGTGAGGTAATGCACTATGGCAGAAATAATAAATGTGTAGAGTATAGGGCTAATGGTAGGATTCTTAGTAGTCTTGATGAACAGAGGGATCTTGGTGTGTATGTGCATAGATCCCTGAAAGTAGGCAGTCAAGTCGAGAAGGTTGTTAAGAAGGCATATGGAGTCTTAGCTTTATTGGTAGGGGGATTGAATTTCGGAGCCGCAACGTCATGTTGCAACTGTACAAAACTCTAGTGCGGCCGCACTTGGAGTATTTTGTGCAGTTCTGGTCCCCACATTATAAGAAAGATGTGGAGGCATTGGAGAGGGTACAGAGGAGGTTTACCAGGATGTTGCCTGGTATGGAGGGCAGTTCTTATGAAGAGAGGCTGAGGGATTTGAGGTTGTTTTCGTTAGAAAGGAGGCGGCTAGGAGGGGACCTAATCGAAACATATAAGATGATTAGAGGTTTAGATAGGGTGGACAGTGATAGCCTTTTTCCTAGGATGGAGAAAGCTAGCACGAGGGGGACACAGCTTTAAATTAAGTGGTATGAGTTATAGGACGGATATCAGAGGTAGGTTCTTTACTCAAAGAGTGATTAGGGAGTGGAATGCCTGGCCTGCAGCTGTTGTAGATGCGCCAAGTTTGGTGGCGTTTAAGAGGTTAGTTGATAAGTATATGGAAGAGAAGGGAATGGTTTAGTTTGGAGGGGCATTGCTTTTTATATTGGTCGGCGCAACATCGAAGGCGGAAGGGCCTGTTCTGTGCTGTAATGTTCTATGTTCTATGTTCTAAGGGACAATTTACGTTAGAATCATAGAATCCTTACAGTACAGAAAGAGGCCATTTGACCCATCGAGTCTGCACCAACCACAATCCCACCCAAGCCCTATCCCCATATTTTACCTACTATTCCTTCTAACCTATGCTTCTCAGGACATTAAGGGGCAATTTAGCATGACCAATCAACCTAACTGGCAGATCTTTGGACTATAGAAGAAAACCAGAACATTTTCAGGAATCCCAGGGAGAATGTACAAGCTGCATACAGTCAGTCCCGCAAGCCTGAATTCAACCTGAATTCAACCTGAATTCAATTGGCTGATAGGATTAAGGAGAATCCTAAAGCTTTCTTTCGATATGTTAAGAATAGAAGATTGGTTAGGGCAAGATTAGGGCCAGTCATAGACAGCAGTGGGAAGTTGTGCGTGGAGCCTGAAGAGATTGGTGAGGCACTGAATAAATATTTCTCTTCGGTATTCACGCAGAGTGCTGGAAATGTAGCTATGGAGAACACTGAGGTACAGGGTTGCAAATTGGGAAGTATTGTAGTAGATAGGGAGGATGTGTTAGAAATTCTCGAGGGTTTGAAGTTGGATAAGTCCCCTGGGCCGGACGGGATTTACCCTAGGATTCTCTGGGAGGCAAGAGAGGAGATTGCAGAGCCTCTGGCTCTGATCTTCAGGTCCTCGTTGGTTACGGGTGTGGTTCCGGAGGACTGGAGGATAGCGAATGTGGTCCCATTGTTTAAGAAGGGGAAGAGAGACCTTCCAGGGAATTATAGGCCAGTGAGTCTTACTTCTGTTGTGGGCAAGGTATTGGAGAGAATTATTAGGGATAGGATTTATAGTTATTTAGAGAGAAATGAATTGATTGGGGATAGTCAGCATGGTTTTGTGAAGGGTAGGTCATGCCTTACTAACCTCATTGAGTTTTTTGAGAAAGTGACCAAAGAGGTGGATGGGGGTAAGGCGGTTGATGTAGTATATATGGACTTTAGTAAGGCGTTTGATAAGGTGGCCCATGGAAGACTTCTACAGAAAATGCAGATGTGTGGGATAGAGGGTGATTTAGCTAATTGGATTAGGAATTGGCTGGCAGATAGAAGACAGAGGGTGGTGGTTGATGGGAGATATTCATCGTGGAGTTCGGTGACAAGTGGTGTGCCTCAGGGGTCTGTTTTGGGGCCCCTGCTGTTTGTAATTTTTATAAATGATCTGGATGAGGGTATTGAGGGATGGATCAGTAAATTTGCAGATGACACTAAAGTCGGTGGAGTGGTAGATAGTGAAGAGGGGTGTTATAGTTTACAGAGTGACTTGGACAAGTTGCAGAGCTGGGCCGAGAGGTGGCAAATGGAGTTTAATGTGGAAAGTGTGAGGTAATGCACTTTGGCAGGAACAATAAATGTGTAGAGTATAGGGCTAATGGTAGGGCTCTTAATAGTGTTGAGAACAGAAGGATCTTGGTGTATGTGTCAATAGATCCCTGAAAGTAGGCAGTCAAGTGGATAAAGTTGTTAAGAAGGCATATGGAGTCTTAGCTTTTATTGGTAGGGGGATTGAATTTAGGAGCCGCAGCATCATGTTGCAACTGTACAAAACTCTAGTGCGGCCGCACTTGGAGTATTGTGTGCAGTTCTGGTCCCCACATTATAAGAAAGATGTGGAGGCATTGGAGAGGGTACAGAGGAGGTTTACCAGGATGTTGCCTGGTATGGAGGGCAGGTCCTATGAAGAGAGGTTGAAGGATTTGAGGTTGTTTTCGTTAGAAAGGAGGCGGCTAAGAGGGGATCTTATTGAAGCATATAAGATGATTAGAGGTTTAGATAGGGTGGACAGTGATAGCCTTTTTCCTAGGATGGAGAAAGCTAGCACGAGGGGACACAGCTTTAAATTAAGGGGTATGAGTTATAGGACGGATATCAGAGGTAGTTCTTTACTCAAAGAGTGATTAGGGAGTGGAATGCCCTGCCTGCAGCTGTTGTAGATGCGCCAAGTTTGGTGGCGTTTAAGAGGTTAGTTGATAAGTATATGGAAGAGAAGGGAATGGTTTAGTTTGGAGGGGCATTGCTTTTTATTTTGGTCGGCACAACATCGAAGGCCGAAGGGCCTGTTCTGTGCTGTAATGTTCTATGTTCTATGTTAACCTGAGTCCGGCACTATGAGGGAACACTGCCTAACCATTGCACCACCGTACCACCCAGGAAGAATACAAAATAAGTTTTTTATTGAAATGGTGATTGATTACAAAACCTTGAGATGCAGAGGAATCTGGGTTGTCCTGGTGCATGAATTGCAAAAGGTTAGCATACGTACAGCAAGAAATTAAGAAGCTCTTGATTATCTAGGAATAAATAGTCAACTTCATCAATATTCTATTCAGCAATTTAATAATTCACTTTCTCCTCTATTGGCACACAGTGTCTGTATATACCACCAATAAGATGCAATGCAGCACTTGCCAAGTCTCTTTCATCAGTACCTTCCAAACCTGTGACTTCAACCATCTAAAGGACAGTGGCGGCAGATTCATGGGCTCTCTCCAAGCCATATACTATTCTGATTTGGAATGTTCCCTCACTGCCATTGAATCAAAATCAAAGAATACTGTTCATAATAGCACTCTATCTGCACAAAATGAACTGCAATGGTTCAAGCTCAGCACACTCCCCCAAAGGTAGTCATGGATAAGCAACAAATATTGGCCTAACTATTGGACTACTCCATCCTCCATCTCCCTGTGGAACAAAGATCCGAGCATTTGGGACAGTCTTTCCCGAGTTGGGGTGCGGCAAATCTTTGGATTTCCTGGTTCTGCAATTCTGCTTGGGAATAAAAATCTAGGGTGAAGCAAATTACACTTTCAGAGGCCTCTCACAGTTGGAAATATGCGAAACATATGCATATTGTAGCGTAGAAAAGTTGATAACTAATTTAAAATAAGATGATTGGAGAAATTTAATATAGAAGGTAGAAATACCAACAGATACATATTAGCTGCTAACATCAGCCACAGTGAATTGTAGGCTATGCAGACTGAGAGATGGCCTGGCTGACACCGTCATGTTCAGTGAGATTATCTCCTGCCCTCTTGTGTTGGGATGGTAATGTGATGCGATTGACTGAGCCCAGATTAGTTACTGCTTGTGATTGAAATTCTCAGAGTTAGAATCTAATTATTGTTAAAGACTTTGGAAAGGAGGGAATTAGAAATGCAGAACAATAAATGAATGCTGATGACAAAATATTATCTTTAATAATTTTTCTTTGAAGAATTTCCCAGAGTATAATTGGTTACAACAGAATTATGGAAGAGGCAGAATCTTAGCACAAAACATGTATCTTTTACCCTTTTGCAATTAAAAGTTAGCAATTCTATATTCATTTTAAATACATCTCAACATCACAAGTGAAAATCAGCAGATCAGACACATGGTTCAGAATCAGTCAAAGCGTCATTGAGGCTTACTCATATTGGGCTGCATTATATTTACCAATTAGACAGGTAGAAAATGAAGCTGGGGAGGTTCCAAGTGGGGTTAGAGTCACCAGCTTTCTAGAGACTCCTAGAACCTCCTCAAATTAAAGTCTAACCTCCCCAGAAAAAAAATTGTATAGGTAGTATAATCTTTTTTTCAACGCTATCATTTTTCATTAAAACACAGTGTTGATTGGCATGACTTATGAAACACTGCTTCACTGAACATGGTTGGAGGTTGGAAATCATGTGATGAGATCACTGGAAATGTGGAGTACCAAAGTTGTTGTAGTGAGGGGAGTGAAAAAACACCTTCCATTATCTGTTGTGATTCATTGACACAAAGTGTCATTGAGTGCCAATGCAGCTGAGAGAACTGGCAACTGAGAGAACAGCCTCATATGCTGAATCACCAATTGATCACTGAATGATTGTTTCCAGATCCCAAGGAGAAATATTTCAGTGATGTTCTTAGAAGCTCTTACTGCAAGTCCAGGAGCTTCCTTCAAAAGATTGTTACCAAAAGGATACCAGTGCACCTCTGTATTCACTGGCTGTTATTCAGTGACAGATTGTTAATGGTGGGAGGGAGGGAGGGGGGCAGTTTGACCGCAATCAGAAAGTATTTAAAGGAGGGGAATGGAGAGTCAGAGTAAGAACAGATCCCAATAGGAAATAAAACAATTCAATTAACAAGTCAAAGTATCTGATCTCCCTAGGTCAGCTTCAGTGTGTACAAAGGAATACATATTGCTGAAAGAAGCCCAAAACATTTCTTTGCTTCTAACTCCATTAGAATTTTTTAAAAAGAAACACTGACCTGCAAAACTTCTTTTATTACTGGATACCAAGTACATAAACACATTTGTTCTTCAAATTTCTGTGCAAATAACAGTGACAAGAATTGCAGGAATACAGAAAGTGCTTCGCTGCAGTATACTCCAGACATATTCCAACAACAACTTATATTTATATTGTAAAACATCCCATGGCACTTCACAGGAATGACATTTGACACCAATCACATGAGGCAATAGTAATTACCAAAAGTTTGGCTAAAGAGATAGGTTTTAAGAAAGATCTTAAAAGGTGAAAGCAAGCTTGAAATGTGAAGATGTTTAGTGAGAAAACTGGAGCTCAGCAGCTAAAGGCATGGCTGCCATGATGGAATGACAGAAATAGGATATACACATCTTCTGGCTGTTGTTGTTATCTGCATAATATGAGATCTTGTTAAAATATATATCATAAAATCCACCCAAAGCTTGGAAAAAAAACCTTATTTAAACTCTAATTAAGCCCCAAATACCAGTACCAGTATCACTAATCCCGTGCAATTTCAGTGCAGAGTTTCACAGTTGATTTCATTCCTTTTCCTTCTTGATCAGTTGTTACTGGGAGGTAAAACATTATCCTTGAAGTAGCCAGGATTGGTGATATTTCCAGCTGGATTGTAGACTGCCACCACCATGAAAGTGCCCTTCCCGTCTGTTGCACAGCCAGCACCCATCTCTGTTGATGCCTTCCACACCAGCTGGGTGAAGTGTCCTGGAACCAGCACAATAAGAAAGACTTGAATTTTGGTAGTGATAATCACAACCTCAGGGTGTCCTAAAGCACTTTTAGTCATTGTGTGCTGTAGGAAATATGATAGTCAGTTAATGCTCAGAGTATTCAAACAGCGCTCAGATATAGAATAATGAGCAATAAATCTGTTTTAGTGATTATTGTTTGGAGATAAACATTGATCAGGACAATGGGGGAGAAAACCCTGCTCTTCTTCAAATAGTGCCGCAGGATATTTTATCCTCAGTGGCATTTACGTTGTTCTCTGGATTCTCACAGATGCAGGGTATCATGAACTATACGCATGTGGCTTTCAAGAGCTCACTGGCAGTAGCCACTGCAATTCATCAAGAAAAAAAGTTCCACTCACTCTGCCCTAAAAGGGACACCAACAGTTCAGCATTTCTTAATTAGGCAATGAGACTGTTCAGCTTAGGATTTGTACTCCTACAGTTGAAAGGACATTTGTGTGGACACTATGCACAGAGACTATCGGACTTGATTATGTTGCTCATAAATGTAATATTCACGCAACACTCATCATCAAAGCTTACACATGAGTATTGATTATGGGGGTAAGTGACAGAAAGTGTATTGTGCATTTGGAACATCACTCCAACAAATCTTAACCTGTTTGGTCTACGCACTTTACAATGGTGTCCAGCAGGGCAATCTACCCCCTTGTTCATATGTATTCTATCAGATGACTTGAAAAGATTATGCCCAGTGTTGTCCCTCTGACAATATTTCCAATATGCATTAATTCAAATCCAAATTAAATAGATTTATTTCAGAAAATAGTATTTGGGAATACAGATTGAGTTGTGTGAAACAAGATTTGGTTAATGTAATGTGCTTGGGAGGAACAAGTGACTTTGGGCCAATGGCTCTTGAAACTATTCCTTGCTGTGGTTTTGCTTGCTTGCACCTTGTCCGAGTTTGCTATAGACCAATTTATAGAATCATACAGCAAAGAAGGAAACTACCTAGCTTACTGTGCCTGTAACAAATCCTTGAAACAGATTTCTTTCCCCATAGTCCTGAAGTTTTCCCCTTCAGTATTTATCTGCTTCCCTTTTAAAAGTCAAAATTGAATCTGCTTCAACTGCTTTTTCAAACAATTTATTTCAGATCACAACATTTTGCTGTGAAAGAAAAAGAATTCTCCTCACCTCCTTGTTGCTTCTTTTGCCAATTACCTATAACTTGTTTCTTCTTGTTGTTGACCCGTCTGCCAGTGGTAAAATCATAGAAGGATTATGGTGTCAAAAGATGCCATTCAGCCTATTGGATGGGATTTTGTAACCGCACGTGTCCCAAAAAAATCCTGCCCGAGGTCAGTGGACCTTTGCATGGTCCACCCCCGCCCGCTACAATTCCTGCGGCAGGTGGGACAAGAAAATGCCTCTCATTGTGCCCGTGCTAGCCAAAGAAAGTAGAAACTAGCCACTCATTTTAATCCTACTTTCTAGTGGTTGGTCTGTAGCCTTGCTGGTAACATGGCTCAACCTTGTTTACTCAATCAAAATCTTTCATATATTTGAATACCTTTATTAAGTCTATCCTTCTTCACACAAATGGCTTGTTCCAGATTTCCCTGAAGACTGCTGCTGAATTTCTGAAGCATTTACTCACAGATGCACCAAAGAGGTAACTAGCACTCTATTTAGCAAGCTGCACATTTATGTCCAATTCTAACTACATGAAGGGTGTCAGAACAGTGGCATTAGTAGTGATCGCTGGATTTTCACAGATGCAGGGTGCCATCAGCTGCACACATGTGGCTTTCAAGAGCTCTCTGGTAGTAGCCACTGCAATTAATCAATAGAAAACGGTTTCATTCACTCTTTGTGACACCGTTCCACAAACACTAGAAGCAATTATGCAGGCCTGAGAGAGATACCCTGCAAACTCCCATGGCTTATACATCTTGAATCATTTTCAGTTGTCATAGATCTTTGTGAACCCTCAGCACTACAATGATTGAACTGTCAGTGATGAAGGCTACCTGTAAACGCATTGACGATGATGCCCATTCAGCAGCCTCAAGGTGCTCCAGAAGAGGGGTATAAGCTCCTCGTTCTGTAACACGTAATTGATCAAGTAGACTCCATTAGTTTTTTGAAAATGTGATTTTGATATCGAGACAAGTCAAGCAATATATTCCTGAACTCTCCCTAGAACTCTCTTCGCCATCATTCTGACTTGCTGTGATCTACATAACCTGGTTCTCCAAAATGAAGTCTTGTCAGACAAGAGTTGGAGGAGCTGCATGTTTCTTTTGATGATGAGGGTGTCAAGAAGGCTGAGCTCAGTGAGGGCAAGGAAGCAGAGGTTCAAGAAGAAGAAGACATTACATGGGTCAGAGGAAGCAGATGTCCACTTGAAATGCTTATAACTACCAGGTTTCAAGAGGAAGTTGGCGACTAGCTCATATGACCCAGTTTCACCAATGTCCTGCATACGAGGTCCCTCTTAACATCTTTGTTGTGATGCTCACCATCTGAATGCAGCACCTCAATCTCTGAGTAGTTACACTGTGTAACAATGTCCTCTACCATGGAACATGAGGCAGACTCTAGAGATGTGGCCGTTCTGTTATAGAATGATTACTACAGCATATTTTGTGAGCAGAATTGAGATGGTATAGCCTCTTCAAACACCTCACTACCATTCCACTGCCTACAGCAGTCTTCAAAAGGCAGGAACAACACTACAATCTGAGTGCACTTGTGGCACTATGCCTGCATTCTGAAAAGATGCCTCAAAGAGGACAATTGTCATTAGTGGTTCATGGCTTGAAGCCTGAGGTCAAATCAGAATCTGCACTGTGGTATCTCTGCACAGGCAATCATTCATGTAAGACACTTCAGCTGAACTTTTAGTGGACTGCAAAATATTCTGGAGAAACACAATCTGATTCTATGGAGCACTCTATGCCTCCTTTGAAGTCTCTTCATTCCCATGCAGCCTAGCTTTAGTTGTAGGCCCAAAAATGTTGACACTCCAGCTAACCATGAAAGGCTCTTAATCTTTGAAAATAAAGAGCACGTAACAAATTTATTGGAGATTTGATCTGATCCTATTTGAGGCTTCTACATTTTCAATCCATGAAATCTGATATACGTGGAAATCGGGCATATCAATGTACTTGTAACTAGCATATTACCATGCTGAATGACCATCTGATGACTGTCACAGAGCTAATGTCAAGAGAAACTAGCAGGATCTTCTCCCTCAGCATTCTCCCTTGTCCAAGTAGGACATCTTTACACACAGCTCCAATGTTGATATAGTTTTAACTTTCTAACAGGAATTATAATCATAGTTCTAAAGCTTGGACTTGGGGAAATGAGGATTAATATTGGGGTTATGTTTAGATGTCTACGTGAACACAAGATGACATGGTAAGATGCCAGAACTCTAAGCACATTTAAACTAATGGAAAGTCCATGGAGGCCAGTGAAAGATGCACTAACTCCATGCATGTTAATATTCAATCCTGTAAGGTCAACATTGACACTGTTAAATGAGAAGCATCAGGAGACTGAAGTATCTTCGAGTTTTTAAACTCATGAAGTTACTTTATTTAAAACTTTGAAGCAGGTCTCAGAGATACCGTTGTCCTGCCACAAAGTTCTTCAGGGGCAGAGGCTTCACTCATGTTGATCCAACACAGAGGATATGGTTTGGTTCGTGATAGCATTGAGCTGAGACAGGTAATGAGATGTCTGGGAGAGAGATGACATCTGTGACACTTCATCAGATAAAAGAGGCATATGCAACATGAGAATTTGAATAAAACAAAATCCGTTTACATGTGTGAAACATGTGCAGACTCATAGCAGGAAAAGATAGGGTCACTTGTGCTACTTCTGTGCTCCTCACATTTCTTAGTTTATTTGCTACTACATCTTGGTGCAATCCCAACTTCTTCAGCAATGCTATGCTCTGTTGCCTATGATGATCTTGGTGAGTATCCTCTGAAATGCCATGCCTGGTTTTGGCTTCCTACTGTGAGACAAATGCATCCTCTTCAGCCTGTTGAGCTGGAGCTGATGGGGTGACAGCAGAGAATATTTGGAGCACCTGGATATTCCTTCAGTTATCTGGATGGCTGGACCTGGGATGTCCAGCCGATGGTCCTCATCCTTATGGGTGAGCAAGGGCTGCTGCCTGAGTCCTTGAGGAGATGGGGCACTTAGAGTGAGGTCAAAGTGTCTTGTCCCCCTCTCACTTATCACTAATGAATCCCACCTGTGCTTAGAACGATGGAGTGCAAGTCCTGCTGTATATCAAGCGGATGGTCCTGAACCAAGTTCTCCATGGTGACTACCACCCTGCAGTGTTGACCTCAGAGTATGTCAGTGCAACATCATTAGATTGAATGTGGCTGGATTCGCCCATTGTCTGTTGCAATCAGTGATGGCATCAACTCTGCCTGATGTGCCTGTACCTGTCTCTGTGGCTCCATTATATGTGTTATGGCCAAGTCCAGAGGTTCATCATGTGACTAGGGTTTTATAGGATCTTACCTCCAGTAGTTCTCTGAGTGCTGGTGATCTTAGATGTCCCTTTCTTTCCCTGCTGTGAACTGAGTCTGTGTTGTGCTCACCAGATAGTGATCCTAAGCCTGCCTCTAAAATCTGGTTCCATCAAGCTGTGTGTCTGTGCACTGGTGAAAACTGTGAATGAATGCTGTGAATATAACTCTATGTGTAGGGTATCCTCAAGATGCTCACCTGGGGTGGCATAGAGGCTGGGGCTGAAGAGCTTATGATCCTCTTTCTCCTCCTGCTGATGCTTGATAATTAGTGATTGGCTGCATTAGTCACCAATAGTATAAAGCATTCAGTTTTGTCTGCTGTCCAATGAGCTCTCAATGGGTTCTCATTGGCTTAACAGACACTAGTCTCATGCTTGGCTCAGGCATTGCTCCTGTCTTTCTGGCAAGCTCTGCTGTCTGCTCTTTGTAAACTGTGAGTAGTCTGAGTTCATGAATCCCCTCGAATCTGGGATGTCTCCCTTTAGTTGCGGAATATTTTGTCCTACATTAAGAGATGGACAAACTGTAAACAAGATGGATGTTAAAGCAGATAATAAGGATTCATGCTTCTGTGGTGCTGATGGATCTGCATAAAGGCTGATGACTCGAGTTGCACAAGATTTGAGATTAATGTGTGAGAGAGTCAATGCTCGTGTCCCTTGTAATTGTAATATTTGAGATCCCTGTGGTCTTATCATGCGAACGACTGATGGGCATGTGAGATTGTGAGCTGAGAGTGAGGAGAAAGTTGACTTATCTTGCTGAATGGGTGAAATCATTCACCCTCTTTCGACACTGGTGAGTGGTCCTCTTTTATGCAGTGTTAGTGCTCTCAGCCCTGGCAACCTACTGCCAGACCTATTGGTGATGTTGGTGAAATTTCTCCCATCACAGGAGGAAGGTATGTCCCGACGTTCCGCCACTAAGTTGAGACATACCCATAACACGTTGTTGCGGAACTTTGGGGCAGTAAGTTTCTTTCTTAAAGGCAAAGTATTGCAGATGCTGGAATCTAAAACAAAAACAGAAAATGCTGGAAAAACTCAGCAGCTCAGCATCTGTAGGGAGAGAATAGAGCCAACATTTAGAGTCTGGGTGACCCTTCATCAGAAGCTTCTTTCTTCTTGGGATCATCACTCCACCAGCCTTGGGCTGCAGAAAGTGAATGTGTACACAGATGTGGTTTGAATATGATGTCAGGAAAGAAGTTTAATGAAACTGCAGGCAGGACGGAAGGCCTTTCCACAACATTCACGTCTAAACAATGAGGTGAAAAGATCTTATCTGGAAGCTGACCAGTCCAACCAGTGGGAATCACAAGGCTTTCCTGTTCGTGTCTGCACTTTTTATTTATGGAATGTGAGCATCACTGGCAAGGGCAGCATTTTATTGCCGATCTCTAATTGTCCTTAAGAAAGTAATGGTGAAACACCTTTTTAAATCATTGCTGTCACCCAAAATGCAATTAGGTAGGAGCTTCCAAGACTTTGACTCAACAGCAATGAAGGAATCCACAGGATTTGGATTTGTTCTAGAACTTGGAGAGGAACTTGTAGAAGGTGATGTTTTCTCTGTATCTCTACATCTTTCTCTAGTGTAATTTTATCACATGACTACCTCTATTTTGTAGCATATTGCAAGATCTGAGCATGTTGTTAGATTGCTGTCTTTACTACCCTCTCGTTGGAAAGATGTAAATAAAGTTGGTTCAAAAATAGTTGCCTGCAGGTGAGCATGTGTTAATATTACACAATGCAACACATAACAAATCCATCTCTTTTCCTATTTCTCCCTCTGATGTTGATTTTTGTGATACAGGTCGCTTTTCCAATTGTCTTACTTTTCCATTGAATCTTTTTCTCTCACCTGTGTCACTCTTAAAACCAGGATCATTGAAGTCGTATTTCTTGATTTCATTGTACCAGGCTTCACTCACTTCAGTCCCTAAAAGAAAACAAAAATATTAATGACAGCATTTGATAGGAGATATGTAGAGAAGATGTTTCTACTTCTGTAGAAACTAGAGGTCATAAATGTAATCTAGTCATTAATAAATCCAATGAGGATTTCAAGAGAAATTTGTTTTACTGGAAAGTGGTGAGAATCTGGAACTCACTATCACAAAGTGTTAAGATGAAAAGCTTCGATGTATTTCAGGGGATGCAAGATAATGAGGGAAAATATAATGGTATTTTGATCCAACTCTCCTGATTAGGATTAGAATCTTGACCTATTTCCGATCTTGACAAGACAAAAAATATCCAATTATCTTCCATCAATTTTACTGGCCTGTCATCTGATGGAGGATTCTTCCAAACTGGCTCAGCACAGCAGCTCTCAAAGGGGCCAAGGGAGAAAATCAATGCAGGTGTCACATTTTCTTTTTCCAGCATTAGCTACCATATTCTGGAACAGAAGAGTTTGAATGTTCTTCTTCGGAAGGCTACAGAGTGATAGCAAGTGGTTAGAGTGGGTAAGAGGGCAAGGTGAATAAGGTAAGTGGGTAGCACAGTTAGATAAATATGTATGGGTTTAAGATGGGTAAGGTAATTGAATAATTGGGTAGGTAAGTATGAGGGTCATGATGGGTAAGAGGTAGGCTGGGTAATCAAAGAGATTGAAGTTTGTAGGATGAGATGATGGTCTGATTGGGGAGGAGTTGGGATTGGGAGGGGTCACATGTATTGGGGGTGGAGTCAATAGTTGGATTTGGATAGTGGAGTAGGGTCACGTTGCGCATGGGCATAACCATAGTTCAGGGGGAGTTAGATGGTTCGATCACATCAAGTTGGAGGATCATTCAGGTATCAGGGAGTAATGGGGGAGTTAAGAGTTAATGTAAGTGGTTTGGGGATCAATTATATAGTTACCCAGGTGTTAAATCAGGTTTCAATCTGTCTAACATTTCTGGGTATCTATCCAGGTAAGTAAATCGGAATTATCTGAAGTCTCCAACTCTAACTCCAAGTTTGATACATTTTTGGAGCATTCCAGGGAGCAGAGGCATTGCTTATCAGAAGTTCAAATTTCCTAGTTAAATTCCATGGAGTCAGTACTTTGAGATTTCCAAGGTTCCTGTAGTGCATCTTGTCAGAGGATACATTGAGCTTCCCACTTATCCAAAGGCTGGAAGATCACAGCCAATATGATGATAAGATTAGGGAAGATGCAGAAAGGAGATGTGGGTGGAACATCACATTGGCATAGACCTGTTGAGCTGAACAGTCTGTTTTTATTATGAAAATGCTATGTAATGGCACGCTCTTTCTCCTTCATTCTTCTTCATATTGGCTTGATCTCAAATATGTTACGTTGAAAGCAACATCTGCTACTTAAACACATTTTTCTCAAGATTTTAAAATAGTAAAAATCCACAAAATTCTCGACCTTTTCATTCTCCTAACAATCTGCAGGCTTTTAAAACAGAAGCCTGATGTCAGTTCCTTATTTATTTGTATTTTTCCTTTCTCTGTGAGTAGCTCATTGTGAGGAAAACATAAGTTCGAGCAAAAGAAAGGAACAGGAAGAGACAGATTAGTTGACATTGAGAAAAGTTTTGACTTTCTGCTTTGTGGCTTTGGAGAATGAGTGGATGTTGGAGTAAGTAGATGGGGATCAAAAGCAAGTCCCATTATCCTACTACCTCTGTGTTTGCCGACCTGCATTGAGTTGGGTGTCTCATTTTTGTGTCCAAGTACCTCCATAGCCTTAACCCCTCCTTATCTCTGTAACCTCGTTCAGCCCTACAGCACTGTATCTACTCTCCTCCAGTTCTGGTTCTTGGAAATCCATCATTCTGCCATTGGTGGCTATGCTTTTGGATACCTAAATATCCAGCTCTAGAATTTCTGTTCTCAACTTCCCAACCTCTTTCTTCCTTTGGGAATTCTTAAAATTTACTTCTTTTATGGCTCAATGTCAAATTTGTTTGGTAATGCTCTTGTAAAGTGCCTTAAAATGCTTTATCATTTGAAGATGTGATTATAAATGCAAGTTCTTTTTGTAGTGACAGCACAGCCAGTAGGAAGGAAGTGTACATTTTTTCCATGTCTGCAAAACATCAGGTGCCAATTGATATCTTTCACAGAACATTATTGAGGTTGTTATGTGACATGGGCCCAATTTTATGATTGCGTTGTGTCCATTTTTGGGCATGAAAATTTGGTAAAGTCAGGCATGAGGCCATTAACGCGATCTGTGCCTGTGTCTGTGCAGATGGCCACTTTACCAAGGCCCGGAAATGGCCACAATCCAAATCGCAGCCAAAACGGTTGCAATGGAAATTTAAATGCATTTGCATGCATTTAAATTGAATTAATGAGCTGCCTGCCCAACTTTACCAGCATTTTCTCTGTTACCATCGTGTTTGCATGTCCAGATTCGGTGCGAAACAGACATGCTTGACAAAGGTCTGTTTTGGGTGCTCTAGCTTCTGAAGAGGCAAGTTTAGAGCTTCCAGTGCCTCTCTGACTCAGATCAGTGAGGTGGAGGGGGGGGGAAGAGAGAGAGACAGAGAGGAGGGAGGGAGGGAGGAGGATCAGATCATTCTCTGTGGTGGGGAGGGAGGAGGAAGTGGGTCAGATGTAGCTCTGATGGGGGGAGGGGCGGGGCTGGGGGAGGGAGGCCCAATCATTCTCTGGTGGGAGAAGTGGAGGGAGGGGAGAAGGCCTGATCATTCTCTGATGGGGGAAGGAGGGAGGCCAGATTGTTCTCTGGTAGGTGGAGAGCAAGGGGAGGCCTGCATTCTCTGTGGGGGAGAAGTGGAGGGAGGGGAGGAGGCCTGATCTTTCTCTGATGGGGGTGGGGGGCAAATTGTTCTCTGGTTGGTGGGGGGCAAGAGGAGGCCTGATCATTCTCTGCAGGGGAGAGGGAGGTCCAGTCTTACTCTGATGGCGGAAGGAAGGCCAGATGGATCTCTGGTGTGGGGGGAGTGCAGGGATGGCCAACTGCAATGTTGCAGGCAAACGATGGGTGGAAAGAGGAGCAGAGGGTCACGATCGGTTTGGGTGAGTAGATAAGGGGGACAGCGGATGAAAGGACAGTTATCTTGTGGGGATGCGGCAATGTCTGTGGGGACTATCGCACAGACATAGTCCCTACACCAGACTATGCTTTATCTGCTTTTTGCATATTGAAGGCGATGTGACAGGGCAGGATTTTTGAATTTTTTTTCTCACTCTGCATACGCTGTTCAGAGGTCCAATCATTTCGGGTATGATGGGTCCCACCCACAGAGTGATTCAGACCTGCATATTTTTTAGGCAAAGTCCATATGGGGTGCCTGAGAACAGATTTCTAAGTTGGATCGGAATTGCACCCAGTTTCAGCACTTAGAATGAAAACGGTAAAATTGCCCAGTGTTCATCTTGCTGTGCCATGGGTTGTCACTTGTAAGAATGTAGCTGAAACTTAAATTGGGTTGAGTTTAAAGAAAAAGGATAAGTGTTATGGTGTGACTGAGGGCTCCTCAAATGTAGCCTGCAGTTGTTGTATTCCTTTCCTGCCACCCCATGCACCATCTCCCACTGTATATGTACTAATTCAACTTTGGGATAAAAAAAGATTAATTAAAACTAAAATAATTTAGCTCAAGGGTAGTTTTAAGTCAAAAGAAAACACCTTTCATGACTTCAGGATGTCCCAGTATAGTTTACAGTTATTAATTCACCTGACGAAAACTTGCGAGTTTACTATCAAATAAATCGGTTGGATTTAAACCTGGTGTTGTCAGACTTCTTACTAGAGGTTCATACCCCAAACTGTCAGCTCTATACCTGTTGGTAGCTTCGCATCGCTGGTCCATTTGTACCAGAGATTTTCTCCATAATTGGTCTCACTGTGCTGAAGGCTGTTGATATCAATGAGATGCTCTGCCCATTTCTGTGCTTGTTTAGAAAGTTCAGAGTTCAACTTCAGTGGCCCTGACTTGTGTAAGGCTCTTAATTTATTGTGTTCTTGAAGCAGTTCAGCAAGAAAAGCTTTTGTATCCATGTCTGCAAAACATCAAATGTCAGTTAATATCTTTCACACGGCATTATTGCAGCTGCTATGTAACATAATGTTCATATTACTATGTCAAGCAGTGGCACCATTGAGAATACAGTTGAGATTTAAGTGTGGCATTTACATATGTAAAGTTATCCAACATTTACAGCACAGAAAGAGGCTATTCAGAAGCTGATTTTCACATAGGAATTTAAAATCTACATATCTTTGAGGGCACCTTAACTCTGCATGATAACTGAGGGGATGACAAAAGTTGCTACTAATCAAATAGTCAGTTACATTGGCCTTGGTTATACCAATACTGACCTGTAGGCACCCTGTTGCCCAATGTGAGCCAATTTTGTTACATTCCACCAGCAGGAGAGGTGAACACTGGCAGATGTTAATATTAATATTGGGGAGGGATTTTCTATTTTTTAACTTTAAATATCAATGAGGCCAATTGCAACAAGACAGCTCAGAATATAAGGACAATTTAATTTGCACTCTTCTTCAATGCTCAAATTCAAGTTTAGCTCAAAATGTCATTGAATGTTCATTCATCCTCTTTTTACTTTGCTGGTGTTTATGCTCCATAGAAGTCTCCTCTGACTTAACTTCATCTAATTTGATCAATAGATCCTCTTTTCTTCCTCATGTACTTATTTGACATCTTCTTGAAGTTATTTATGTGATTTGCCTTCATAATTGCTTGTGATCATGCATTTCACATTTATGCCATTCACTGGATAAAGAAGTTTCTCCAGAAGTTATCAAACATTTCTATCCAGAGACCCAGAATTTTATCTTTAACATATGGCATGCATCACAAGAATTGTGAAAATTAACTTATTTAGTTATTATCGCAAGTTGCATCACTAGAGTTTCCTGAATTCACTAATCCCTCTTTCAATGGCCTCGCTCCATCTTTTATTTTTGCTTTTGTCTTAATTGGACTAGAATCCTTTTCATGTCTTCACTTCTCTTGATGTATTTGAAATTTTTAGTTTATCATTCTGGTGTCTTTTTTACATATTCTAAGCATTACTTTGGAGTTGATTCAGTCCTGTTAAGTCTTAAAATATTTAAGTTAGGGCAATTATCAGAGTAAATCAGTAGGGTTACAGGGATAGGGCCTGGGTAAGATGCCCTGTCGGAGAATTGGTGCAGCCTTGATTGGCTGAATGGCCTCCTTCTACACTGTAGGTCTTCTACATGATGCAATTAATGATAAACAAATAAAAAAAGACAAGAGACAGCAGACGGGCATTGTGTTGCGACTATATCATGTGAACTTTGTGGAGAAGAACTTGTTTCCTACATTTTTTTATTTTTCCATGGATTGTTGCTGGCGATGACAGCATTTGTTGCCCATCATAATTGCTTTTGAACTGAATGGCTTGCTGGGCCATTTCAGGGAGCAGTTAGGAATGAACCACATTGGTGTGCATCTGGAGTCATATGTAGGGCAGACCAGGTCACACAATGGCAGATTTCCATTCTCAGAGGACATTAGTGAACCAGATGCTTTTTTAGAACCATCAATGATAATTGTTAGGTACATTAATTTAATTCAAATTCTATCAACTGCCAATTAACAGAGAGACAGAAATATCACAAAATTGTACAAAAGAGGGATTCTTTACATGATGAGATTCTTGTCATAGTTTTTAGCCTGGACCTGTGGATTACTAATCAAGTGATATTATCACCATGCCAGTATTGTAGGATTTCTCTCTGCCTTCTGTCATTCTAGCTAGAGTCATTGAGGAGGAATGTGAGTTAAAAGCTCTCCAAAACAGAAGGAAATGAAAGGATCAAGAATAGAGTCACACTCAAGAAGCAAAGTATGACTTGAGGATGGGGAGGAGGTGTGACTATTCGGGAGCTGGGTATCAGGGAATTAGAGGAGGGTGAGATGGAGGTCCTGCCGACACAGTTCCTGACAACAAGTACAAGGCTTTCTATGAGGATAAAAAGAAAGACTCAGAGGCTATTCAAGTCAGTGGAAGGAAGATGAGGCAAAGAGGACATAATAGAAATGTGGCAGGGGATCCTATAATTAACGAGTAGATAAAATCTTCTCCAGTTAGAAAGAACATTCCAAAGGGTGTGTTGCTTATCTGATATTAGGATAAGGGGTATCTTGAGAAGACCAGCCAGGAATATCGAAAGGGTGGGGAGAGTCCAGTTGTTGCAGTGCGTGTTCAAACAAATGGCATAGGGAGGAAATCCTGCTGGGTCATAACAGGAATTAGGAGCTAGGCTATGAAGAAGGACTTTGAAGATAATAATCTCTGCATTATTAATCAATCCATGTGCAAATTGACACGGATACAGACAGATCAGGAAATTAATATATGTAAAAGAGAAGTTCCTTTATATGGAGACTGGCACAAGTGTTGGGACATGAAGGAACTTTACTGAAGGCTTGGGATCCACCTGAATCAAAATGGGATCTTGTGTCTGAGTGAAAAGGGTAGATAGGAAGGTAGCAAAGGCTTTAAATCTGTAAAATGGGGCAATGAATCTAAAGGATAAAAATGTCTTAATATAAAGCAAACAGGAAAAAGATCCAAGTACAAATTCAACTAAAGGGAAAATAAACATAGCACAGGAGTATAAAATAAAGATAAAATAAGGTAAATTAAAAATAAACCAAATTGTTTGTATAGTAATGCACACTCGCTGCTAATAAAACTGTTGAACTGAAGGCGGAACCAGATGTGGTCAGGTATCGAAACATTGCTACAGAAAAACCAGTGTCTTCAATGATATACTTTATGATTTGCTACAATTAATGTAAGTAGTCCCTTACAGCAATTGTAACCATGCATTTAGTTTAAACACTTCTTTTTTCCATACATCTTATCCTCCAAGACCATTTTGCCCTGAAGGAGTTGTATCAAAACATTCAAATCCACAAATATCACAAATTGCTGCTCCATTTTCTCCTTCCACTTCCTTTTCTGGCAGCTGTCCCAGTGCATGGCCCAAGGATGTTGGATTCCCCCAGGCATGACACCATCTCATCTGTCACAACCACCACCTGAGTGGCTGTGTCATTCCAATCTAGGAGGAAAAAAACGTAGCCTTCTTGTCCCCTTTCTAACTGAGACACACCAACGTCTTTCTCTTGACATTCACATGTCATTTCTTAGCTGAACACCCAGCATGCTAAAGAACAAAGAACAAAAAAGCACGGGAAACAGGCCCTTCGGCCTAACGAGCCCGCGCCGCCACCCTGATGTTCCCACTTCTACCTGCGATTCCTGTCCATGTTTATAGATCTATGGATTAAAAACCAAATTTGAGACAATTTAGGGAGAATTTGTTTTGCCAATTAGCCTAAGAGCACATCTTTGGGATGTGGGAGGAAACCGGAGCACCCGGAGAAAATCCACGCAAGCACGGGGAGAATGCGCAAACTCCTACAGACACAGGCCCAAATCCATGTGTCTGCACAACACAGTGATAGTCACTGAGCTGTTGTGTTGCCCATCAAATGGTCCAGGTCAAGCGTACACTAACGATGTGAAACACTGGGATACTCTCAAAAAAAAATCCAAGAGCAGCCCTCTCATGACCCATCGCATGTATGCCCCTTGTTAGACAACAAGATGGACCAAAGCACCTGTAGGACAAAAACAAGTACATCAATGTCATCATCTATTTACACACTTCCCAGGGACTCCAAAGGCTCATGATCCCTAGTTTAAATCAGTTTTCTATACCCCTCCATTCCCATTCTGTTCATGTGCCCATCTAAGTATTTCTTAAATAACTCCAGAATACCTGCCTCCACCACTTTACTTGGCAGCGCATTCCATACCCCCACCACCCTCTGTGTGAAAAAACTCCCTCTAGCATCCAAATTATACCTTATCCCCCTCACCCTAAGCCCGTGACCCCTCGTGCTATTTGAGTCCATCCTAGGAAAAAGCTTAACCCTGTTTACTCTATCTATACCCCTCATAATCTTGTACACCTCTATTAGATCTCCTCTAAGTCTACGTCTTTCTAAGGAAAACAGTCCCAATTTGCCTAACCTCTCCTTGTAACTCAGACCTTCCATACCAGGCAGCATCCTGGTAAACCTCCTCTGCACTCTCTCCAGAGTCTCCACGTCCTTCCGGTAGTAGGGCGACCAGAACTGGACGCAGTATTCCAAATGAGGTCTAACCAACGTTTTATACAACTGCAATTTTAAAGGCCAGCTCTTGTACTCTATACCCCTTCCTATAAAGGCTAGCATACTATATGCTTTCTTTACAACCTTCTCCACTTGCTCTGCCACCTTCAGAGACTTGTTCACCTGCACCCCCAGGTCCCTCTGCATTTCTGTACTCTTAATAGGTCTACCCTTTATCATATACCTCCCCCCCTACATTCTTTCTCCCGAAATGCATCACCTCACATTTATCAGGATTGAATTCCATCTGCCATCTATCTGCCCAAGCTACCAGCCTATCTATGTCCTGCTGCATCGCCTGACAATGCTCCTCACTATCCGCAAGTCCAGCCATCTTTGTATCTTCTGCAAACTTGCTGATCACTCCACTTACTCCCTCTTCCAAGTCATTTATATATATTACAAATAGAAGAGGTCCCAGTACCGAGCCCTGCGGCACACCACTAGTGACCGACCTCCAGCTAGAAAAACATCCTTCCACTATTACTCTCTGTCTCCTATTACCAAGCCAGTTACTTATCCATTTAGCTACCTGTCCTTGTATCTCATTAGCCTTGACCTTCTCAACTAACCTCCCATGAGGGACTTTGTCAAACGCCTTACTGAAATCCATATAGACAACATCAACGGATCGCCCTTCGTCCACTGTTTTCGTCACCTCCTCAAAAAAGTCTACCAGATTTGTAAGGCACGACCACTCCTTAACAAATCCATGCTGCGTATCCCTAGTCAGATTGCAATGCTCTAAGTGTCTATACATCCTATCCCTAAGAATCCCCTCCAACAGCTTCCCTACCACTGACGTCAAACTCACCGGCCTATAATTTCCAGGGTTATCCCTACTACCCTTTTTAAACAACGGTACAACATTAGCTATTCTCCAGTCCTCTGGGACCTCACCTGTGTCCAAGGAAGAGACAAAGATTTGCATCAGAGGCTCAGCAATTTCACCTCGCACCTCCCTAAGCAGCCTGGGATAAATGCCATCAGGCCCCGGAGCTTTATCAGTTTTAATGGTACCTAGAAGCTCTAACACTTCCTTCCTCAGTATGGATATTTCCCTCAACTGGTCCACAGTTTCTCAGAGACAGGAGCTGTCAACAAACCCCTCTCATTCGTGATTATCAATGCAAAGTATTCATTCAGGATCTCCGCCATTCCCTTGAGCTCTAAGCACAGTTCCCCTCCTCTATCCCTAAGAGGTCTGATTTTTCCTCTAACCACCCTTTTATTCCTAACATAGGAGTATCATATGCTCTTCTCTAACACCTCCTTTATAAAATGTTCTGCCTTTCTGAAATTTTATGGCATGATCAATTGCTGACTGAGCCCTAACACTTCAACCTCGAATACATCATGAAGTTTGCAATTGTTGCCTGTGACAGTCAACTGTTCAGGATGCTTTAATATATTAAATGTTCTGTATAAATTGAAGTTGTTTCTTTGTTGTCAGGGGAAAAAGGTTTGCAAGTTGATTAAATAAATTTAACATCAATTAAACTGAACTGGTTCTGCACGCCTTAATCTTGCAACTTTGCATATTATTGCCACTTGAAGAACAAAGTTGCACATTTTTGCTCCACCCTGTTATTCTTTCTAGTAGCGGTAGAACTTGGCATTGGAAAAGTGCCAGGTACAGCAGACAAAATGGCAAATGGAGTTTAATGTGGAAAAGTGTGAGGTAATTCACTTTGGCAGGAATAACAAATGTGTAGAGTATAGGGCTAATGGTAGGACTCTCAGTAGTGTTGATGAACAGAGGGATCTTGGTGTATATGTTAATAGATCCCTGAAAGTTGGCAATCAAGTCGATAAGGTTGTTAAGAAGGCATATGGAGTCTTAGCTTTTATTGGTAGGGGGATTGAATTTCGGAGCCGCAACGTCATGTTGCAACTGTACAAAACTCTAGTGCGGCCGCACTTGGAGTATTGTGTGCAGTTCTGGTCCCCACATTATAAGAAAGATGTGGAGGCATTGGAGAGGGTACAGAGGAGGTTTACCAGGATGTTGCCTGGTATGGAGGGCAGGTCTTATGAAGAGAGGCTGAGGGATTTGAGGTTGTTTTCGTTAGAAAGGAGGCGGCTAAGAGGAGACCTTATTGAAACATATAAGATGATTAGAGGTTTAGATAGGGTGGACAGTGATAGCCTTTTTCCTAGGATGGAGAAAGCTAGCACGAGGGGACATAGCTTTAAATTAAGGGGTGATAGTTATAGGACGGATGTCAGAGGTAGGTTCTTTACCCAGAGGGTGGTAAGGTTATGGAATGCCCTGCCTGCGTCAGTTGTAGATGTGCCAAGTTTGGTGGCGTTTAAGAGGTTAGTAGATAAGTTTATGGACGAGAAGAGAATGGTTTAGGTTAGAGGGTCATTGCTTTTTCCGAATTGGTCGGCGCAACATCGAAGGCCAAAGGACCTGTTCTGCGCTGTAATGTTCTATGTTCTATGTTCTATGTTCTAGAGTGGCTGAAATTTTGGCCAAGGGAATTTGACTGAAGCACATGGCAGTACAACTATGGATGACAAGGCCAGTGGGTGCATAGATATAGGAACATAAAGGGGGCAATTTTACCCCACTGGCAGATGGGTGGGGCAAGCTAGTAAGATCGCAAGAGAGCCAAGACATTAGGCTCATACTCAAATTTTGTGCCTCTTATGATATTACCAGCACTGGCTATTGGGCACAATCAGTCTTGTGCTCATTTCTGACATAATGCTGAATAAATTATTTAAATTGAAATGCCATATCATTTAAATTAAATTACCGAGCCTAGAGCTCAATCGTCTGGCTCGTTTGCCTGTGTGGTCTTCTCAGGAAAGGTTCTCTTTGGTGCAAATCACAGCTGGTCCCCAGAAGTAATGGCCTCGCTGGCAGAACCAGAGGCCATTGAAGCTCTGCTGGGAAGGAAAAGGGAGTGCTCTTGGGCAGTGCCAGCTTAGCATTGCCAGCCTGCCTGGAACCCTGGCATTGCTCACTGGGCACCAGGCAGTGCCAAAGGCGAAGCCTAAGGAGTCAGGGCTTACTGGGGGTCTAAACTAGGGGCAGGCCATTCTGGGGAGGAGGGGGGAATGCTGCGCCCTCTGCAGTTGTAATCGGTGAGGGCGGGTACTGCTGTCAATCTGCAAAGCATTTGTTGGAGGTGAGAGGGTGGGGATTTATCGGTCCAACTGGAAAGGAGAGGGTTATGGGTGTCAATCAGTTGGGGGGTGGACTGGAGGGGGGGCACATTGGAGGCAGGGGCAAGGGAGTGCTCGTGATTGGACACAGACTCCATAGTACTGCAGAGGGATCTTGGGTTTAGGCCACAGAGGCCGACTATACAGCAGATGCTGTGTGATCGATTTCTGCAGCTCTCAGTGCACAAAGATCTATAGCACATATGCAATGACATCCTCTGCTGCTATAAGTTTAAATTTATCTATTGTCACAAGTAGGCTTACATTAACATTGCAATGAAGTTACTGTGAAAATCCCCTAGTCACCACACAGTGATGCTAGTGAACACCACACATGTTCAGATACACTGAGAGAGAATTTAGCATGGCCAATGCAACTAACCAGCATGCCTTTTGGACTAAGGGAGGAAACAGCACCCAGAGGAAACCCAGTTAGACATGGAGAAAATGTGCAAATTCCGCACAGACAGTGATCGAAGCCAGGAATCGAACCTGGGTCCTTGGAGCTGTGAGGCAGCAGTGCTAACTGTGCCACTGGTTTTCTAGCGATGTAGGCCCCTTGCACTTCTGTAAGGGCGGAAATCAGATTGGACTCGTCGAAAAGTGGATCCGAAACTCTCGTTTTCATGCCTGTTCTGGACTTAGAATTTTTTTTGTAAGATCCTTCCAAGGTATTCAGCACCTCAAATACGTCTGCTTTTCAATATTGCTGATGCTGTGATAAGGCTTGGGAAGGTCTGTGGGTGCAGTAAAAGCTAATCTCGGTCACGTTGACCATGAATCCTATCATAAGTTATTACAACAATCCATGTGATTTACTAATTTCTTTAAGGGAAGGAAATCTGCCATTCTTAGCTGGTTTGGCACAGATGTGATTCCAGACCCACAGCAATGTGGTTGTCTTTTAAATGCTATCTGAAATGGCCTGACAAGCCATTCAGTTGTACCAAACTGCCACAGAAAAATCAGAAAGGCATGAAACCTGATGGCTATTTCCTGTACCATCAGCACTGTTGGTGTACCGACACCATATGGGCTGCAGGAGTTTAATAAAGCAGCTTACCCCCATCTCCAAAAGGGCAGTGAGTGCCACGACAAATGCTGGCCTTGCCAGAGAAATCCACAATCCACGAAAGAACTAAAGCAAAGTTTTGACAGCAAGGCACATGAAACTAAAAGCAATACTGTCAAAACATGCAGCAGGAACAGGTCAGAACAGCTCTGATGCATTAATATCATCTTTCTATTAGACATTAAAAATTGGCTGGAATAGACCAGCTGGTGCATCAAGCTTGTCCAACACTCATGTTAGGTGTGTAACATTATGGCCAAACAACACCCTCCCGACACCTGTCCCAGCACGAAGCCTGTTACAAAGACAAGAACAACCAAGGGCCGACAGGGGAAAAAATAATTGGAAAATTCTTCTCTGGATCCCTCAGGAGGTCACATGGACCAGGTATTATCCATACTAACTCTTCTGATTTCTAGCCCGGTCAGGAATCTGCCTAGCTCCCTCTTGAATATGTTCAAAGAGTCAGCGCCAACCGTGCCAGCTCACCTTCAACTCTTTAGGAAAATAAGAAACTCTTAATAAATAATCCATGCCCATTTTAACATAGTTTAAATCAATCTTCCCTGGTTATTCCCAATCAGTTCAATTGAAATAATCTGCCACCAGCTACATAATTCAGCCTTTCATTTTGTCACATCTCTATCAACCCCCCCTCCTCTAACAATAGACTGGTCTAAACTAAGCATCCTACTCCTTATGCTTATCTGAGTAATTAAGTTATGGCTAATTCCCACATATTTCCTCTGACCCTTGTGAAATGCTCCACACGTAGCCAAACAATAACAGAATGCTCTGCTTTCGTTACTGAATGGTTCCAAAAATATATTCCAGGCCCCTAGACAGGTGGATTGACATAACATTTATAAAAATGATATATTATTATGTTTTCTGCTTACCTGTGCTAAAATGGAGTGCAGAAAGGTTCTTGCAAGAAAGAGCACAAAATTGCTCAGGCCCAAATCACAGGAGCACCTTTGCAAGGTGTCTTGTACTGATCCTGCAGGTTTGAAAGATAGGAATGAAATGTGAAAGAAGTCGAACAGAAGGAAGATAAATAGAAGAATCAGTTGAGGTAAGAATTGCGACAATAAGCAGTATTTCCAAAACCACTGAAAATTAAATTCTGGTTGGCTGATAAAGATGTGCTAGTGATGAAATCATTGATTCTGTGAGCATTGTCAAACAGGTTGCAGTACCGCAGGATGCCAGCAACACAACAGAGACAGCCGTACTGAACTGGATTATCATGTCTCCACAGTGCTTTAATACTCAAAATGTGGAGCTAAGCATTAATGCATGGTCATATGGCCAAAGGATTTAAAGCCTTATGTTTTATGCGGTTATGGGGCTACTATCCTACAACCAAGGCTAAATAGAGAACCTTTGATAAAATTCATCTCAGGATGAAGTACTGTATACTATTGCTCATTCAGCTTAATTAAAGAATTGTAAGTAAAGTGTCAATCACGTCTAATTGCTTTCATGTCAGAAACAAGTTGGAGGCTCATGTCCTACTCCAGAGACTTGAGCACAAAATCTCTGCTGACGTTTAAAGCAGCATTCTGATAACACTAAGATAAAAGCAACATACTGCGGATGCTGGAATCTGAAACAAAAACAGAAAATGCTGGAAAATCTCAGCAAATCCAACAGCATCTGTGGAGAGAGAAGAGAACCAATGTTTCGAGTCTGGATGGCTCTTTCTCAGATCTGAGATCAAAGAGAATTATATGATGAGAGTGCGGGTTTGGATAGGGGGGAGGAATGGGACAAAGGGATAGCAAATGAGGATACAGAAAGCTAAAAAATGTCCATTAAGTGATCAGAATGTGAGAATGGCAGAACAGAGGTGCAAATTGTTAAAGGACAGCCTGAGGAATGTGGAAGTCGCCCTGAAGGGGGCAAGGGGAGGGCCAAGAAGCAGAGCTGAAACGGGAAGTGGAAAACTGGGGAGGTGAGAAAGAAAAATGATTAAAAGGACGAATAGAATGAAATGAAATAAAATAAATGGAAATGGGGTGAAGGTGAAGGAGAGAGTTCATTCTCTGAAGTTGTTGAACTCAATGTTCAGTCTAGAAGGCTGTAAAATGCCCAATTGGAAGATGAGGTACCGTTCCTCCAGTTTGCGTTGGGGTTCACTAAAACATTGCGAAAGGCCAAGGTCAGGCATGTGAACAGGAGGGCAGGATGGTGTGTTGAAGTGGCAAATGACAGGAAGGTCTGGGTGCTTGCAGATGGACCAAAGGTGTTCAGCAAAGCATTCACCCAGTCTACATTCGCTCTGTACAACATAAAGTCAACTGCATTGGGAGCAGCAAATGCAATAGACCAGACTGAAGGAGGTTCATGTGAAGCGCAGCTTCAGTTGGAAGGGGTGTTTGGGACCTGGGATGGTAAGCAAGGAGGAGGTAAAGGGACAGATATTGTACCTTCTATGATTGCACTGGAGTGCCATGGGCTGGAGGTAAGGTGCTGGTCAAAGGGGACTGTATCCTGCTTCTGGAAGGGACGGGAGTGGGTGAGAACAGTAGCCCGGGGAATGGGTTGGATGCGACTGAGAGTCGTGTCAACTGTAGGTGGAAAATCACGATTGAGGAAGAAGGAGGACATATCGGCAGTGCAATTTTGGAAAATGGTATTATCAGAACAGATGTGGTGATGGTGAAGGAATTGAGAGAATGGGATGGAGTTCTTACGGGATTTGGGATGTGAAGAACTGTAGTCAAGGTAGTTGTGGGAGTCGATGGGTTCGTAGTGGCTACCGCTGGACAGTTTATCACTTGAAATGGAAACAGAGAGGTCAAAGAAGAGAAGTATCAGAGATGGTCCATGGGGTGGAAATTGGAAGCAAGATTGATAAATTTTGCCAGTCTAGATGACAGCATGAAATGGCATCTTTATGGCTCATGTGGAGCATTCCCTGTTCCAGTCCTACTCTGGCCCCCTCTCACAACTCCTTTATCGGTACATTGATGACTATTTTGATGCCACTTTGTTGTAAAGCAGAGGTTGATCCCCCTCTGAGAATTAACACCAAAATACCCAAAGAGAAATATCTTGCCCTATAATCTGTGCAAAGTATATGTGAAGTTGTGTGACCTGGTCTTCAGCAACTTCCAGTGATTAAATACAAACAAAATCCCTATCACTTATTCTAAAATCAACATTAACAATCTAACTATCTATTTATCTAACTAACAGCGGACAAATTAATTAAACTCTTAAGAAACCAAATAAATCCCTTCTAACTATTAACAATTCCCCAATAAAACAAGATTCTAATGGTATGCTATTGCAATGAATACAATTTCCACTCATTAACAAAAATAGAATTTAGTCTCTCTAAATTGCAACCAGGTTTTGTGTTTTCCAAAATATTCTGGCCCTTCTTGTTGATTCTTCTATCTGGGACTTCTTTCTTCTTTGGCATCTTTGCTATCTAGGTGGTACTTTCTCAAATTATAGATGAAGGTATGAGAGCCAGCTATTCTCTCTCTCTGAGAGCTGAGAGCTCTGGCAGGTGGCAGTTGATGTCTCTTTTTGTCATACTGCCTCAATTTTATACCTGTGGTGCTATATCAATATTTCCCACAATAGGTTGGTCCTAGGTTGTTAAAACTATTAGATTTAAATGTAGTAGGTTCTTGATATCTAAGTGTCTGATTCAAATTGATTGGCTATATTCAAAAGCTTGTTAGTTTGGTAAAAACTGCTGCTTGGCCTTTTGGTACAGATGCTTCAGTTTGGGCTCTCTATATACTTGCAGTTTAACTCTCTAAGCACAAAGAGTTTTAACAGGGTCATGCATTCTCCCAGCATTTTACAATTTTACAAATACCAATCTACAACTATTCTACCCAACACCACAACAACTTCATGCTCTCATCTGGACCTGGAAAAACTGACATCTACCTCAACTACAGCTCTTCACACCCCACATTTTGTAAGGATGCCTTCCCATTCTCTTAGTTCCTTCACCATCCTGTATCTGTTCAGATGATGCTACTTTCCAAAATATGACTTCCTTCTTCCTCAATTATGGTTTTCTACCCACTGGTGGTTGACAGGACTCTCAACTGCATCCAACCCATTTTCCCCGCCACTACTGTCAACCACTCCCCTCCGTTCCAGAACCCTTTCCTCATTTTTCATCCCACCAGTTTCCACATTCAAAGGATCATCCTTTACCACTGCTGCCAACTCCAGCATGACGCCCTACCCAACACATCTTCCCCTCACCCCACTCTGTCAATATTCTGCAAGGACTATTCTCCCTGGACATCCTGGTCTACTCTCTATCACACCGAAACCCTTACCTCCTTCCCACTGCACCTTCCTATGCAATTGTAGATGATGCAACACCTGCCCCTTTACCTCCTCCCTGCTCACTATCCTAGATCCTTAACACCTCTTCCAGGTGAAGCAGCATTTCACATGCATCTCTTTCAATCTGGTCTATTACATTCACTGCTCCCAATGTGGTCTACCCAACATCAGAGAGACTAGATGCAGACTGAGTGACCGCTTTGTGAACACCTTTGGTCCGTCTGCAAGCAGGCCAAGACCTTCATGTCGCTTGCTACTTTAACACATCACCCTGCTCTCCTGTCCACATGTCCATCCTTGGCCTTTTTCAATGTTCTAGGGAACTCAATACAAACTCATCTTCTGATTGGGCACTTTACAGCTTTCCGGATAGAACATTGAGTTCAACAACTTTACAGTATGAACTCTCTCCTCCACCCCCACCCTATTTCCATTTATTTTATCTCATTTCATTTCATCTTATTTGTCCATCTTATTATCTTTCTTTCTTACCTCCATTTTTCCATTTTCCTTTCCAGCTCTCCTTCTTGCCCCCGTCCCCACACCCTTCAGGGCAACTTCCACATTCCTCAGACAGTCCTTTAAAAATCTACACCTCTGTTCTACCATTCATGCATTCTGATCACTTAATGGACACTTTTTAGCATCATTTCAGACTTCTGTATCCTTATTTACATTCCCTTTGTCTCATTCCTCCCTTCCACCCATCCCTGCACCATCATTGTATACATCTCTGCTGATTATCTTTGCTTTTAGCTTGAGAAAGGGTTATTTAGACTCAAAATGCTGGCTCTATTCTCTTCCCACAGCTGCTGTCAGACCTGCTGAGATTTTCCAGCATTTTCTGTTTTTGATTCCGATAACGCTTGTTGCCTTTTTTGATAAGTGAGGAAAATAAATCAAGAAATTCAGGAGTAGTCATTGTTTTAATTTTGGTGTAATAGGAATCAACCACTCCGTGTCAATTAATCAGAAATATTGCAAAATCAAAAAGCAATTAGAATTTCACCAAAGATAGTTTTAACAAAGTATGGCTCTGAAAAGTGACTCACTAAGAAACTTGCATTTATACAGAGCCTTTTACAACCTTGGATATCCCAAACACTTTATAGTTAATAAATTACATATTGAAGTGTAGGCACCTTTGAAATGTAGGAAATAAGGCAAACAATTTGTGTACTGCAAGAGCACACAATCAACAATATAATAATGACCTGATAATCTGTATCACTGATGTTGGTTGATAAATAAATATAGGCCAAGACATCAGAGAAAATTGTCTTAACCTTTTACAAAATAATGTTATAGGATCTTTTACATCCCCCTTGAGAGGGCAAATGGGACTTTGGTTTAAGTTCTCCATAAAAAATTTCAGGTGGCCACACCGTTGGTCTGATGGGCTGATACAATTCCCTTTGCTTTACCATGGACCAGGTTACCACACATCAGGTAAGTTACCTGGATTTCTTCCTGCAGCTGCTCCAGTTCCTTGTTCTGATTTGACTTAACTGAGACTACAAGGGAGGCTTCCTGTCTAGTCTACTTCCCTAAATTATTGCCCAGGAGCAAGTCTATTTGATTCACAGCATGGTACAGTGGGCGGCCTGGTAGCACAATGGTTAACACTGCTGCTTCACAGTTCCAAGGACCTGGGTTTGATTCCCGGCTTGGGTTACTGTCTGTGTGGAGTTTGCACATTCTCCTTGTGTCTGTATGGGTTTCCTCTGGGTGCACTGGTTTCCTCCCGAAGTCCAAAGATGTGTGGATCAGGTTGATTGGCCATGCTAAAAATTGCCCCTTAGAGTACTAGGATGCTTAGGTTAGAGAGATTAGTGGGTAAAATATATGGGGGTAGGGCCTGGGTGGGATTGTGGTCAGGGCAGACTTGATGGGCTGAAGGGCCTCTTCCTGCACTGTAGGGTTCTATGGTTCACAGGTGGAATAGAGAAGATTTCGAACCCCAGTGAGTTCGCCCTCCACCACCACCAGTTGCTGTCAGTGGTGGTGGAGGTGAACTTGCTGGGGTCTTTTAGAAGACTTCTGGATGACTACATGGGATTAAATAGGATTGGGAGTTACAGATAGTTCTGTGGTCTAGTAGGTATGGGTATGATCGGTGCAACTTGTGGGCTGAAGGGCCTGTTTGTGCTGTAGTGCTCTATATTCTATGATTTCTATTGTAACCAGCCCCAAAACAAGGTTACACTCCAAAGAGACCTGATATAAGTTTAAATCTCACGGATCCAGGTTGAGGTATCTAAATGGATGCAAAATTGGCTTCTTGACATAAACCAAAGGGTGGGTTGTTTTTCAAACTGGAGGCCTGTGACCAGCAGTGTGCCTCCGTTGTTATTTGTCATTTATATTAATGATTTGGATGAGAATATAAGAGGCATAGTTAGTAAGTTTGCAGATAATACCAAGATTGGTGGCATAGTGGACAGTGAAGAAAGTTGCTTCCGATTGTAACAGGATCTTGATCAATTGGGCCAGTGAGCTGACAAATGGCAGATGGAGTTTAATTTAGACAAATGTAAGATGATGCATTTTGGCAAATTGAACCAGGGCAGGACTTACTCAGTTAATGGTAGGGTGTTGGGAAAAGTTACAGAACAAAGAAATCTATGTTCATAGGTCCTTGAAAGTGGAGTAACAGATGGACAGAGTGATGAAGAAGGCATTCAGCATGCTTCGTTTCAGTGGTCAGAACATTAAATACAGGAGTTGGGATGACTTGTTGAAGTTGTACAAGACATTGGTAAGGCCATATTTGGAATACTGTGTACAGTTCTGGTCACCCTATTATAGAAATGATATTAATTAGAAAGAGTGCAGAAAAAGATTTACTAGGATGCTACTTGGACTTGATGGTTTGAGTTGTAAGAAGAGGCTGGATAGACTGGGGCTTTTTTCTCTGGAGCATAGAAGGCTGAGACGTGATTTTATAGAGGTCTATAAAATATTGAGGGGCATGAGATCAGCTTGATAGTCAATATCTTTTCCCAAAGGTAGGGGAGTTTAAAACTGGAGAGCATAGGTTTAAGGTGAGAGGAGAGAGATACAAAAGTGTCCAGAGGGGCAATTTTTTCACACAGAGGGTGGTGAGTATCTGGAACAAATTGCCCAAGATAGTAGTAGAAATGGGTACAGTTTTGTCTTTTAAAAAACATTTAGACAGTTACATGGGTAAAATGGGTATAGAGGGATATGGGCCAAATGTGGGCAATTGGAATTTGTTTAGGGTTTAAAAGGAAAAGGCGCCATGGACAAATTAGGCCAAAGAACCTGTTTCCATGCTGTAAACCTCTATGACTCTATATAAGGTTACGAACGTATTATAGGGTTATGAGCTTATGCCCACCTTCAATATCCTTTACTAAGACCTTTGCCTTCACCATATGCTCTGATGAGATGGTCATGCCTTTTTCCAGCATTACTGCAATTGGTTGGCACCTGTAATGTGAACATGTCACTTGCTTGCTTGTCTCTTTAGAGGAGGATGGGGCTATCTTTATTTTAAGTAGGAGGTAATTCTGAGGGCTTTTGTCAGACTCTACTGTAACCTTGGTGGTACTTTTGGTTTGATGATAGGCCACAGTTATGTCTACCGTGTCACCAGTGAGGTTACCCTTTCCTGTTACTGGCTTTGTGAACCCCAGTAAAACTCATTGGTTTCTTTATCAGTCTCCAGCAGTCAGCTTTGTTGTGCAGGTAAGACAAGTGATTAGGAAGACAAATGGAATATTGCTGTTTATTGCTAGGGGAATGTAATATAAAAGTAGGAACGTTTTGCTACAGCTTTGGTGTCACCACGTCTGAAATACTGTGAACAGTTTTGGTTTCTTTATTTTGAAAAAGCAGTTCAGAGAAGGTAAACCTGACTCATTCCCAGGATGAGGGATTTGTTTTGTGAAAAAAGATTGAATAGATTATGTCTATTCAATTTATTCTGGGACTCATTCTGGGATAGGTGGGACCTCTACAAGAGAGATGCTCTACACCTGAACCAGAGGGGAACTAATATCTTGGGGGGAAAATTTGCAAAGGCTACGCAGGGGGCTTTAAACTGATTCAGAGGGGGGGTGGGATCCTGAGTAGTTGGGGTGCTAAGAGGGATGAGAATACGGGGGTCATAGAGGAGAACTGTAAAACACAGCAGCGTACGGGTGGAGCAGGGCATGGTATGAAATGCGTATACTTTAATGCAAGAAGTATTCGCAATAAGGTGGAGGAACTTGCAGCTTGGACCAGTACCTGGAACTTCGATGTTGTGGCCATTTCAGAGACTTGGGTAGAGCAGGGACAGGAATGGATGTTGCAGGTTCCGGGGTTCAAATGCTTTAGTCGGAGTAGAGAAGGAGGTAGAAGCGGGGGAGGAGTGGCATTATTAGTCAAAGACTGTATCACAGTGACAGAAAAGAAGTTTGATGAGGACTTGTCTGTTGAGGTAGTATGGGCTGAGATTAGAAACAGGAAAGGAGAGGTCACCCTGTTGGGAGTCTTTTATAGACCTCCTAAAAGTTCTAGAGAGGTTGAGGAAAGGATTGCAAAGTCAATTCTGGTCAGGAGTGAAAGTAATAGGGTAATTGTTATGGGGGATTTAACTTTACTAATATTGATTGGAATAGCTATAGCTCTAGCTTGTTAGAGGGGTCAGTTTTCGTACAAAGTGTGCAGGAAGGTTTTTTGACTCAGTATGTAGATAGGCCAACTAGAGGTGAGGCTACATTGGATTTGGTGCTGGGCAATGAGCCAGACCAGGTGTTAGGCTTGGAAGTTGGTGAACATTTTGGTGATAGTGACCACAATTCGGTTACGTTCACCTTAGTGATGGACAGGGATAGGCATGAAGCTGGGGGCAGTAGTTATAGCTGGGGGAAGGGTAATTATGAGGCCATCAGGAGAGAATTAGGGTGCATAGATTGGACTAGGAAACTACAGGGACTGGGAACATCTGGAATGTGGTGCTTATTCAAGGAGCAGCTGCTGCGAGTCCTTGATAAGTATGTCCCTGTCAGGCAAGGAGGAAATGGTCGAGTAAGAGAACCTTGGTGTACGAGAAAAGTTAATTCGCTGGTTAAAAGGAAAAAGGAGGCTTATGTCAGGATGAGGCTTGAAGGCTCAGTTAGTGCAATGGATAGCTATAGATTAGCCAGGAGGGAGCTAAAGAGTGAATTGAGGAGAGCTAAGAGGGGACACGAGAAGACTTTGGCTGATAGGATTAAGGAGAATCCTAAAGCTTTCTTTAGATATGTTAAGAATAGAAGATTGGTTAGGGCAAGATTAGGGCCAGTCATAGACAGCAGTGGGAAGTTGTGCGTGGAGCCTGAAGAGATTGGAGAGGCACTGAACAAATATTTCTCTTCGGTATTCACGCAGGGAGATGTAAATGTAGTTGTGGAGAACACTGAGGTACAGGGTTGCAAACTGGAAAGTATTGAAGTAGATAGGGAGGATGTGCTAGATATTCTTGAGGGTTTGAAGTTGGATAAGTCCCCTGGGCTGGATGGGATTTACCCTAGGATTCTCTGGGAGGCAAGAGAGGCAATTGCAGAGCCTCTGGCTCTGATCTTCAGGTCGTCATTGGTTACGGGTATAGTTCTGGAAGACTGGAGGATAGCGAATGTGGTCCCGTTGTTCAAGAAGGGGAAGAGAGACCTTCCAGGGAATTATAGGCCAGTGAGTCTTACTTCTGTTGTGGGCAAAGTATTGGAGAGAATTATTAGGGATAGGATTTATAGTTATTTAGAGAGAAATGAATTGATTGGGGATAGTCAGCATGGTTTTGTGAAGGTAGGTCGTGCCTTACTAACCTCATTGAGTTTTTTGAAAAAGTGACCAAAGAGGTGGATGGGGTAAGGCAGTTGATGTGGTATATATGGACTTTAGTAAGGCGTTTGATAAGGTGGCCCATGGAAGACTTCTGCAGAAAATGCAGATTGTGGGATAGAGGGTGATTTAGCTAATTGGGTTAGGAATTGGCTAGCAGATAGAAGACAGAGGGTGGTGGTTGATGGGAGATATTCATCGTGGAGTTCGGTGACAAGTGGTGTACCTCAGGGGTCTGTTTTGGGGCCCCTGCTGTTTGTAATTTTAATAAATGATCTGGATGAGGGTATTGAAGGATGGATCAGTAAATTTGCAGATGACACTAAAGTCGGTGGAGTGGGAGATAGTGAAGAGGGGTGTTATAGTTTACAGAGTGACTTGGACAAGTTGCAGAGCTGGGCCGAGAGGTTGCAAATGGAGTTTAATGTGGAAAAGTGTGAGGTAATGCACTTTGGCAGGAACAATAAATGTGTAGAGTATAGGGCTAATGGTAGGGCTCTTAATAGTGTTGAGGAACAGATGGATCTTGGTGTATGTGTCAATAGATCCCTGAAAGTAGGCAGTCAAGTGGATAAAGTTGTTAAGAAGGCATATGGAGTCTTAGCTTTTATTGGTAGGGGGAGTGAATTTCGGAGCCGCAGCATCATGTTGCAACTGTACAAAACTCTAGTGCGGCCGCACTTGGAGTATTGTGTGCAGTTCTGGTCTCCACATTATAAGAAAGATGTGGAGGCATTGGAGAGGGTACAGAGGAGGTTACCAGGATGTTGCCTGGTATGGAGGGCAGGTCTTATGAAGAGAGGTTGAGGGATTTGAGGTTGTTTTCGTTAGAGAGGAGGCGGCTAAGAGGAGACCTTATCGAAACACATAAGATGATTAGAGGTTTAGATAGGGTGGACAGTGATAGCCTTTTTCCTAGGATGGAGAAAGCTAGCACGAGGGGGACACAGCTTTAAATTAAGGGGTGATAGTTATAGGACGGATATCAGAGGTAGGTTCTTTACCCAGAGGGTGGTTAGGGAGTGGAATGCCTGCGGCAGTTGTAGATGCGCCAAGTTTGGTGGCGTTTAAGAGGTTAGTTGATAAGTTTATGGAAGAGAAGGGAATGGTTTAGTTTGGAGGGTCATTGCTTTTTTCGTAATTGGTCGGTGCAACGTCAAAGGCCGAAGGGCCTGTTCTGCGCTGTTATGTTCTATGTTCTATACCGATTGAAGTTTAGAGGAATGAGAGGTAATGTTATTGCAACATGCATGATCTGAAGGAGACTGGAACGGTGTACGTACTTGGGGAATCCAGAGCTAGGGGATACAGCTTAAGAATAAGAGGGAGCTCTTTTAAAACGGTGAGAAAAAAATATTTTTTTCTTGGAGGGTTGTTAGAATGTGCAGTTTGCTTCCCCAGAAAGCAGTAGAGCCTGGTCCATTCAGTTTAGTTAAAGCAAAATTAGACAGATTCTTCACAAACAAGAGAGTCAAGGGTTATCATGGTCAGTGATGTTGAAATCACTAACAGATGAACCTTGATATTATTAGAATGGAAAAGCATACTCAAAGGATTGAACAACCTATTCCAGTTCCTAAATTCTATGTTCCTATGCCTTATTGCAGTGAAAAGACATCAGCTTTTGGGAATTGTTCCAACTCTCTGCTGCTTCTTTCTTGCTCTGAAGATGGACAGGAGTACCACCTTGGTTGCAGTAGAGTTTTATTTTCTCTCATCATTACACTATCTCTTATTGTTTTCCCACACCCTATCCTTCCTGGATTCCTTGAGATTAATAGCAATAGGTTTAGTTTAATTGAAGGGTTTGTGATTAAGCTAATTCCATACATTCAAGAAGCATCAAATTAAGTCCTTGAGAAACCATTGACTTTAATTTTGGTTTAACAAGAATCAGTCACACCCTGTTCCATTAACTACAAATATTACCACCATCAGAAGGCAGTTTGAATCTCACCAAACATAATTCTAGCTAATAGAGCACTACTGAGAGAAAATTAACTCTCCAAGAAAGAGACTTGCATTTATTTAGAGCTGTTCACAAACTCAGGACATCTCAAGCAGTTTAGAATTAATGAAGTACTTTTTGAAATGTTTGAAATGTGCCATGGCTGTCTGTTTGTGCACATTAAGATTCCACAAATAATAATGTGGTAGTGAATTTCAGCTTCAGTGATGTTGCTTGATGAATAAGTATTGAGTAGGACACCACGGGAAACTGTCTTCACCTTTTTCATAGTAACATCATGGGATCTTATATGCATCCCTGAGAGGGCAAATGGAACTTTAGTTTAAGGCCTCATCTAAAAGTCAGCTCTTCTGACAGTTCAAAACTCATTTATTACTGCACTGGAATGTTAGTCTGAAGTGTGTATTCAAGCCTCTGGAATGGGACTTAAACTCATGAGCTCCAGGTCAAAAATATGAGTGCTATCAACTGAGCCTCAACTGACACTAATTCCAATTGACCACAATTAGAATAAAGTGCATATTAGATTTAAATTCTTGTCATCATAAATTCTAGGTTAACAATGCCCTGTCCCAGTTAAATGCATGTTAAAACAAAACTTGCTATAATGAAAATAAACATCATCACTATTAACTCTTGTTACATTACACAGCTGTTACAATTAATCTCCTGATATCATGAAATGATTACATAATAAAACATTATGAGATACCTTATTGGATTTAATTGTATTCTAATATGCTACTTTTACAATATAATTATATCATTTTATCGTAAGTTGTTTTCATAGTCAATCATATTACACTGACAGAAGGATCTGCTTGTTGGGCCTCAGATAAGGTTTTGCTGAATGTCTCCTTTCATTCATTTAAATTTCTATAGAAAGTTGCAGACAGCTAGACCATTCATTGAATCATAGAATTCTTATAATGCAGAAAGAGGCCATTTGGTCCATCGAGCCTGCACTGACAACAGACCTCCCAGGTTCTATCCTCATAATTCCACGTATTTACCTTGCTAATCCCCTTAACACTAAGAGACAACTTAGCATGACAATCCATCTAACCTGCATATCTGTGGATTGTGAACATAGAACATAGAACAATACAGCACAAACAGGCCCTTCAGCCCACAATTTGCGTCAATCACATCTACCAATCCACAGACCTATCTATAACCCCCTATTCTATTCTTTTCCATATACTCATCCAGAAGTCTTTTAAAAGATCTCAGTGAGTTTGCCTCAACAACCTCCAATGGCAGTCGGTTCCATTCACTCACCACCCTCTGAGTGAAAAACCTACCCCTGATATCTCCTTTGTATTTGCTTCCCTGCACCTTAAATCTGTGTTCTCTCGTAGGGACCTTTTCAGCTCGGGGAAATAGTCTCTGAGAGTCCACCCTATCTATTCCTCTCAACATTTTATAAACCCCTATCAGGTCGCCTCTCAACTTACGTCTCTCCAGTGAGAAGAGTCCCAGCTCCCTCAACCTATCTTCATAAGGCCTGCCTCACAATCCAGGCAGATCCTTGTAAATCTCCTCTGAACTCTCTCAATAGCCTCTACATCCTTCCTATAATGAGGTGACCAGAACCGTGCACAATACTCCAACTGTGTGGTGTTTGCATATTCTTCCCTATGTCTGCGTGCGTTTCCTCCGGGTGTTCTTATTTCCAACTGGAGTATTGTAGGAGGAAATAAGAACACCCGGAGGAAACGCACGCAGATATAGGGAAGAATATGCAAACACCACACAGACAGTGACCCCAGACGGAAATTGAATCTGGGTTCTGGATGTTGTGTGACAGCAGTGCCAACTACTTTGCCACTGTGTTGCCCTTGGGTGATTGTATTGGGTGATGTGCCTGAATCTATCTCAACTCCTTCTGGTAGATGTTGCTTTGCGTTAGACTAAGTTGCCACACAATCAGGGAAGATACCAGGGATGTCTTCTTGCCATTTTTCCATCTCGCTGACATCACTTGGTTTATTTAAGACTACCGGGGAGGCTCCCACTCAGCCTCCCCAAATTTTTGCCCAGGAACAAGTTTACTGCATCTAGTGGTAGACTAGGAAGGACAATGCCCATTTCAGGCTTGTCCAACATATGGCCCACAGATCACTACCCAGCCCCTGATGTCTTTATATCAGACCCACAGAATCATTGTTCAAATTACATGAAGGTTCCATGAATGACTCTGCAAAACCTGCTCCTTCAATCACAGGCCACTTTTTTAATGTGTTTAGTGTTGATAGGTTCACCAGTCAGCCTATTAGTAGCAAATTCTGAGAAGAAACAGTCTCTGATTCCTTTGCGAAAAATTGAGAGATTTCTTTTTCTTGCCACAGACCACGCACTCTCTTCGCACCGGTGCTGGCCCCACAAAGTGCTCAAGTTGGTGAAGGGACAAAGAAAACTGTGTGAAACTGTAGTGGAGCATCAGCAATGCCTACCTGCCCTCCACACGCTCAGCAGCTAGAGTCTCTGACAGGGTAGTGTGAGGAAGAATATCCCTTCATTGCATTCCATGTATCTCCACAGTGATAAGATGTCCAAATTTCATGGACCCGGATAGGGAGTGAGGCAATGTGATTCAGTGAGTCTGAGAATAAGTCTGTGTGAGTGAGTTTGGAGGTGGGATTTTTCCAGCCTTGCTTGTTCCAAAACCAGAAAATCCTGCCTGACCTTTCCATGATCTGCCTCTCACCCTGTCCAATTCCTGTAGTAGATGGGACAGTAAAATTCATCTCTGTGGGTGAGTGAATCTGTGACTGAGTAACAATTTGCCTGTGAATCTGGGTGAGAAAATGAACGAGTGAGTTTGATTGAGTGTAGGTGAGTGGCTGAAGGCCTGAGTCTGAGAGAGTGAGAATGGATGAGAAAGTGAGTGAATAAGAGTGAGAACTCTGAGATGAGGAGGGAGCTGAACATATACACATACACACCCTAGTCTCCTCCTCCTCCTCCCTCCACAAGATCCTATCCACCATGCAGACCAGGAGTGAAGGAGGAAAACCCTGGCTGAAAGGCACCCTGCTTCCAAACCCTGCTTTCATATGAATTCTGCTGAGCGCAGCAGTGATTGTATGTAACCAGAGGTGAATAGAATGTCAATGTTGGTTAAACCCAGCTCCATAGTTTGGTCCTAGTCCATGCTCCTTCCCTGGTGATCAGAACAGATGTAGAGTCTATCTGTCTCCAGCTCAGCTTCTTAAGCAAAAGCTTTCTGCAGGCAGGGTAAATTGTGCTACTCTTGTGTCCATCTGCATCTGTTATCATCACAGCTCCATAATGCTCTCAATTTCAACCAACTCATGGGGCCCCAACACTGATCCCCCCACCACCTCTGCTTTCTCCTGCCCTAGTGAATCTTTCTTATTATCCTTTCACCCATTCACCTATCATGCATACCAGTCGAATCCTGCCTACACTCTCCTCATCTGTCTCACTGCAGGACAAATTCAAACACACTCGGCATAAGAGGACACAGCCTGCTAGAGTGATGTTTGAGCTGAAGACCCTTATCCCCATTTCAGAAAAGAGTTCTTGAGCTGGCCAGAGAGAAACAGGACTGGACCTATGTAGAGGACAAGGTAGGGACAAGAGACAAAAGTGAGAACCTGCCCACAGCCTCACATGAGTTCACTTTCTGTTCTCCTGATGCCTCTGTCATGCAATAATGCCATTTTCTTTCTTTTGCTGATCAATTAAACGGCTTGGATTTCCTTTTGTTCTCTAGAGCTAATGGACTTGAGCAGCTCACAGGAAAGTATCTGGCAATCTAGCATTGAAGAGGTGTCAGCACTGTCATCCACACCCTCTACAGCTTAGATACTTACACTTTGATGGGAATGGCGACTATGCAGGTTTCTGGATCACTCACTGGTGAATATTTCACAGCTAATGATCTACAGCAGGTGGAGGTGGGGATGTCCCAGGGATCCAGCACTCGGAGGGATACTGGAGCCCCGTACTTTGTTGAGCTCTGGTCAGATGGCCTGCCCTGGGTACGGGTGTCCCATAGCTGCTGAAGCTGCAAAGGCTGATTCTTGAATATCTAGAAAGTATGTCAGCATCCCTCCTGAGACTGCAAGGTCAGCTGGAGGAACTCCATTGCCTCTGTCTGAGGAGATGGCACCATCACTCCAAGACAACAAGACCACACTGTGACAGTGGCACCTGCAGTGTAGATTGTGGACTTCATGGCAGGAGATGGTAGCAGAATATCAACTGCATGGTGCAGTGACTTCAGGGAATCTGTCAGGTCCAGAGGATGGTGGGACTTATAGATCTCATTTCAGCTGCTCCCTCATTCCAAGGAGGAGCCAAGGAGTTTCAGGGATTCACAGGGGAGAGGATTGGCAAATGCACATGAGTTGTCCAGCTCATCTGACTTCTGCCTTCCTATCCTGACAGATCTTCAGCCCTGTGCACATAGGAAGGTAGCACTGAAACACTCATGCTGCCTGAAAGCAGGCATGGATTCTCAAGGTCCAGGTCCTTCAGAAGACACCCGCCATAATAATCTCAGGCAAGGGGGCGCAGACATTAGCAAGTTGCTTCTTCTCCAGCTGCGAATTCTAGATGTAGTAAGAAGTCTCACAACACCAGATTAAAGTCCAACAGATATGTTTGGTAGCAAAAACCACTAGTTCTCGAGCCTCTGACCCTTCGTCAGGTGAGAGGAGAGTTCTGATCACAAACAAGAGATGTAAAGACACATGCTAAGTTTACAGAACACTGATTAGAATGCAAGTTTTTACAGCTAATCAAGTCTTAAAGGTACAGACAATGTGAGTGGAGATAGCATTAGGTATAGGTTAAAGACGTGTATTGTCTCCAGACAGGACAGTAAGTGAGGTTTTGCAAACCTAGGTAAGTCATGGCGGTTACAAATAGTGTGACATGAATCCAAGATCCTGATTGAGGCCGTGCTGATGTGTGCGATCAGTTTCTGCTCAGCGACTCTGTGCTGTCATGTGTCATGAAGGCTGCCTTGAGAATGCTTACCCAAAGATAGAGGCTGAATGCCCATGACCGCTGAAGTGTTTGCCAACAGGAAGAGAACACTCTTGCCTGGTGATTGTTGAGTGGTGTTCATTCATCCGTTGTCTAGCATCTGCATGGTCTCCCTAATATACCATGCCTCAGGACACCCTTTCCTGCAGTGTATCAGGTAGACAACGTTGGCTGAGTTGCAAGAATATGTACTGTGTATCTGGTATAGTCACATGAGATGATGGCATCCATGTCGATGATCCAGCATATTTTGCAGAGGTTGCTGCGGCAGGATTATGTGGTGTCATGGTCACTATTCTCCTGAAGGCTGAGTCATTTGCTGTGGACAATGGTCTGTTTGAGATTGTACAGTTGTTTGAAGGCAAGAAGTGGGGGTGTGGGGATGACCCTGGCGAGATGTTTGTCTTCATCAATGACATGTTGAAGATTCTGGAGAAGATGTCCTAGTTTCTCAGCTCTGGGGAAGTACTGTACGATGAAGAGTACTCTGTCCACCCTGTCCTGTGTTTGTCTTCTGAGGGGGTCGGTGTGGTTTTCCATATGGTGCATCAGAACTGTCGATTGATGAGACGAGTGCTATATTCTGTTCTTATGAAGCATCTTGCAGCATCTGGAGGTGTCTGTTGCGATTCTCCTTATCTGAACCAAGCCTGTGTATACGAAGAGCTTGTCCGTAGGGGATGGCTTCTTTAACGTGTTTAGCATGGAAGCGAAGTGGAGCATTGTGAGGTTATCTGTGGGCTTGCAGTACAGTGAAGTGCTGAGGTGATTGTCCTTAATGGAGATGCGTGTGTCCAAGAATATAACTGATTCCAGAGAGTAGTCCATGGTGAGTCTGATGGTGGGGTGGAACTTGTTGTTGTCATCATATAGTTGTTTCAATGATTGTTCACCATGAGTCCAAAGCAAGAGAATGTCATCTATGAGTGTATAACATCCGTTGAAGGTTCTGTGTGGTGAAGAAGTCTTGTTTGAGCCTGTGCATAAAGATGTCGGCATATTGAGTTGCAAATTTGGTCCCCATGGCTATTCCATGTGTCTGGATGAAGAACTGATTGTTAAAGGTGAAGACGTTGTTATCCAGGATGAAGTGGATGAGTTGTAAAATTGCATCTGGAAACTGGCAGTTGTCGATTTTGAGTGCTGAGGCAGTTTGCAGCAATGCATTGTCATGAGAGATGCTGCCGAGACATCCAGTGTGTCTGCTCCATGTGTGTTGAGTTTCTGTAGGAAATTAATCGTGTCCCAACAAAAGTTGGGAGTTTGTACAATGGGTTTCAGGATGCCCTCGACATAGCTGGAGAGGTTTTCGCACAGGGTCCCATTGCCTGATATGATGGAATGGCTGGGTATGTTTGCCTTGTGTATCTTTGGGAGACAGTGGAGATCTACTGCGAGAAGTTTGTGGGATGAGAGCACGAAGGTGCTCTGAAGGTCCGAATCAAAGGTTTTAATTAGAGTGTTGAGTGTTGAGTTTTTTTTTGAAAAAGTGACCAAAGAGGTGGATGGGGGTAAGGCGGTTGATGTGGTATATATGGACTTTAGTAAGGCGTTTGATAAGGTGGCCCATGGAAGACTTCTGCAGAAATGCAGATGTATGGGATAGAGGGTGATTTAGCTAATTGGATTAGGAATTGGCTGGCAGATAGAAGACAGAGGGTGGTGGTTGATGGAGATATTCATCGTGGAGTTCGGTGACAAGTGGTGTACCTCAGGGGTCTGTTTTGGGGCCCCTGCTGTTTGTAATTTTTATAAATGATCTGGATGAGGGTATTGAAGGATGGCTTAGTAAATTTGCAGATGACACTAAAGTCGGTGGAGTGGTAGATAGTGAAGAGGGGTGTTATAGTTTGCAGAGGGACTTGGACAAGTTGCAGAGCTGGGCCGAGAGGTGGCAAATGGAGTTTAATGTGGAAAGTGTGAGGTAATGCACTATGGCAGGAATAATAAATGTGTAGAGTATAGGGCTAATGGTAGGATTCTTAATAGTGTTGATGAACAGAAGGATCTTGGTGTATGTGTCAATAGATCCCTGAAAGTAGGCAGTCAAGTGGATAAAGTTGTTAAGAAGGCTTATGGAGTCTTAGCTTTTATTGGTAGGGGGATTGAATTTAGGAGCCGCAGCATCATGTTGCAACTGTACAAAACTCTAGTGCGGCCGCACTTGGAGTATTGTGTGCAGTTCTGGTCCACACATTATAAGAAAGATGTGGAGGCATTGGAGAGGGTACAGAGGAGGTTTACCAGGATTTTGCCTGGTATGGAGGGCAGGTCCTATGAAGAGAGGTTGAAGGATTTGAGGTTGTTTTCGTTAGAAAGGAGGCGGCTAAGAGGGGATCTTATTGCAGCATATAAGATGATTAGAGGTTTAGATAGGGTGGACAGTGATAGCCTTTTTCCTAGGATGGAGAAAGCTAGCACGAGGGGGACACAGCTTTAAATTAAGGGGTGATAGTTATAGGACGGATATCAGAGGTAGGTTCTTTACCCAGAGGGTGCTTAGGGAGTGGAATGCCCTGCCTGCAGCAGTTGTAGATGCGCCAAGTTTGGTGGTGTTTAAGAGGTTAGTTGATAAGTATATGGAAGAGAAGGGAATGGTTTAGTTTGGAGGGGCATTGCTTTTTTCCTAATTGGTCGGCGCAACATCGAAGGCCAAAGGGCCTGTTCTGTGCTGTAATGTTCTATGTCCTATGGACAGGTGTGTTCTTTGGTCGGATCTGTGGGTAACTGCCTGCAGTATTCCTCCTTGTTCAGTTGTTAGTACACTTCTTTGCAGTAACCTGCTCTGTTCAGTATGACGATGGCCCCTTCTTTGTCTGCTGGTTTGATGACAGTGTTCTAGATGTAACAGGAGAGTGAAGAAGGTCAAGAAAAGATAAGTCATATAAACCCCAACAAGGAGAATCCAAGTAGTGCTATTACGCACAGGGGCTAAACCCCTTGGAGATCTAGAGGTCCACAACAATGAAGGCCCCCTAAGGCCATAAGAAGCAAAACCTCTGCCCACTACTCCTCACCACCTCCCCCCCTTCCCCCCCTCCAATGCCAGGAATGGCATGTACCCTTTGACCTGCATTGTGATTGGGTATCTCTGAGCAGGTCAGTGGCTTGCTTGCCTCGTTAGAGGAAAGCACAGACTTATTTTCTTTGAACATAAAGCAACTCTCCAGGTTTTGCCAGATTCTAGACACATTGGTGGTATTCCTGTCCATTGTGCCTCCTAATAGAATATCTGTACTTTTACTGCCTTTGTGAATCCTAATAAAACTCACTGGCTTCCACTTCAACAGCCAGCACTTGGTTTTGATGTGCCCTGTTCATGCAGTGAACACACACAGGTTTTTGGGAATAATTCTACTCTTTGCTATTGGTTCTTGTCTTGAGGGGTCCAAGTGTTCTCATTTTTATTTTCTCATTATACATTTCCTACTGTTATTCCACTTTATATTCTTCTCAATCTCTGGAGATTAGTAGCAAAGGGCTTTGATTAATCAGCTGTTTGTGTGTAAGCTTATTTCAGATGTAAAAATTAACTTAGAAAATTCTTCTGAAATTTCAGAGAAGTCATTGATTTTAATTTTGGCGTAACAGGAATTAGTTTTTTCCTTTGCAATTAATCACAAAATATTTGTCACCTAAAGGCAACTTGAATTTCACAAACATTATTCTAATAAATAGAGCAGGACTGAGAGACAAGTGACTTTCCAAAAAGTGAAAGACTTACATTTAGAGCCTTTCACTTCCTCAGGACATCCCAAGCACTTTACTGCAAATGAAATACTTTAAAAATTCAAGTCACTTTTGAAATGTGCTGCGGCAGTCAGTTTGCAGACAAGCTCTGACAAACAGCAATGACCTCATAATCTCTTTCAGTGATGATGATTGATGGACAGATATTGGCCAGGACACCAGGGGTAACTGTCTCAACCTTTTTCAAAATAATGTCATGGGATCTTTTATTTTCGCCTGAGAAGGACATTTGGTTTAAACTGCATTTTTGACATAATAGGATTCCCTCTGTACTGCACTGGAATGTATTCAACTTTCTGGAGGGAAACTTAAACCCATGACCTCAGCTCAAAAATTTGATGTCCTGCTGAGGAGGAGTGTATTCCCCCGCCTCACCCCCAAACAAAAGTTAACAGAATATATAATGAAGTCCTTTGCTTGTCTGTGGTGGGATTTTCTGCCCTCCCCCAATGTGTTTCAAGATGGTGGTGGCAGCTTACCATTGACTGGTGGCAGAGTCTTGCAGGCTTCCCATCGTTCATGCCCTCCACTACTGGGGAACCTGTGGCAGGGGTTCCCGAAAGATCCTGTCTGTGGGAACAGCCATAAAATCTTGCCCTGGTTAACTTCACCTTGCTGGAATCAATTTTAGCATCATCAAGAGAATGAGATTTTTTACTCCTCCTTTAACTAATTCATAAACTTGTCTGTATTAACAGGACTTGCAGTCTTTGTTGTGAGTCAATAATTAGAGCCATGATTCTCCCAAAAGTGCTGAATTGGCGGGAAAACTGTTCTAAATTCTGACCGTTTTGTCAGTTCAGTTTCTCACCCAAATATCTCCACTTTATGCACTGCGGAAGTCCTAGTCGGGAATCTCATTAAAATCCCAGGGGAATGGTGCCTATGCATACTGGAGTTTGACAGCTCTGGAATGCTGTGTGTGTGCAGTGGCCCTAATCTGTCACACTCCTCATTTGCTGGCCAGCCCGGGCACCCCCCAGTGCTGACCTTCCTGCACCCCCCACAGCCCGATCGCGGCCCCTACAACAGTTCCTGGGCTAGTCCTGACCCCCCTTCTCCCCCCCCAGTCCATTGTGCCCCGATGCGTAGCAACCACACTCCCCAGTCCCTCTCCCGATTAACGCGCCCCAGGCTGTCCCAATCACTGTCCTCCCCCCCATTCCAGACTGATCCTGTCTGTAGATTGGCAGTGGAACTCCACCCAGGATCATTTCTAGACTGCCCACAATAGGCCCTGGCCCCTTGAACCGTCCAATGCCTGATAGACAGTGCCAGGCATAGGCTCTTTGCCCCTTGGGCAGTGCTGGGGTAAAGATCACTGCCAGATTGTCCACGCCCAGGGGGCACCAACTCCCACCGCCCAACCCCCTGTGGGGCCTCTTCATTCTGGCAAGGTTTCCTGCTAGTTCTCCAAATATGGGGGCTAGTGTAAACCCCACCGGAATGAAACACTCCGGGCAGGGTGGGAGTTTCAATTAGGGCCTGAAATTTCCCGATAATGACCTGCTAAACGTATTTAAAATACATTTAAAAAAAGATTCAAATGACTCACCTGCCTTCCCACCAGTTTCCAGTGTGGTCTGACCGACTACTGTTCGCGGATTCTGGCAATGTGTATGCATTCCTGGCACATGTGCAAATCCCAATACAAGTCTGACGATGCGTATCTCCCACTGCGACTCACCAGAAAAGTTGTGGTCGCATTGGGAGAATCGCGGCCTATATTTCTGATCTTTCTTCTCACATAAACTTTCTTCTCACATTATTCAATCCTATCTTTTTGATCTACATTAGCTTGAGTGGCCGAGTGGTCTATTCCTCATTCGTATGTATTTAACACCATTATTTTAAAATTCCTCCATGGTCTCTTCCTATCACTGTAAATTCCTTCAGCCTGACAGCTAAGAGGCATCTGCACTTCTCTAAGGGTAGCCTCAATTTCCTTCAGCCCATCATTTATGACTATACTTGCATAGATCCTAAGCTCTGTAATTCACCACTACCTCTGCATTTTTCTCCCTTATTTTAAGGTGCTCCTTCAAACTTACTTGACCTATCCTCATGTGGTCCTTAGTGGTTCAGTTCAAATTCTTGCCTGGCAATGCTATGGTTACATATCTCGGGATGTTTTATTACATTTGGCTTCTTCTTCAGAAATTCACTGAGTTGAGGATGACTTATTTCCAAATTAAAATTGAGTTTTCAGGTGACTGAGCAGTCTAATGTGCAACCTACAATCTGTGTCACATATGGGGCAGCAGTGGTTGAGGAATGAGAGGGTAGGGTGCCTGGGCTGCCACGCGCTCTTTTCACTGTTGATACTTGGCTTCAGTTTGCTCTTGGTGATGAAACTGAAGGTATTCACCTTTTCTTTGGGTGGTCCAGAAATTATTATAAATTAAATTTATATTGAATTAAAACTCTAAATAAAACAATTTTTAAAAAAATCAGATATTAAATACATGTTATTAATGCAAGATGTTGCTGTATCATATTATACCTCTTTCCTGTTATCCCATTTGAAATCAGATTGGTGATATTATGCTGTCAATCCATTCTGGGATAGGATGTTGTATCTGTTGAGTGTGTTGCTCAGGATTGATGGCTAAGATCCAACATTCATGGTGGTGGCCAAACATGGAAAGCAAGAAGCCATAGCATCAAAGAAATGTACAACGCAGAAGACTATATAGCCCACTGTGATTATGCTGTCTGTAAAAGACATCGAGCCCCATCCCAACCTCCAGCAATTGAGACAGAATTTTCCTATTTGGCCGCCATAGCAATCATATCAGGCAAGGCATAGACCATGCAAGGGTCCATAGACCATGGGCAGGATTTTCTGGTCTTGGGTGCAGCCAGAAAATTCTGCCCTTGGTCTTTAAACCTGTAAGTTACAGCAATGCACGTCTAAATAGTTTCCAGTGTGATGGGGGTTTCTGCTTCTTCTACTCTTCAGACAATGAGTGCCAGTCACCTAGTGCCCTGTGTGTTATAAAATGCTCCCTCAACTCCAGTCTAATCCTTCTGCAGTTACTTCAAATCTACACCCCTGATTATTGACCTCTCTGTCAAGGGAAATATATCCATCCTAATCACTCTATCTGGACTCCTCATAATATTATGAAACACAATTAAAACTCAATCAGCCTCCTTATTCCTACTTGCCACCTCCAAATTTTCTCACAGTCCAAATTCTCCATTCTTGGAAGCATCTTCCCTCTCTGGTTCAATCAGCTCCTGTAATTTTGGTAAAGGAATTGCAGCCCAAGGATATTTAAAAGTCTGATGACTGATTTGATCCTGAAGCTGTATACCATTTCTTTGGTTGATGTTACAATTAGCAACTTCCCCCAACTCCAACAAGCTGAACAGAAGTGGTTGGTCAGATTGCAAGTGCAATTTAATGCTCAACTTTCACTGTTGCTTAAGAAAAACTGACACCATTATGTTTAAAGAGGGCTGTTGATGCACTTTGAGAGATTTCCCGGACATTTTGTCAAAACTTCACCCAAAACTCTATCCTCACCTATCTTTACTTTCTTTGAGTTAAAATCCTGGAACTGTCTTATTAACCTCACTTTGGGTCCACCTGCACAACCTGGACTTTAGTAGTTGAAGAATGCAGCTCACCAATACCTTTTCAAGGGCAACCAGAGACAGATGACAAACATTGGCCTTGCAGTGAAGTTCACATCTTGTAATCAATTAAAACAATTCCAGAAATATATCTAAAAATGCACCAAATGAGAGTGTGCTGCTATTATATCTCATTTGATTTGTGTAGGAGTCACAAGGAAAACAGAATGGTTGATCATGGGGATTTCGCTTGGCGGTTTCCTTGGCCTAGATGAGGAATGGAAGGAGGAGATGATGCTTGGCAGAGCAACACCGGCTGGAGGAGAGAAGGGATAGGAGGGCAAGGTGGGGACCAGATTCATGCTAACTTGCTACATGCTCCACAATCTGGCGATTAAAGAGAGATAAGACAATATCGTTGGTGAAAAGCTGAGGGGTGCATGAATCGCAAAAACTCAGTCTGCAGGTGCAGCAGGTGATCAAGAAGGCGAATGAAATGTTGGCCTTTATAGCAAGGGGAATAGAATATAAAAGCAGAGAGGTCTTGCTGCAACTGTACAGGGCACTGGTGAGGCCGCAACTGGAGTACTGTGTTCAGTTTTGGTCACCGCATTTGAGAAAGGATATATTGGCCTTAGATGGAGTACAGAGAAGGTTCACCAGGCTGATATCGGAGATGAGGGAGTTAGCTTACGAAGAGAGATTCAATAGACTGGGTCTGTACTTGTTAGAGTTTAGAAGGCTGAGGGGGGATCTTATAGAGACTTACAAGATAATGAAGGGGCTAGATAGGGCAGAGGTAGAGAGATTCCTCCTGCTTAGAAAGGATAGCAGAACTAGAGGGCACAGCCTCAAAATAAGGTGGGGCAGTTTAGAAGGGAGTTAAGGAGGAACTTCTTCACTCAAAGGGTGGTGAATCTCTAGAATTCTCTGCCCATTGAACTGGTGGAGGCTACCTCGCTGAATATATTTAAGTCACGGGTAGATAGATTTCTGATAGACAATGGAATTAAGGGTTATGGGGAGAAAGCGGGAAAGTGGAACTGATCCACTTCAGATCAGCCATGATCTTATTGAATGGTGGGGCAGACATGAAGGGCTAGATAGCATACTCCTCCTTCTATTTCTTATGATCCACAAAAAGAGGATGAGGTACAGGATGAGCAGAAAGCTTGGGAGACCGGTGGTTGGGGGTGGTGGCAAAAGAGGGTTCCAGCGGAGTGGTTGATAATGGGGAGGGTCACGTGTGCTTCACTATCAAACTTAGGAACTCTGTGGACTCATGACCGTCCATGACTGAGAATCCATCAGGTAGTTCTTCATCTGTACTCAATCTTTTTAACATCTGGCTCATAAAGAACACAATAAAAAATCATCAGTTTCATCAATGTCTCATTATTATAATCACTCTTTAATTTTGAATAACAACAAACATGAAACAAATAAAAAATATTAAATTATTTACCATGATGCTTACCCTTAGTATCACTGAGTACTGTTACCTACTCTGCTGTTTAAATGAAGTTCAACGCAAATCACAGCGCTGGGAGCGGTAGATGGCTGCTGAAGAATATAAGGAGAGCGGATCAGATATTCTCCTGTGACACCCAATTGTAGCACCATTCTCTATCCCATAGAAGATGCTGGCAAAGCAAATGTCAAAATTGCATTTTGACATTTCATGGAAGTTGCTACAGTTACAATGAAGCTGTGACTGAATCATCAGATGCTGCTCCATGTTGCGTTCGACAGGTTGTTGTCTGAAATTGACCAGTATTTCCAGACTGGAACAGATGGATTCTAGATTTGCATTAAACCAAAGACCAAAGTGGATTCCTCCATTACACTATTCATAATTCATGAGCTTTCAGGCACCAGTCCCCTTATTCTTCTGAAACTTGGGTTTGTGAAGTTTTGATCTCACTCCTGTACAACAAAGCTGGTGTACTATCTTGCTCCTTTTAAATTTTCAGTTTATTTATTAGTGTCACAAGTAGGCTTGCATTTTCATTGCAATGAAGTTACTGTGAAAATCGTCAAGTCACCACACTCCAGCACAGTTCGGATACATTGAGGGAGAATTTAGCATGCCCAATGTATCTAACCAGCACATCTTTCAGACTGTGGAAGAAAACCACAGCACCCAGAGGAAACCCATGTACAGGGAGGATGTGCAGACTCTGCACAGACAGTGACCCAAGCCAGGAATCAAACCCGGCACCCTGACACTGTGAGGCAGCTATGCTAACCACTGTATCACTATGCTGCCCTTGAAAAACTGGCACCTGTTGTTTCAACTTCCACCTGGCGTGACCAATGTCCACCGTTGGCCCATGTCTGCCTTCGAGTTACGTGTGGAGTTGGTGCATGTGACAGTGATAGTATTTAATACAGTGCATTTCTCCTTACTCTTTTTGGCTGAGACAGTTCAGTTTTACTCAAGAAAAGTAGCAAGTCATATCTCCTCAACTGACTAGAATTCTTTGTGGTTGTAACTGAATTAGTAACTGAATGCATTGCAACAGATGTAATTAACTTCAGCTCTTAATTGTTATTTCATGACACTGATGTATTAATGTAGATAGTTTGTTGCACAATACCAGAGTTTAAAGGATGAACGGCTGGAGGAGGCTCAGGTGGAATTTAAACACCTACATAGACCAGTCATGCTGTGGCCTGTTTCTGTGCTGTAAGTATTGTGTAATTCTGTGTCATATGTGATTTCCCATTGCTTTCAGTCTTCAATAAAGTTGCATAGCCAATGTTTTTAAAGCCCTCTTATATGTATCAAAAAGCATAATCTAAGCAGAAACTACTGGGAGAATGGCACAATCTTCAACATATAGCCCAAATTGGGTAAGAAATTGATTTTGCTGCATCCACCAGTAGCTGGTGATGTGCCTTGACTGGGGATGAAGTGTCAGGTTGTAAATGCAAGCTCACTCAATAGGATGGGAAACCTATGGAGCAGCCGTAAGCTGAGGATAGCATTCAGCATTTCTCCTTAAGATACCGCTGCTTTATGCAGCTGTTGCTGCCATTATCAAAATACATTGTTGGGATGTTGGTGTGCTGACCTAGCTGGCATTTATTGCCCATCCATAGTTTTTATGAACATAGCAATGCGTTCAGGAGGCAGCTCTGGATAGGATTTTCTGGCCGCTCTCACCCCAAACTGAAAAATCCCACCAAAGGAAGTAGACCTTTGCATAGTTCGTCCCCCGCCCGCCACAGGCAGGCGGGATGGGAAAATCCCCCTGAAGTATCAATCACATTGGTGTCGTAGTAGATTCTCCTTAGAACAGTGAAAATTAAGAGAAATTTAATAGTTGGGTTCAAATGATGAAAGGTTTTGATGCAGCAGCTAGAAGGAACCTGTTCCCATTAGCAGGAGGGATAATAACCAAAGGAAACAGATGCAAGGTAATTGGCAAAAGAACTAGAGGAGAATTGTTTTACAGTCAGGATGATGTAGAATACCATGTTGGAAAGATGGTGAATTGAAATTCAGTGACAACTATATTAACATACATAGAACATAGAACATTACAGCACAGAACAGGCCCTTCGGCCTTCGATGTTGCGCCGACCAATATAAAAAGCAATGCCCCTCCAAACTAAACCATTCCCTTCTCTTCCATATACTTATCAACTAACCTCTTAAACGCCACCAAACTTGGCGCATCTACAACCGCTGCAGGCAGGACATTCCACTCCCGAACCACCCTTTGGGTAAAGAACCTGCCTCTGATATCCGTCCTATAACTATCACCCCTTAATTTAAAGCTGTGTACGAAAGGGAGAAATTTACAGGATTAAGAAGATAAAGTAGAAGAGTGTAATTAACTGGTTAGTTCTTTCAAATTACTGACACTGTGATGATGGCAAGAATGGTCTTCTCAGGAGCTGAAGATTTTATGCTTAAAATTTGATTCACATATGTTATGGAAGGAATGTATCTAGTGATATAAAAAAAAAGACTACTCTGGGTGTTATGTTTATTACAAACCTTTACTGAGGCTTCAGCAATCTCACTTCTGCTCAGTGCCCTGCTCCCCCGCAGACCTCTGCCACACAGACAAATAGAAGGAGCTGACACTCATCACAGAGCTGTTTCACAGAGCAATGCCTCATCTGGCCACTCCACTCAGTTGACTGCTGATATGTAGCCCACAGACTCAGGCTGTCACTGGTGTTAGCCCCTATGTGCTTGTGGTTGTAGTGACTGTAGTAAAAAATCTCACAACAACAGGTTAAAGTCTAACAAGTTTATTTGATAATAAACACCACAAGCTTTCGGAATGCTGTTCCTTTATCAGGTGGCTACCGTGCCTAAGGAGTTTCTGGACCACTTTGCCTTTGAGATATTGCTGATACTTGTGTAACCCATTACGGAAACATGTTTAAAGATATATAACAAAAATGGTTTAACTGTGAGGGCAAGTTCCAGAGACAAGGCTCCTATTTCCTTGAATATTGAATAAGTTGTGAACTCTCTGAGGTGTTCAAGATGATTAAAATATTTGATAGAAAAACAATTTCCTCTATTGAGGAATCCAGAATAAGGGGGCACAGCAGGTACAGTATCCCAAATGTGCTATTCAAAAATTGGAATTGTCCTAAAACATATTTACAAATGGATATCAGTGCTGTTCTCTGTGGGTGAGGCTGTGCTTTGACATCAGTTAATGGTCTCTCTGTAATAGTGCTATTCTGGTCTCTCAGTCAGATGCCTCATGCTCTGGTGTCATATGTCCACCTTGGGTTTGAGATGTCTTGTGGGAAGGAGCAGTCCCTCCTGTACCCAACCCTGAACGGCCAGGGAGATTGGTGAAACCCAGCCCTGAACACATACCGTGGACAACCTTTATTCAGCTGGCCATAACTTGGGGTAGCTTCTCAAATTGGCTTACAGTCAGTGGCATGTGTAAGTGCTTAGCAGGCTACAGAGGTCCAGAGTGCTGCTCCATGGTTAGCTCACTGTTTGATTCAGAGAGAGTCAGATTAACTGAAAATTGACATTTGGCTTATAATGAAGCCATTTTGCCACTGACCTGTTCTGTGAATGTATTGGGCATTGCAGATATTGAGGCGTGTCCAGTAATTACTGAAGCAACCCAGCCTGATTCTGGTAAGCTGTTTGGTAGAGGTCTGACTATCAGATCAAATATGGAAAATGCGCAGGAAATTAGGTCTAATTTTGCCAGTATAAATATTGCCTTTGCCTGATTTCATTGATTATGCGGTTCAAAGTCTGGCACAGTCTCCGTATCCAGGTTATTGTTTTTGAGAAAATTCTACCTGTAATTGAAGTTAGACTATTGTGAGATTTTTGAGGAAAGAAACAAAATGCAGTGAAAATCTGGAACTGTGAACCCGAAAAGATTGCTGAGGCTCTGAGTCAATTGAAAATTTCAAAACTAAGATAGATTTTTTTTGGGAGAGGTTTAAGAGTTCTAGAACCAAGGCAGGTAAATGGCATTGAAGTATAGGTCAGCCATACCTAGGTGAATATTGGAATAGGATTGAAAGGCTGAATGTTTTGTTCCTGTTTCTATGCTCTGTGCTGTCAAATGAAAAAACCTTTAGATCCTGGATGTACTTGCTCCACAAATGATAGGATGAATAAAAGCTAGGTTAATTGGTCTTTAGTTGGGATGGGAAAAGATAGGTAGTAATGAAGCAAAGCTGTTGAATTCAGTTCTGAGGTAGTTCAATGCCATCTTGTGGAGTTGGGATACAAAAAAGGAAGTGGATTCATAATCTTTGTAGTCTATGAAGAATGCTGTTCCCAGGCACTATGGAGAAGGATTTAGGGTGGGTTTGGTCCTGACCTTCCTGCTCTGAGTATTTTCAGGTTTTTCAAAATGATGGGTCAGGGGCTGCATGTGCACTAGGTGTTGGCCCAGTGTCTAGATGGAGAAAATGAGGCAGGAAGGATAATTCCTGGCCAAACAAATTCCTTTTCCTCCACAACCAGAGTGGCGATCTCAGGGCTGCTACCAGCGCCAGGTAACAGAGGGGCCAGGAGAAATGAGATCCTACAGCTGAATGCGTGGTTGAAGGATTGGTGTAGGGCAGAGGGTTTCATATTTGTGGATAACTGGGAATTATTTGTGAAAGAAGGGCACCTATATAGAAGGGACGGTGAACACTTAAATGGGAAGGGCGTGAATATCTTAGCTGGGAGGTTAGCTGGAGTGTTTCGGCAGGGTTTAAACTAATATGGAAGGGGGGAGGGGCTGAGACTAATAGGTCAGTAGGGAGCGAGATGGGAGATAGCGTAAGCTTGGATGTGAGGAAATATACCAGGGAGAAGGAGGTTCCGAGTGGTCTTGGAGGTCTGGAGTGTGTGTTTCAATGCGAGGAGCGTAACAGGAAAAATGGATGAACTTAGGGCCTTAATGTTTGCGAGAAACTTGGATGTGGTTGCAGTGACATAGACGTGGTTAAAGTAAGGGGAGCAGTGGCGGCTGAATATTCCTGGGTATAATTGTTTCAGGCGTGACAGAGGAGGGTCCAGAAGAGGTGGGGGAGTGGCGGTGTTATTTAGAGAGAGCATTACAGCAGTGCAGAGGGAGGACAATACAAAGGAGTTAGGAGTGGAGTCACTGTGGGTGGAGTTGAGGAATAGGAAGGGGGCAATTACTATGCTAGGGGTGTATTATAGGCCACCCAAACAGCCCACGGGCAGTTGAAGAAGGAATATGTAAAGACATTTTGGATAGGTGCAGAAAGAACAGAGTCGTTATAGTGGGAGATTTTAATCTCCCTAGGGTGGATTGGCAGGTACCTAGAGCTGGGAGTTTGGACAGGGAGGAATTTGTAAAATGTGTACTGGAAGGATCGTTGGAGCAGTATGTGGCTAGCCCAACTAGAGAGGGGGCTATATTGGATTTAGTTCTGAGTAATGAGCCAGGGCAGGTGGTTGATGTTGTAGTACGGGAACATATGGCTAACAGTGACCACAATTCTGTCTACTTTAGGATACAGATTGAAGAGGATGCTTGTTGCCCTAGGGGGAGGGTGCTGCATTTGGGGGAAGGCTAACTACAATCAGATTAGGCAGGAACTTATGGAAACTGATTGGGAACTGTTGTTCAAGGGTAAGTCCATGCTAGGCATGTGGGACTCTTTCAAGGGAATACTGAAAATGTTGCAAGAAAGATATGTGCCGGCTAAGAGGAAAGATGGGAAAGGTAGGATTAGAGAGCTGTGGATTACTAGGGATATTGAGGACTTGGTTAGGAAGAAAAGAGAGGCGTATGTTAGGTCAAAGCAGCTGGGAACGGACAGAGCTCAGTGACTATTACTGTGCTGTGCAGGTACATGGATTTGGGCCTTTGTGGGAGTTTGCGCATTCTCCCCGTGCTTGCCTGGGTTTTCTCCGGGTGCTCCGGTTTCCTCCCATAGCCCAAAGATGTGCTCTTAGGCTGACTGGCAGAACAAATTCTCCCTAAATTGTCTCAAATTTGGTTTCAATGCAAAGATCTATAAACATAGACAGGGATCACGGGTAGAAGTGGGAACATTGAGGTGGCAGCGCAGGCTCGTTGGGCCGAAGGGCCTGTTTCCCGTGCTGTTTTGTTCTTTGTTCTATATACACATGAAGTGCACAGGCACATTTTGTCAGCAGACTTTTACCTTTAGAGGATTTAACAGAAGGCTGGGCGAGTTTGCAGAGAACAGCAGCACCAAGTAAGGTATTTTTTTCTTTGCATTGCTGGTTCTTCTGGCATTATAGGGCAACACAATGGCACAGATGTCTCACCATGCCAGGGACTTGTGTTTGTACATTTCTAACCATGGTCTGTGTGGGTTTTCTCCGGGTGCTCCGGCTTCTTCCCACACCCCCAGAGATGTGCTCTTAGGCTGATTAGGGAAAACAAATTCTCTCTAAATTGTCTTGCAAATTTGTTTCCAATGCATAGATCTATAAACATAGACAGGGATCATGGGTAAAAGTGGGAACATTGAGGTAGCGGCGCGGGCTCGTTGGGCTGAAGGGCCTGTTTCCTATGCTGTTTTATTCTTTGTTCTTTGTAATCCAAAGATGTGCAGGTTAGATAGATTGCCTATATTAAATTGCCCCTTAGTGTTCAAAGATGTCTAAGTTAGTTGGATTAGCCATAATAATTGCATGGGGTTATGGGGATACAGCAGGGGTTTGGACCTGTGTATGGTGCCTTTTTGGAGAGTTGGTGCAGACTTGGTGAGCTGAATGACCTTCTCCTGCACTGTGGAGATTCTGTAGTTCTATGATTAGGCCTTAGGACCCACAGATTCTGCTGGGTAATTTTCCAGTGGGTCTGAATCAACAATACCAGAAGTGTCATCTTTTGAATGAGACATTGGATGAGGTGGCACAATGGCATAGTGATTAGCACTGCCACTTCACAGTACCAGGGAATAAGGTTCAATTGCATTTGCAGACTGTCTATGTGGAGTTTACATGTTCTCCCTGTGTCTGCACAGGTTTTCTCCCAGTGTTCCACGTTCCTCAGTTTTCTCACCACTGCAGTAGAACATTACAGCGCAGTACAGGCCTTCGGCCCTCGATGTTGCGCCGGCCAGTGGACCCTCTAACCTAAACTATTCCAATATCATCCATATGCCTTTCCACCGAACATTTGAATGCCCCCATTCACACAGTAGAGTGTCAGCTTCGATTTTGTGTGCAGTTTCTGGTCTGGGACTCAGACCCACAATCTTCTTCTATTTGTAATATATATAAATGACTTGGAAGAGGGAGTAAGTGGAGTGATCAGCAAGTTTGCAGACGATACAAAGATGGCTGGACTTGCAGATAGTGAGGAGCATTGTCAGGCGATGCAGCAGGACATACAGAGGCTGGTAGCTTGGGCAGATAGATGGCAGATGGAATTCAATCTTGATAAATGCGAGGTTATGCATTTTGGGAGAAACAATGTAGGGGGGAGGTATATGATAAAGGGTAGACCTATTAAGAGTATAGAAATGCAAAGGGACCTGGCGATGCAGGTGCACAATTCTCTGAAGGTGGCAGAGCAGGTGGAGAAGGTTGTGAAGAAAGCATATAGTATGCTATCCTTTACAGGAAGGGGTATAGAGTACAAGAGCTGGCCTTTAATGTTGCAGTTGTATAAAACGTTAGTTAGACCTCATATGGAATACTACGTCCAGTTCTGGTCGCCTTACTACCGGAAGGACGTGGAGAGTCTGGAGAGAGTGCAGAGGAGTTTTACCAGGATGCTGCCTGGTATGGAAGGTCTGAGTTACGAGGAGAGGTTAGGCAAATTGGGACTGTTTTCCTCAGAAAGACATAGACTTAGAGGAGATCTAATAGAGGTGTACAAGATTATGAGGGGTATAGATAGAGTAAACATGATTAAGCTTTTTCCTAGGATGGACTTGAAAAGCACGAGACATCATGGGCTTAGGGTGAGGGGGGTAAGGTAAAATTTGGATGCTAGAGGGAGTTTTTTCACACAGAGGGTGGTGGGGGTATGGAATGCGCTGCCAAGTAAAGTGATGGAGGCAGGCACTCTGGAGTTATTTAAGAAATACTTAGATGGGCACATGAACAGAATGGGAATGGAGGGGTATAGAAAACTGATTTAAAATAGGGATCATGAGCCTTGGGAGTCCCTGGGAAGTGTGTAAATAGATGATGATATTGATGTACTTGTTTTTATCCTACAGGGCTTTGGTCCACCTTGTTGTCTAACGAGGGGCATTCACGTGATGGGTCGTGAGAGGGCTGCTTTTGGATTTTTTCGAGAGTATCCTAGTGCTTCACGTCATTAGTGTATGCTTGACCTGGACCATTTGATGGGCAATACGACAGCTCAGTGACTATCGCTGTGCTGTGCAGATACATGGATTTGGGCCTGTATCTGTGGGAGTTTGTGCATTCTCCCTGTGCTTGCGTGGATTTTCTCTGGGTGCTCCGGTTTCCTCCCGCATCCCAAAAATATGCTCTTAGGCTAATTGGCAAAACAAATTCCCCCTAAATTGTCTCAAATTTGGTTTTTACTCCATAGATCTATAAACATAGACAGGGATCACGGGTAGAGGTGGGAACATCGAGGTAGTGGCGCAGGCTCGTTGGGTCAAAGGGCCTATTTCCCGTGCTGTTTTATTCTTTGTTCTTTATTAATTTCAAAGAGTGCTATCCAAGGAGGCATAGTCAAGAGACGAAAGAGAACCCTAGACTTGGAAGAGATGAAGAAGTGCCACATCATCTTGGATGAAGAGGAGGTCGAGGAGGGCGGTGAGCATGACCACTCAGGGGAGGAGGTGGAAGAAGCCCAGCAGTACTTAGGGCCCAACTGTGCTAATGCTTGGGATGGCCTCATCATGTCTCGCTTTGAGGATGAGCAGGACTGCGATTGACGAGCTCTTTCATCATGGGGGCTAACTTCAACAGCCCTTGGCTTCATGATCATTGGAGAACAGTGTTAGATATGAAAGAGGTGAGCCTTAAACAGGGGACAGGAAACGAGAGATTCATCTTTCCATGGATGGGGGTTTGCAGGATGGTCTCTGGGGAATGGGTATGCCAGCAACAATGTCTTCTTCTAGTATTGGGAAGTACATAACACTGCCATTCTCACAACCTACAGGGGTGAGGTGTGCATGATGGTTCCCCCAAGCTCAGTGGCATGAACATACAGGCTCTGTAGGTGAACAAAGTGAAATTTCATGCCAAACATTCGATACAAAATAATAACCTACCTATCTATACTAGTACCTATATTCATCCATGTTTACTAAGTGCAACAGTTTCTTAATCTTTCCTGACCCCCACCCTCATGCTACATTTAGGTGTATCCCCAGAATCCATAGCTGAAGTGGCCTATTGACTTCTATCCCTTTCGCCTGAGATGACCTTTGTTGGCATCCCCTGCTGAGGGAGGGGACCTGGCGGGTCTTGGCATGCTTTCGGGCAGCATGGATGGTTGACTGCTGCCCTTCTCAGTGTCAGGGCTAGAGTCTTATCAATCGCATGAGGTGGGTGTCAGATGGGCTGGAGAAACCCAGCGTCGCCTGGCTGGAGGGCCTAGGCTGCACTTCTGCAAATCCTCGTCACTTCAAATTCTCAGAGGCCTTGGTGTTCCTTCATAGGATGGAGGTGTTGCTGGAGTGAGACTGAGAGGCCCCACTGTCCTCTGATGTTGACACTTGTGGATTTCCAACAATGCCTGCACCATGTAATCAAAACTCAGCACCATGGTGTTCATGCCCTCAAACATAGAGGTCATATTTTGAGACATGTCCTGCCATACAGTGCACGGCCTGTGCCAAGGACTCCACTGCGCATGCTACTCTCACAGTGTTGGCCTTGGTGTGCTGTAGTGATGGCACCATTTCCTTGGACAGAAGGTGATGGGACTTCTCCAATCAGCTTTGTAATCCAAGAAGGCCTGCTGTCATCCCTTCCTGATGCTAACAACTCTACCTTTGCAACTCCAACAGTTGTGGAACACTTGGACCCAGGGCACACCATTGGCAAGGGACTCAGCAGAGTCTAGGCTCTGATGTCCCTCCGAGTACCAGTTCCCTGGTGTTGTTCTTCAGCTGTGAGCTGCTCACCAGTGAGTGTCCCAGAAGCCTGTCTACTTAGTGAATCTACTAAGGTATGAATATCTTTGCTGGTGTCAGGTGCGGGTGACAGCTGTGATGCCTCTTCAAAGATGGAGTTGAAGAAGTCCCTTCAGAAATTCTGGAGTCTGCTGGGTCGAAGGGTCACGAGAATGGTCTGGACTGTTCTTGCTGATCAGCCTGCAAGAGAAAGGACATGGCATCAGTGCATTACAGAGAATACAGAAGGATTGTTGATTGTTCACTAGAGACTTGAGAAATGACAGCATTTGTGTTGAGGATTCTTATGTTTCTCTGCTGCCCCCACTTCACCAATAGCACAAGCAACTTCTTCTGCCTCTTTAGCCAACTCGAGGGCTCACTCTTCAAAATGCACGAGAATTCTCAGCTTTGGCATGACTCTAGCTGGCAGCGCCCACTTGTGCCTGTTGTGGTTGAGTTTGTCCTGCAATGACATAGACAGAGAAAATGTAGGTGGGAGTGTTGACATTGAAGATGGTGGTGAAGTGTGGCAGGCAGGGGACTTGGATGAGAGCTGGAGTTGAGGGGATTAGCAACTAGTGGGGGAATGGTGTTGTGGAAGGGAGGCGGGAACCTAGTGTCTGATGATGACAAAGACCAAGGTAATTGAATGAAATGGTTGGTGGTGCGAGGGGTTTCTGAGGGGACCCACTGAGACACTGGGAATGGTTCACTTACCTGGTTGACCGAAGAAGATCATTCATCTTCTTTCAAACACTACTGCCCCATTGTTTTCTGGAGTGCACAAGTACTGAACAGGCCTGTCACTGCATCTCTGTTGGGGCGATGACCCTGCTGGAAGGCCATCTCATGGAGTGGGGTAGAGTGTGTCCTGCCTCTGCACCATTCCATACAGCATCCTGGTGAGGACCCTCTCCAAAATGCATGATGCTGCTTTTTTGCCTGCTATCTCCTATGGAACAATTTGTGGACAGCTGTTTATTTAGAGCTTTCACTGTTTGCAGCAACTAAGTTGTTGCAGAGCGGATGAATCAGAGGAAATGCACCTCAGGAATAGAGTGAAACACATGGGCATAGATCACTAGAGGCAGAAACACATTAGTGCCATTGGCAGGAAAGATTCTGTTTTTCACACTGGAACCAACACACTGCCATTTTGTGGTAAGATTTTGTCCAATAGATTTTCTAAAAGAAACACAATACAACCTCACAGATTCTGGAAAGTGAATTTGTTCTATTTCTTTTGTTTGTCTTTTTCATCTTTAATCCAATTTTCGACATTCACTATTTAATCAAATTTGAAAGAAATAGTCAGTAAAATTTGTCTTTTCTTTGAATTTTAGCAGTTCAGTTAATTGATATGATTTTGAAAAATTCAAATTGGATTGAACTCAAGGCTTATCTTTACATTCTGGGAACAAATTCAACCTCTTTACGGTTGTATTCTAACACTGTTCAAATTTTGTTCTAACAGCAACTCACCACAATTTAAATTAATATCCATTTCTTCCAAACCTTTTAGCTTCCTCTCAAATGCAACCCCTTCCAAGTCGTTTGATTTTTATGAACAACTGCCTGTTTTAACAATGATGACTCAAATGTATGGTATACTTTGAGCTGTTCAAATTGCTGACAACCTCATAGGTTGAGGTAAGAGTAAGAGTCATGGATGATAATGCTGGAGAAGTCAGAGTCCTCTGACAGTATCTTCAGACTTTTGGAGCACATTTGATGCTAATTTGGATTTTGTGAGTATTCATCTCTTGCCTTAATACCTAGATAGCCTGCAACTAGAAGGATCTGTTTAAATCCATTGCTTCCTAATTCAGCTTTGGATTCTCTCTGGTTTGTTTCAGAAAATAGAAACATAAAAACCCTACAATGCAGGAAGAGGCCAATTGACCACAATCCCATCCAGACGCTATCCCCATATTCCTACATATTTACCCGCTAATCCCTCTAACCTACACATCTCAGGACACTAAGGGACAATTTTAACATGGCCAGTCAATCTAACTGCACATCTTTGGACTGTAGGAGGAAACTGGAACACCTAGAGAAAACCCATGCAGACACGAGGACAATGTGCAAACTCCACACAGAAAAGACTCAAGCCGGGAATCAAAGCCAGATCACTGGGACCGTAAAGCAGCAGTGCTAACCACTGTGCTACTGTGCTACCCTTGTGGCTTTTCCCAAGTCATTTCAACCCTTGTGGGTTCCAATGTTTGGTCTAATTTTTGTTTACTTTGTATAACGTAGTCTGTATGTGTTTCCTGTTTGCTGCAGATCTGATCAAGTGGCTCAATTTCTTTTTAAGTTACTGACCTGTTTCCTTAACTCATATACATTTAATTCAGCAGCAAATCAAACACATGCATTGTAGACAAACTTATTCTTGAATTTTTTCAACTTCACCTTTCCTTTCTCATTTGCATTTGTAACTGCCCACTTCAGGCTTGATGTATTATTCAGGGAACCCAGCTTCAAATCCCATCATGATAGCTGGTGAAACTTGAACTCAATAAAAATATGGAACTAAATGTTTAATGATGACCACAAAACTATTGTTGTAAAAAACCCATCTGGTTCACCAATGCACTTTTGGAAGAAAATCTGCTGTTCTTACCTTGTCTGGCATGCATGTGATTCCAGATTCACAGCAATGTGGTTGTCTCTTAAATGTCCTCTGATATTGCTTAGCAAATCTCAAAGACAATTAGAGATGGGCAATTAGAATTGTCCACATTCATGAATAAATGAAAAGTCATACTCTGTATCAGTTGTTACCTAATAAATGCCATTATGACTCTTGACTTCACTTAATAATTACACCACTTAGGGCTGGTGGTCCTGATTCCATCTTGTACCTGCCCCCTAAAATAAAGTTCCAGTTATTCAGGGAACTTCTCAAATTGGATACTGTGAACCTAGTGATTTCCTTGTCTGCGCACCTGCCTCAGAAGTGATAATCCAGGCCGAAGAAAAAAATCTTTCAAAGACCTTTTGCCGTTGGCAATGTGTTAAACATGTTTATATTTTAGTTATTATAACAAAATTGATAATTAATTTAAAATAAGAGCATTAGGAGAGAGGTCAAATTACAAGGTAGTTCTAGCAACATATTATCTACTAACATGAGTCACAGTGAATTGTAGACTATGCAGACTGGCCTGGTTGACACTGCCACGTTCAGTGAGATTATCTCCTGCCCTCTTGTGTTGGAATGATGATGTGATACGATTGACTATGCCCAGATTGGTTACTGCTTGCGACTGAAATTCATTGTTAGAATCCAACCATTGTTAAAGACATTGGGAGAGAGAGAGCTCAGTAGAAATTTAAAATAAATGAATGATGATGAAAAATCTGTAATAATTTTATTTGACAGAGTACAATTGTTTACATCAGAATTATGGAAGAGGCATATATTGATATAAAACATATATCTTGGACACCTTTCACCTGATTTGCAATTCTAAGTTACAAGTTCTACGTTAATGTTTAAACAGATGGAAGCATATAATGCCTACAGTAAAGAAGGTCATTCAGCTGAGTGAGTCTGTATGTATTCCATCAGACTCCAGAATGTATTCAGAATTATGCAGAATGTATTCCATCAGACACTAGGCTCTTATCAGGCTCAACTTCACCCCCTCCCCATAACTCTGTGCATTTACTATGGCCAATCTACCTAACTTAGACATCTTTGGATTGTGGGAAGAAACGGGAGTACCCGAAGGAAACCCATGCAGCTATGGAGAGAACATGCAAACTCTACACAGACAGTTACACAAGATTGGAATCAAACCCAGGTTTGTGACACTGTGAGTTAGCAGTGTTAACTACTGTGCCACCCAACATTATAAGTGACACATTTATTAAAAACTCACTCAGGCTAGGTGGATGCTGCTGACTGGGCTGACATTTATTGCCCATCCCTAATTGCCCTTGAGAGGGAGCTGCTTTTTTGAACTGTTGCAGGCAATGTGGAGTAAGTACATACAAAGTGTGGTTGGGGAGGGAGTTGTGGGATTTTGACCCAACGATAATGAAGTAATGGTGATATAGTTCTAAGTCAGTATCCTGAGCAACTTAAGAGGGGAATATCTAGATAGTGACATTCCCATGTGTTTGCTGCATTTGTCCTTCTAGATAGTTGTAATTGTAGGTTGTGAAGGTGCTATCCAAGAAGCCTTGGTGACTTCCTGCAATGCATTTCACAGATAGTATACGTTGCTGTCCCTGTGCGTTGGTGATGGAAGGAGTGAATGTTTGTGGATGAGATGCCAATCAAACAGGTTGCTTTGTCCTGGATGATGTCAAGTTTGTTAGGTGTTGTTGAAGTTGCATTGATTTAGGCAAGTGAAATGTGTTCCATCTTGTATTGTGTAGATTGTAAACAGGCTTTAGGGAGTCAGGAGGTGAATGACTCCTTGCAGAATACTTAGCCTTTGACTAGGTTTTTGACTGGGCTAGCCTTGTAGCCATTGGCTGGCCCAATTCAAGCTCTGGTTAATGGTAACCCCCAGCGTGTTAATAGTGGGAGATTCAATGATGGTAATGCCTTTGAATATCAAGAAGCAATGGTTAAATTCTGTTTTGTTGGAAATGGTAATTGATGATTGTGTGATATGAATGTCACTGCCATTTGTCAGCTCAAGCCTGGAAATTGTCTAAATCTTGCTGCATTTGGATTTGGATTTGGACTGAACACATGGTTCAGAATCACAATAAATATTTAAATGACTGAGGCTTACTCACATCAACTGACACTCATGGTCGAACTTTATCTCTCACTTGGAATGGTTAAAAAATGAAGCTGGAGATGCCAACCCTCAAGAGAGTCCTGGAGCTCCAGGAATTAAAATGTAAGCTCTCCAGAAATAAAATCAGGGAGGTAGCATTGATTTTATTTTCTTTGAGCATTTTCATTTATTCATTAGAATATATTGGTGATAGGGTGAGCTACGGACAGCTATTTGATTGGATATTGTTGGAGGTCAGAAATGGTGTGATGAGATCTCTGATGGAATTCAGAATGCTTGCTGGAGTGATAAAGCATCATCTATTGTGATTCATCAGTACCGATTGTCATTGAGATTCAATGCAATGTGCATTGGCCACAAAGCATAGAGAACGGTCACTTGCTGATCTTCAGTTACATTGGCCTGAACTTTCATTCTTGAGGCGGGTAGTGGGAGTAAGGGAAATTCCCAGTTTGTCCACCCTGACTTGGGATAAAGTGCTTGCAAGGTGCGATCTTCATTGCTGGTGAGCAAGTGTGAGCTGGAGTCAGGCTAGCCAACACAGGAAAGAGTTTAGATGCGGTAACAGGAGTTGCTGGTGCCGAGGCAGGCTGTTTAAAAGGCCTGACTTATTCTTGAGGAACTTTGTCCCAAATAAAATACAAATATCCTCCAGTCCTCACCAATAGTCAAAAAAAAGCCATTTTACCACAAGGCAAAATAATTGTCAATCATCACACTCTTCAAAGTATCAATAACAAAAACCACATACCCTTGAAATCAGTTCACCTTATGTAAATACACATTGTGGAATCTACCCCAGAGGTTAGAGAATCTGTGCAGACAATTAAGCAATGTTTTCTCTGGAACGCAGCTGTTTCAACAAGTCTAATGCTTGGCTCTCTGATCAGCCTCATTATGTACACAGATGTAATTTGACATTGTGGAATGAAGAAGACCTTCTTTAAAATACCCTCTCATGCAGACTATGGTACACAATTCTTCTGAAAGGCTGTAAATCGGGACTCGTTAAAAATCTAGCCTGACTCCATGAAAATTGCTGAGCAGTAGGACAGGTTAAAATGTCTGATCTCCCTTGGCCAGCTCCAGCATCTACAAAGGAATACACATTGCTAAAAGTCCAAAGTATTAGCATTGTTTCTTAAAGAAATTCTGACCTGTAATAACCTTTTGATTACTGGAACCAAGTACAAAAAAGGTTTGTTCCCTCAAAATATAAGCTACAGTGATCAGAATTGCAGGAACATACAATGTGCTTTGCTACATTATATTCCAAACACATTCCAACAACAACTTGTATTAATATAGCACTTTTAGCATAGTAAAACATCCCAAGTTACTTCACAGGAATGATATGAAACATAATTTCACAATGAATAACATAAGGAGATATTAAGACAGATGACCAAAGGCTAGATCAAAGAGCAGATCTTAAGGAGAGTCTTAAAGAAGGAAAGTGAGGTGAACAGGTTTAGCGAGAGAATTAGATATATATGGTTCAGGAGAACATAGAACATTACAGTGCAGAACAGGCCCTTCGGCCTTCAAAGGGACGTCATTAATGGAATGAAGGAAATTGAGATGTGCAACCTTCTGCTTTTTGGTGCTACTTGCCTCATATGAAACCTTGTTTAAAATGTATAATAGTAAATTCCACCCAAAGCCTGGAAAGAAATCTAATTTAAGTCCCAAATGAGAGTCTCATAAATGCCAGTGATTTTAGAATACAATACGTCTTAGTCTGTCAGTTGACTCTGTTCTTCTTCCTTCTTGATCACTTGTTACTGGGAGGTAAAACATTATCCTTGAAGTAGCCGGGATTGGTGATATTTCCAGCTGGATTGTAGACTGCTACCACCATGTAAGTGCCCTTCCCGTCTGTTGCACAGCCAGCACCCATCTCTGTCGATGCCTTCCACACCAGCTGGGTGAAGTGTCCTGGAATCAGCACAATAAGAAAGACTTGAATTTTTACAGTGATAATCACAACCTCAGTTAGCACTTTACATTTAATGAAGTACTTTTTGAAGTGTAGTCACTGTGCGATGTTGGAAATGTGGAACCAATTAATGCATGTCAAGCAGTCTAATATTATAAATGACTAGTCAATCTGCTTCCGTGATGATGGTTGAAATATCGATCAGGACACTGGGAAGAATATCTTGCTTTTTTTCCAAAAGTGCCACTGGATCTTTTATTCTAACCGATAGGGCAGACGGGATCTTAGTCTAACATCTCATCTAAAAGACGCTGGGCGCCATCTTACTGCCCATTCACTCTCCCACTGCAGCAAGGACAAAGAATTTGGTGATAAGCCAAATCTCTGTTCCCTGCAGCAGGATGGGAAAATCCCACTGGTGCGAATGGTCAGAAAAATCCGTCCACCATCTCCAACAGTTCAACACTCCTTCGGTTAGGGACTGAGACTGCTCAGCCTAGATTTTGTACACCCAATGCAATAAGGGTATTTGTGTGTGATAGTTTCCGTTCAGAAACTATCAGATTTGGTTATGTCACTCATAGAGTGATAGAGGTTTACAGCATGGATACAGGCCTTTCAGCCCAATTTGTTCATGCCACCTGTTTTTTAACCCCTAATCTAGTCCCAGTTGCCCTTGTTTGGCCCATTTGCCTTTATACCCATCTTACCCACATAACTGTCTAAATGCTTTTTAAAAGACAAAATTGTACATGCCTACATACTACATCTGGCAGCTTGTTCCAGACACTCACCACCCTGTGTGTGAAAAAAGTGGCCCTCTGGACCCCTTTGTATCTTTTCCCTCTCACCTTAAACTTACGCTTTCTAGTTTTAGACTCCCCTATCTTTGGGAAAAGATCTTGATGATCTAGCTGATCTAAACCTCTCATTATTTTGTAGACCTCTATAAGATCACCTCTAAGCCTCCTACACTCCAGAGAAAAAAGTTCCAATCTATCAGCCTCTCCTTATAACTCAAACCATCAAGTCCGGTAGCATCCTTGTAAATCTTTTCTGCAGTCTTTCCAGTTTAATAATATTCTTTCTGTATTTGGATGATCAGAACTGTACACAGTATTTCAAGTGTGGCCTTACCAATGTCTTCAACAAGACAACTTCAACTTCAACAAGACGTCCCAACTCTGGTATTCAGTGTTCTGATGTAGAGATGCTGGCGTTGGACTGGGGTAAACTCAGTAAAGTTTCACAACACCAATTTTAAATCCAACCAAATTTATTTGATAGTAAATTCGCGAGCTTTCGACACTATGTGCCTTCGTCAGGCAAATGCAGTGTTCTGGTCTGCAATAGCACTCATACCAACACAGACAGTCATAGATTGCTGATTAGAATGCGAATCCTTACATCTAACCTGCTATTCAAGTGTTAAAGTGGCTAACAATGTGTGTGAAGGGAATCCTGAGCATTGGTTAGAGAATTGTGTATTTTCTCCAGACAGCACAGTAAGTGAGGTTTTTTGCTAACCCAGGCACTGGGTTATCATCCGCTGTCGTATGAATGAGCATCGCTCAACAATCACCAGGCAAAACGGTTCCCTTCCTGTGGACGAACACTTCAGCAGTCATGGGCATTCGGCCTCCGACCTGTGGGTAAATGTTCTTCAAGGGGGCCTTCGGGACACACAACAGCGCAGAGTCGCTGAGCAGAGACTGATAGCCAAGTTCCGCACACATGAGGACAGTCTTAATAGGGATCTTGGCTTCATGACACAGTATCTGTATCCCCTGTAACTTGCCTGGGTTAGCAAAAAATCTCACCTACTGTGCTATCTGGAGAAAATACACAATTCTCTAACCAATGCTCAGGATTCCCTTCACACGCATTGTTAGCCACTTTAACACTTGAATAGCAGGTTAGATGTAAGGATTCGCATTCTAATCAGCAATCTATGACTGTCTGTGTTGGTATGAGTGCTATTGCAGACCAGAACACTGCATTTGCCTGATGAAGGCACATAGTGTTGAAAGCTCGCGAATTTACTATCAAATAAATTGGATTTAAAATTGGTGTTGTGAAACTTTACTGAATTCAATGTTCTGACCAATGAAACCAAGCATGCTGAATGCCTTCTTCACCACTCTCTCCATCTGTGACTCCACTTTCACGGAGCTATGAACCTGTATCCCTAGATCTCTTTGTTCTGTAATTCTATGAAATGCCCTATCATAAACTGAATAAGTCTCCCCTGGTTCGATTGACCAGTATGCATCACCGTGCATTTATCTAAATTAAACTCCATCTGCCATTCGTCAGTCCACCAACCCAAATGCTCCTGATCCCATTGCAATCCTAGATCAAGTTACTCACTGTTCAGTATGCCACCAATCTTAATGTCATCTGCAAATTTAATAACTCTGCCTCTTAAATTCCCATCCAAATCATGAATATAAATGACAAGTAACAGTGGATCCAGTGCTGATCCCTGAGGCACACCACTGGGCACAGGCTTTCAGTTTGAAAAACAACTCTTTACAACCACCCTCTGTCTTCTGTCATCAAGTCAATAGATGTAATCAAATGACTTGAAAACATCATTCTTGTGTCATCCCTCTGGCAATATTCCTATGATCGGTTCATTTAAATCCAAATTAAATAAATAACATTTAGGAATATAGATTATGAATTCTTTGAAAGAGGATGTTTTTAATGTAGTGTGCTTAGGAGAAAAGTCTGACTTTGGGCTGATGGTTCCTAAACCATCTCTTGGTTTCCTTTGCATCTTGTCTCACTTTGTTGTAGACCAATTTATAGAACTATGAAGCAAAGAAAGAAATTATTTAGCTTATTGTGCCTGTAACAAATTTTGAAAGAGATTTCTGTTCCCATATCCCTGCAAATTTTGCTCTTCAGTATTTATCTACTTTCTTTTTCAAAGTTGAATCTGCTGTCACTGCTTTTTCAAACAATTTATTACAGATCACAACTTCATGCTGTGAAAGAAAAAAATTTTCATTTTTTTTTAGCTAAAACTTGACTCCTTTTGTTTTTGACCCATCTGTCTGTGGTCGATTTTTTTTTTTACTCAATCAAACCCTTCATAACTCTAAACACCACTATTAAATTTATGATTTAACTTGTTTTCTCCTAAAACAGTTCCAGATTTTCTCTTTTTTTTTCATTAATAGAGAATCAGCAACAGTATTATCATTGTATCACATTACTAGCAGTGTATAGCAGTGAACTAGCAAGATCTCAATCTTTTTATATCTAGCAATCCCTAAACGTCTTGGGATTTTTTTCAACTAGTGCTGCTACATTATGTTGCCATGTTATCTTGGGATAAATTTCAAATAAAGTATCACCAATTTGTTCCTTTACTTCCTTTCCTTTACTGCATAAGGTGGCACAGTGGTTAGCACTGCTGCAGGACAATGCTAGAACCTGGGTTTGATTCCAGTCTTGGGTGATACTTTATGTGGAGTTTGCACTTTCTCCCTGTGGGTTACTTTGGGGTGTTCTGAACTGGTAAAATCACTCAATAGCTGAGAAATCAGGATCATGCCTGATTTCTTGGTTCTCGTGATTTTATGGGAGCCAGGTTTCTGGCGAGGTCAGCCTTTTGCTGGAAATGGGTGAGAGGCTGAATAATTTATTTAAATATATTTAAATTAGACTTTCCATGTGTTTTGTGAGCTTGGCGCTCAATGGTTTGGACTCGATTGCCTTTATGGCCTCATCAGGAGAGGTTCTCTCTAGTGACAAAAGTACCTGCTCCCCATGAGTGGGCAACAGTCATGTTGGCCTCACTGATGGAACAGGAGGCAGTTGAACCTTCCTGGGAAGACCGAGGTAGGGGGGGAATGCCCCTTGAGCAGTGCAAGCCTGATGCCTGGGCAATGTCCAGTGGCACCTTGACACTGCCCAAGTGACAGGGCCTATGGGACACAGCCTATCAGGGTGGCACATGAAAGGTGCCCGATCAGGGGTGGTGGGGGGGGATCTGCTGCTCACTCTGCAATGGAATCAGATTGGAGGGGAGTGGGGGTACACTGCTATACACTCTGCATTGTGATCAGATCGGGGAAGGGCAGCCTGACCAGTCTGGGCGGTGGGGGCAAGATGCCTATGGGTTGTGAGCCCCCACGATTGAGGAGAGAGGGATCTGCTTGTTGAGGCTGCCTGCAGCATCCTAGCATGAAGAGATTCTCCCATTCTGACACACTTAATTTTTTGGCAGGTCAGGTCGGAAGATGCGCACCAGTGCTAATTCGAGGGATTCGCACATGCGTTCCTGACGCATGTGTCTCCTGCTGCTGGACATCTGGCACAGTCAAGATCATGTAGGAAACTGGCATGAAAACCGGGTAAGTCATTTTGATCTATTTTTATTGTTATTTGAATGTAATTATCAGGTCCGGGGCAGAATTCTCCAGGCCCAACAGCATTTCCCACCCTGCCAGTACAAGTACACCTCAGCAGGGTTTAGAGTGGCTCCCCACTTCTGGGAAACTAGCTGGAGACCCTGCTGGAGCGAAGGGGGACAATCAAGGTCCACCAGGGAGTCAGATGGTTGTGGAATGGTGCCCCCTGGATGTGGCCACTAGGTAGTGCCGGCCTGTGCCCCTGGTACTGCACAAGGGGCAAAGTGCCCATGCCCAGAGGGCACCCTGGCACTGCCCATCAGGCATGGGGCAGTGCCATGGGGGTGGGGCTATTGGGATGAGACGATCGGTGAGAACGAGGGACATCCTGCTTCTACTCTGCCATTGGGATTGATCGGGGCTGGAGAGAGGCCATCGATCGGCACGGGCTGGGGAGAGATATTCTGCCTCCCGTATGGGTGTCTGCTGGAGTGGGGGAGGGCTGGAGGTCGGGACACTCTGGGATGGGATGGAGGGTCGGCGATGGCTCGGGAATGGTTGTACGGGCGTGATCAGGCCATGAGTAGTTTGTATGGGGCAACACTGCGGGGGTCCTGGGCTGGCCAGTGATTATGCTAGCCAACAAAAGAGAGAGTGACAGATTGGGGCCACCCAGAACTATCAGACTCCAATGTGATAGGCCCCGCCCCTGAGCTTTTAATGATATTCACAATTGTGACCTCTGCATCGTAGTGTGGAAGATTCAAGTCTGAATTACCACTGAAAAAAACAATTATGATTTACATGACATTTCCCCACGAATTCAGCACTTAAGAGTTTTTTTTTGGGAGAATTGCCCTCCCCCTGCCTCTGTCTGCAGGGGCCTGCTGTCACACTGCTGCAGTTGCTATTGAGTATATACAGAATCAGAGGTCTGCACATATGGACTAGCTCCCTCTACAGCCCACTGCCTAAAGCAGCTAGAAATAATCTGGATAATTTTTTCAGTGATTAAGTATGTAAGATTGGACATGAAAACTCATACAAAAAATGGATCAGAAAATCTCCCATTTTCACACTAGCTGAACATTTAGAATTGATCACATAAAATCCCACCGCTGATTTCCTCACAGTCCAAAGGTATGCAGATTAGGTGCATTGGCCCTGATCAATTGCCCCTTAGTGTCCAAAGCTGTGCAGATTAGATGGATTGGCCATGCTAAGTTGCCCCTTAGTGTCCAAAGATGTGTAGGTTAGGTGATTAGCCATGGTAAATGCGTAGGCATGGCGGGGTGGTGGAATGTTTTTCAGAGAATTGGTGCAGACTCTTTCTGCACTGTGGGAATTCTACATTATTTGATTGCTTTTTCTGCCTGATGCTCATGTAAAAGCAAGATTAAGTTTTTTAGTTAGTCAAGTTTCTTCTGCCTTTCAAACATATGAATCTTCTATATCTTAAATTCATTTACTCGTCTTTCATCCATATTCCCTGATTCCATAACAGAACAAAAATCTGTGTTGGAAGCTCCAATTGTCTCAACACGCACAGTTCAGGTGCATAAAATATTTCCGGCATGTACTCAGGAATGGTCAAGCTTGAATTTTAAAATAGTGTCCTCTTATTCTTAATGAGAGGAAATGTTTCCTCTATATTTACCCTATTGTATACTTTTTCATTTTGATTGATGGACTGACATTATGCCTCAACATCCTACACTCAAAAAAGTCCAATCCAAGTTCTTGATTCTCCTCAATTTGAGATGCTGCCATTGGACTGGGATGGGCACAATAAAAAGTCTCACAACATCAGGTTAAAGTCCCAACAGATTTAATTGGTATCATGAACTTTCAGAGCGCTGCCCCATTATCAGATGAGTGAAAGGATTCACATGATTAAGGATATAGAGCATCTGGTGAACTGTGCGGCAACGATAATCTCTCCCTTAATGTCAACAAAACTAAGGAGATTGTCATCGACTTAAGGTAGTGTAAAGGAGAACATGCCTCTGTCTATATCAATGGGGACGAAGTAGAAAGGGTGGAGTGCTTCAAGTTTTTAGGTGTCCAGATCACCAACCTGTTTCCTCACCATGCTGACACTATAATTAAGAAAGCTCAGCAACATCTCTATTTTCTCAGAAAACTAAAGAAATTTGGCATGTCAGATACAACTCTCATCAACTTTTACAGATGCACCATAGAAAGCATTCTTTCTGGTTGTATCACAGTTTGGTATGGCTCCTGCTCTGCCTAAGACTGCAAGGAACTACAAAAGGTCATGAATGTAGTCCAATCCATCATGCAAACCAGTCTCTTATCCGTTGATTCTGTCTACACTTCCTGCTGCCTCGGCAAAGCAGCCAACATAATTAAGGACCCCGTGTACCTCGGACATTCTCCCTTTCATCTTCTTCCTTCGGGAAGAAGACACAAAAGTCTGAGATCACATACCAACTGACTCAAGAACAGCTTCCTCCCTGCTGCTGTCAGACTTTTGAATGGAATTACCTTGCATTAAATTGATCTTTCTTTATACCCTAGCTATGACTGTAACAGTACATTCTGTTCTCTCTCATTTCTTTCTCTATGAATGATATGAACGGCTGTATAGCATGCAAGAAACAATACTTTTCACTGTATTTAATATATGTGACAATAATCAAATCAAATCAAAATAAATCTGTTGGACTTTAACCTGGTGTAAGATTTCTCACTATATAGAACATAGAACATAGAACATAGAACATAGAACAATACAGCACAGAACAGGCCCTTCGGCCTTCGATGTTGTGCCGACCAAAATAAAAAGCAATGCCCCTCCTAACTAAACCATTCCCGTCTCATCCATATACTTATCAACTAACCTCTTAAACGCCACCAAACTTGGCGCATCTACAACAGCTGCAGGCAGGGCATTCCACTCCCTACTCACTCTTTGAGGAAAGAACCTACCTCTGATATCCGTCCTATAACTCATACCCCTTAATTTAAAGCTGTGTCCCCTCGTGCTAGCTTTCTCCATCCTAGAAAAAGGCTATCACTGTCCACCCTATCTAAACCTCTAATCATCTTATATGTTTCAATAAGGTCTCCTCTTAGCCGCCTCCTTTATAACGAAAACAACCTCAAATCCCTCAGCCTCTCCTCATAAGACATGCCCTCCATACCAGGCAACATCCTGGTAAACCTCCTCTGTACCCTCTCCAATGCCTCCACATCTTTCTTATAATGTGGCGACCAGAACTGCACACAATACTCCAAGTGCGGCCGCACGAGAGTTTTGTACAGCTGCAACATGATGCTGCGGCTCCTAAATTCAATCCCCCTACAAATAAAAGCTAAGACTCCATAAGCCTTCTTAACAACTTTATCCACTTGACTGCCTACTTTCAGGGATCTATTGACACATACACCAAGATCCTTCTGTTCCTCAACACTATTAAGAGCCCTACCATTAGCCCTATACTCTACACATTTATTGTTCCTGCCAAAGTGCATTACCTCACACTTTTCCACATTAAACTCCAGTTGCCACCTCTCGGCCCAGCTCTGCAACTTGTCCAAGTCACTCTGTAAACTAAAACACCCCTCTTCACTATCTACCACACCCCCAACTTTAGTATCATCTGCAAATTTACTGATCCATCCCTCAATACCCGCATCCAGATCATTTATAAAAATTACAAACAGCAGGGGCCCCAAAACAGACCCCTGAGGCACACCACTCGTCACCGAACTCCACGAAGAAAATCTCCCATCAACCACCACCCTCTGTATTCTATCTGCCAGCCAATTTCTAATCCAATTAGCTAAATCACCCTCTATTCCACACATCTGCATTTTCTGTAGAAGTCTTCCAGTCTTATTGATTTCAATAGGGTTGAAAGGGGCAGGTGTGTTGGCTGTTGAAAATGGCTTTGCTGCTCCTGCAATGCTTGACTGTATCTACTCACATTTTAGTGCATTAACTGATAAGAATTTGAGTTCAGAAGGCACAGATACGTAAGATGAGCAGTTGAATATTGATAACAATCAGGTATTGGTATTATCACAATGGAGAATGGTTCACTATAGTTCTCCTTAGTGACAGTGTATATTAATTCCAATCTGTGACCCCTAAGTGACTTCAAGGTTGAAGAGTAAGTGCAGTGACCAGCTTATTGATTTCAATAGGGTTGAAAGGGGCAGGTGTGTTGGCTGTTGAAAATGGCTTTGCTGCTCCTGCAATGCTTGACTGTATCTACTCACATTTTAGTGCATTAACTGATAAGAATTTGAGTTCAGAAGGCACAGATACGTAAGATGAGCAGTTGAATATTGATAACAATCAGGTATTGGTATTATCACAATGGAGAATGGTTCACTGGTCGCAGAGAATGAATGAACAATCGGCACAGAGTACATTTATCTCACTTGCTTGCATTGGCAGTATTTGGCTCTCTAGCCAAAGTACTTGGTAATTTTCCATTCTGTCTTCCTTCATTTTCCCAGGTCAGCACCTGACAAACACTGCCAGCTGACTCCAAGCACCTGGTAATACATTTTAATTCTAGGAGCTAGTTATTTACCTAATGTCAAAAACCTATTCAAACCCTTCTGACCAATGAAGACAGGACAGGACCCAAGGATTTTCACCTCCTCCATCCCCTGTCTATCACTTTGGCTTGAGATCATTTTTTATTCACTTCATGCTGGAGTTCATTTCCTAGATAAAGGGGTATGCAAGGCCGCCAGAAACTTTCCTGCTGTTGTATGTTCATAGAATATGGTGATTGTAATGCACAGTCTTTGTGATCTTTATCTCTTCCTTGATTTGGTGCCTGATTCCTTAGAATTATTTATGTTTTTTCCCCCCCCCGGAGTCAGAGAGAATTAATGTTGTGCCAGTTAATTTACTGGAGTTATATACAATATCACTTCTTAAGTATCCCTATTTCTTATCAATGCTGTCTCTGATTTAGTTATTACGTATGCGTTGGCACACTGTCCTGATCGCTGATGTGTGATTTCATAATTATGTGCTTATAATACTAATGCCCATCTTTATAAACAACTTGCAGCTAATGATGGAATTCCCTGGTATGGACCAAAAATGGTTGTCAATGGCATGTAGTCAGTCAACAAATTCACCTGTCATACAGGTGCTCATGAAATTGTTTAATGTCAGGAATTATGCTGAGGGCTTCTTTGTCAAGTTGTGCAATTCTGTTCCATGCTTGATAAATGTTTGTGACATGAAGGTTGACAGCTGCTCCTCCCCAATTACTATAATGTGAAATACAAGAGCCTCCATCCCGTGGGGCGATATTGTTGAATTTTCAACTCTGTGTTAAAATGGACCAATACTTCAGTTTACATAAGCACCTCTTTAATTCCTTTGAATGCACTTTCACAGTCTTTTGTTCAATTCCATTGTTGATTAGCACACAACAAAAGTAGCTTTAGTAATGTTGCAAGGTTTGGGATGAACTTTCTGTAATAATTGATTAGTCCTAAAATGATTGCAATTGTGACACGTTTTGTAATCTTGGCATATCAAGAATCGCTTTCATTCTCTGAGTGAGGTTCTTTTTGAAGAGTATCGTGACCTAGATAACTGATGGATGACTTGAAAAATTCACATTTTTCTTTCAGTCAGCTCTGCTACCTCACAGACCAAGGACCTGGGTTCAATTCTTGGTTTGGGTCACTATCTATGCAGTGTCTGCACGTTCTCTCTGTGTCTGCTTGGATTTTTTCTGGGTGCTTCGGCTTGCTTCCACAATCTGAAAGACGGGCTGGTTAGGTGCATTAGTCATGCTAAATTCTCCCTCATGTTTCCGAACAGAAGCCAAAGTGTGGCGAATAGGGAATTTTCACAATAACTTCATTGCAGTGCTAATGTAAGCCTACTTGTGATACTAATAAATAAACTTTAAAAAGAATTTTAAAAAAACTCTTGCAGAGTTTACTTCTAGAACTACTTCTCTAGATGCTTCAGTGGTTCCACTAAATTGTATAAATGTTCCTGTTCAGTTCTGCTGGTGACTAGAATGTCATCCAAATAGCACTGGACACTGTTGAGGCCCCTTTAAGATTTGGTTCATTGACTTCTGTAATATGGGCTGGTGCCGACGTTATTCTGAATGGTAGGCATTTATATTGAAACAATCCCTTATGGGTAACAATCAGAACAGTGGTTGCAACTTAAATGCCATCGTTATCTATCGGCATGATTGGGACAAGTTTATCTTGCTGTATTACTGATCATCAGCCAATCCAGTGAATAGGTCCTCAATTAGTGGCAAGGGATATTAGTCAACAAACAGTACTAGATTTATTGTCTTCTAAAGTTCCCATAGATATGAACAGAACCATCAGATTTAATAACTGGGATTGGAGTTACCTAATCATCATCGTTACAGGTTCAATCACTCCATCCTTGACTAATTTTTCTAGTTCTGCTTCTATCTTCGGTTTAATTGCATAAGGCACAATTCTTGCCTTGAAACACCTAGGGTTTCTATCAGATTTGATCTTGAGCTTGGCTCCAATCCAGTCGTTGATCCAAGGTGTTCTTGCTATCAATCAATTATTTAATTGTTCCCCAGTTTAGCTTGATTTTGTGTAACCACTCTTGCAAAGAGTGCAGGAAAATTTTCCTTTTCTATGTGCAGAGGTAATTCTGTTGATTTTCACGACTGTTTTTCTAGCTGGAGGTCAGTCACTAGTGGTGTGCAGCAGGGCTCGGTACTGGGATCTTTTCTATTTGTAATATATATAAATGACTTGGAAGAGGGAGTAAGTGGAGTGATCAGCAAGTTTGCAAACGATACAAAGATGGCTGGACTTGTGGATAGTGAGAAGCATTGTCAGGCGATGCGCCAGGACATAGACTGGTAGCTTGGGCAGATAGATGGCAGATGGAATTTAATCCTGATAAATGTGAGGTGATGCATTTCGGGAGAAAGAATGTAGGGGGGAGGTATATGATAAAGGGTAGACCTATTAAGAGTATAGAAACGCAGAGGGACCTGGGGGTGCAGGTGAACAAGTCTCTGAAGGTGGCAGAGCAAGTGGAGAAGGTTGTGAAGAAAGCATATAGTATGTTAGCCTTTATAGGAAGGGGTATAGAGTACAAGAGCTGGCCTTTAATGTTGCAGTTGTATAAAACGTTGGTTAGACCTCATTTGGAATACTGCGTTCAATTCTGGTCGCCTTACTACCGGAAGGACATTGAGACTCTGGAGAGAGTGCAGAGGAGGTTTACCAGGATGCTGCCTGGTATGGAAGGTCTGAGTTACGAGGAGAGGTTAGGCAAATTGGGACTGTTTTCCTTAGAAAGACGTAGACTTAGAGGAGATCTAATAGAGGTGTACAAGATTATGAGGGGTATAGATAGAGTAAACAGGGTTAAGCTTTTTCCTAGGATGGACTCAAATAGCACGAGGGGTCACGGGCTTAGGGTGAGGGGGGTAAGGTATAATTTGGATGCTAGAGGGAGTTTTTTCACACAGAGGGTGGTGGGGGTATGGAATGCGCTGCCAAGTAAAGTGGTGGAGGCAGGTACTCTGGAGTTATTTAAGAAATACTTAGATGGGCACATGAACAGAATGGGAATGGAGGGGTATAGAAAACTGATTTAAAATAGGGATCATGAGCCTTGGGAGTCCCTGGGAAGTGTGTAAATAGATGATGATATTGATGTACTTGTTTTTATCCTACAGGTGCTTTGGTCCACCTTGTCTAACAAGGGGCATACACGCAATGGGTCATGAGACCCGGATTTTTTTCAAGAGTATCCTAGTGCTTCACGTCATTAGTGTACGCTTGACCTGGACCATTTGATGGGCAACACGACAGCTCAGTGACTATCGCTGTGCTTTGCAGATACATGGATTTGGGCCTGTGTCTGTGGGAGTTTGCGCATTCTCCCCGTGCTTGCGTGGGTTTTCTCCGGGTGCTCTGGTTTCCTCCCACATCCCAAAGATGTGCTCTTAGGCTAATTGGCAAAACAAATTCTCCCTAAATTGTCTCAAATTTGGTTTTTAATCCATAGATCTATAAACATAGACAGGGATCACGGGTAGAGGTGGGAACATCGGGGTGGCGGCGCGAGCTCGTTGGTCCAAAGGGCCTGTTTCCTGTGCTGTTGTGTTCTTTGTTCTTTATTCTTTGTATATGGAACACTGGTCAGAAGGGTTTGAATAGGTGATCGATTTATTGTGGAAGCAGTGTCTTTGAATATTTTTAAGGCAGAAGTGAATAGATTCTTGGTAAGCAAGGGGTTGATAGTTAAAGGTGTAGTGGTAGGTGAGATGCAGATTTGAGGTTACAGTTAGATGAACCATGATCTTGTCAAATGGTGGAGCAGGCTGGAGGAGCTGAATGGCCCACTCCTACTCTTTGTGCATGTATGGAGGAAGTTATCAGCCCCTAGAAATAAAATCTGATTGCTTAGAGAGCAGTGACAATCTTCATCAGATGCCCAACATCTTCCAATGGAATAGGATGCAAGAATGGGCAGAGAAGTGGCAGATAGACTTCAACGCAGATAACTGTGTAGTGGTCCATTTTGGCAGGATCAATGGGATGAAGGAGTACAATATCAAAGGTAGGAGTCTTAGCAGTGTTGAGGAGCAGAGAATTTTGGGGTTCTGTCCATAGGACTCTTAAATCGGCCTCGCAGGTGGAGGACATGGTCAAAAAGGCGTATGGTTTCATTAATCAAGGGATTGAGTTTAGGAGTCAGGAGGTAATGCTGCAACTTTATAAGGCCCTTGTCAGATCTCACTTGGAGTACTGTGTGCAATTCTTATTGCCTCTCTACAGGAAGGATGTGGAAGCTATTGCGAGGTGCAGAGGAGATTTACAAGGATGTTGCCTGGATTGGAGGGCATGCCTTATGAAGATAGGTTGAGGGAGCTAAGTCTCTTCTCCCTGGAGAGACGAAGGTTGAGAGGCGACCTGATAGAGGTTTATAAAATGTTGAGAGGAATAGATAGGGTGGATTCTCAGAGGCTAATTCCCAGGACTGAAATGGTCGCTACGAGAGGACACAGGTTTAAGGTGCTGGGGGCAAGTACAGAGGAGTTTTTAGGGGTAAATGTTTCACTCAGAAGGTGGTGAGTGAATGGAATCGGTTGCCGTCAGTGGTGGTAGAGGCGAACTTGTTGGGGTCTTTTAAAAGACTTCTGGATGAGTACATGGATTAAATGGGATTGGGAGCTACAGATAGTTCTACGGCCTAGTTGGTATGGATATGACCAGCACAACTTGTGGGCCAAAGAGCCTGTTTGTGCTGTAATGTTCTATGTTCTATATTCTAAGATGGACTGGGAAAGATGGAAGAACACCAGGGGAAGAGGTCCCTAACCTCTTTCGTCATTAGGAGGCTTGCCGGTAGTTGTAGTTTTTAAGCTATATAAGTACTAACCTCTGGGTATCGGCCTCATTGTTCCTGTGGAGCAGCACGGAGAGGCAGCGATTTGGGTGAGTGTAAAGTTCGAGTGTTAAGTAATTTTTAACATTTTCTTTTCAGTTAAAGTAGTGAGCGGTGGTAGTTTTTTTGCTGTTTTTTAAACCAACTGGAAACCGGAAGTCGTATTAGGAGGCTTGCCGGGTAGTTGTAGTTTTTCTCTCTGACCCTATAAATTGATCATGATGTAGAGATGCCGGCGTTGGACTGGGGTAAAGTCAGTAAAGTTTTACAACACCAGTTTTAAATCCAACCAATTTATTTGATAGTAAATCCGTGAGCTTTCGACACTATGTTGCCTATAAATTGGTACAGAGAGGAAACCGGATATCTACACAGGTAGAGTATCCCACCCTCCCTCCTCCTCTAACCTAATAATAAAAGTGTGTGGGAAGTTTTTTTTTCTCTTTCCTAGAAATTAAAGTATCAGGAATGGCAGTGCAGGCAGTACGTTGCACCTCCTGCAGTATGTACGAGGTGAGAGACACCAGTAGTGTTCCTGCTTGATTATACCTGCAGGAGGTGTGCCCATTTGCAGCTCCTTGAGGATCGTGTTAAGGAGTTGGAGCTGGAATTAGAGGAACTCAGGATAATTCGGGAGATTGAAGTGGATATTGACAGGAGTTACAAAGAGATAGTCACTCCTAAAAGTGATTCTTGGGTAACTATTAGGAAGAGGGGTAAGAAGCAATCGGGGAGACAATCCCCCGGGGCTGTTCCCCTCCAAAACAAGTTTTCTGACCTGGAGGCTACAGTTGAGGAGGAATCAACTGGAGATGGCCAAAGGGAGCAGGTCCCTGGGGGTGAGCCTGCTGGGAATGCTCAGGTGGGTAGGGAGAATAAGAGATTGGGCCTGGTAATTGGAGACTCCATAGTTAGGGGGACAGATAGGAGAGTAAATATAATAAACGGGACTCAGGGCTGGTGTGTTGCCTCCCAGGGGCCAGGGTCCAGGATGTCTTAGAGCGGGTTTTTAAGATTCTTAAGGGAGAGGGGAGTCAGCCCCAAATCATAGTTCATGTAGGGACTCATGATGTAGGTAGGACAAGGGAAAGGGATATTAAACAGAAATTTATGGAGTTGGGGAAGCTTAGGGCCAAAACAGACAGAGTGGTTATCTCTGGACTCTTGCCTGTGCCACGGGATAGTTTAGAGAGGAACAGAGAGAGGGAATGTTTGAACTCGTGGCTGCGGGGATGGTGCAGGAGGGAGGGGTTCAAGTTCCTGAACAATTGGGACTCTTTCTGGGATAGGTGGGACCTCTACAAGAGAGATCGTCTACACCTGAACCAGAGGGGAACCAATATCTTGGGGGGAAAATTTGCAAAGGCTATGCAGGGGGCTTTAAACTGATTCAGAGAGAGGGTGGGATCCTGAGTAGTTTGGATGTTAAGAGCGACGAGAACAGGGGGGTCATAGATGAGAACTGTAAAACACAGCAGCGTAAGGGTGGAGTAGGGCATGGTTTGAAATGCGTATACTTTAATGCAAGAAGTATTCGCAATAAGGTGGAGGAACTTGCAGCTTGGACCAGTACCTGGAACTTCGATGTTGTGACCATTTCAGAGACATGGATAGAGCAGGGACAGGAATGGTTGTTGCAGGTTCCGGGGTTCAAATGCTTCAGTCGGAGTAGAGAAGGAGGTAGAAGAGGGGGAGGAGTGGCATTATTAGTCAAAGACTGTATCACAGTGACAGAAAGGAAGTTTGATGAGGACTTGTCTGTTGAGGTAGTATGGGCTGAGATTAGAAACAGGAGAGGAGAGGTCACCCTGTTGGGAGTCTTTTATAGACCTCCTGAAAGTTCTAGAGAGGTAGAGGAAAGGATTGCAAAGTCGATCCTGGACAGGAGTGAAAGTAATAGGGTAATTGTTATGGGGGACTTTAACTTTACTAATATTGATTGGAATAGCTATAGCTCTAGCTCGTTAGAGGGGTCAGTTTTTGTACAAAGTGTGCAGGAAGGTTTTTTGACTCAATGTGTACATAGGCCAACTAGGGGTGAGGCTACATTGGATTTGGTGCTGGGCAATGAGCCAGACCAGGTGTTAGACTTGGAAGTTGGTGAACATCTTGGTGATAGTGATCACAATTCGGTTACGTTCACCTTAGTGATGGACAGGGATAGGCATGAACCTGGGGGCAGTAGTTATAGCTGGGGGAATAGGGTGCGTAGGTTGGACGAGGAAACTACAGGGACTGGGCACATCTGAAATGTGGAGCTTATTCAAGGAGCAGCTACTGCGAGTCCTTGATAAGTATGTCCCTGTCAGGCAAGGAGGAAATGGTCGAGTAAGGGAACCATGGTGTACTAAAAAAGTTAATTCGCTGGTTAAAAGGAGAAAAGAGGCTTATGTCAGGATGAGGCTTGAAGGCTCGGTCAGTGCAATGGATAGCTATAGATTAGCCAGAAGGGAGCTAAAGAGTGAGTTGAGGAGGGCTAAAAGGGGACACGAGAAGACTTTGGCTGATAGGATCAAGGAGAATCCTAAAGTATCCCTGAAAGTCCCTGAAAGTATCCCTGAAAGTAGGCAGTCAAGTTGAGAAGGTTGTTAAGAAGGCATATGGAGTCTTAGCTTTTATTGGTAGGGGGATTGAATTTCGGAGCCGCAACGTCATGTTGCAACTGTACAAAACTCTAGTGCGGCCGCACTTGGAGTATTGTGTGCAGTTCTGGTCCCCACATTATAAGAAAGATGTGGAGGCATTGGAGAGGGTACAGAGGAGGTTTACCAGGATGTTGCCTGGTATGGAGGGCAGGTCTTATGAAGAGAGGCTGAGGGATTTGAGGGATTCATGCCTTACTAACCTTATTGAGTTTTTTGAAAAAGTGACCAAAGAGGTGGATGGGGGTAAGGCAGTTGATGTATATATGGACTTTAGTAAGGTGTTCGATAAGGTGCCCCATGGAAGGCTTCTGCAGAAAATGCAGATGTATGGGATTGAGGTGATTTAGCTAATTGGATTAGGAATTGGCTAGCAGATAGAAGACAGAGGGTGGTGGTTGATGGGAGATATTCATCGTGGAGTTCGGTTACAAGTGGTGTACCTCAGGGATCTGTTTTGGGGCCCCTGCTGTTTGTAATTTTTATAAATGATCTGGATGAGGGTATTGAAGGATGGATTAGTAAATTTGCAGATGACACCAAAGTCGGAGGAGTGGTAGATAGTGAAGAGGGGTGCTCTAGTTTGCAGAGAGACTTGGACAAGTTGCAGAGCTGGGCCGAGAGGTGGCAAATGGAGTTTAATGTGGAAAAGTGTGAGGTAATGCACTTTGGCAGGAATAACAAATGTGTAGAGTATAGGGCTAATGGTAGGACTCTTAATAGTGTTGATGAACAGAGGGATCTTGGTGTATGTGTGCGTAGATCCCTGAAAGTAGGCAGTCAAGTCGATAAGGTTGTTAAGAAGGCATACGGAGTCTTAGCTTTTATTGGTAGGAGGATTGAATTTCGGAGCCGCAACGTCATGTTGCAACTGTACAAAACTCTAGTGCGGCCGCACTTGGAGTATTGTGTGCAGTTCTGGTCCCCGCATTATAAGAAATATGTGGAGGCATTGGAGAGGGTACAGAGGAGGTTTACCAGGATGTTGCCTGGTATGGAAGGCAGGTCTTATGAAGAGAGGCTGAGAGATTTGAGGTTGTTTTCGTTAGAATGAAGGCGGCTAAGAGGAGACCTTATTGAAACATATAAGATGATTAGAGGTTTAGATAGGGTGGACAGTGATAGCCTTTTTCCTAGGATGGAGAAAGCTAGCACGAGGGGACATAGCTTTAAATTAAGGGGTGGTGGTTTTAGGACAGATGTCAGAGGTAGGTTCTTTACCCAGAGGGTGGTAAGGGTATGGAATGCCTTGCCTGCGTCAGTTGTAGATGCGCCAAGTTTGGTGGCGTTTAAGAGGTTAGTAGATAAGTTTATGGATGAAAAGGGAAATGGTTTAGTTAGAGGGTCATTGCTTTTTCTTAATTGTGATATACAGATGCCGGCGTTGGATTGGGGTGGTAAGAACTCAGTAAGAATTTAGCAACACCAATTTATAATCCAACCGATTTATTTGATAGTAAAAACGCGAGCTTTCGACTCCTGTGTCTTCCTCAGGCAAATGCAGTGTTCTGGTCTGCAATAGCACATTTGCCTGAGGAAGACACAGGAGTCGAAAGCTCGCGTTTTTCTTAATTGGTCAGCGCAACATCAAAGGCCGAAGGGTCTGTTCTGCGCTGTAATGTTCTATATTCTATGTTCTTAACCATAAGACATAGGAGCAGAATTAGGCCACTCGGCCCATCGGGTCTGTTCTGCCACTCAATCATGGTTGATATTTTTCTCATCCCTATTGTCCTGCTTTTTCCCCATATCCCCTGACCCCTTATTAATCAAGAACCTATCCCTATCTTAGTGACCTGGCTTCCACAACCTTCTGTGGCAAAGAGTTCCACAGACTCATCACTGTCTGGCTGAAAAAAATTCCTTCTTATTTCTGTTTTAAAGGATCGTCCCTTTTGCTTGAGGTTGTGCTCTCTGGTTCGAGTTTTTCCTACTATTGGAAATATCCTCTCCACATCCGCTCTATCTAGGCCTTGCTGTATCCTGCAAGTTTCAATAAGATCCTGCCTCATCCTTCTAAATTCCAACAAGTACAGACCCAGAGTCCACAACTGTTCATCATATGACAAGCTCTTCATTTCAGGGATTATTCTTGTGAACCTCCTCTGGACCCCTTCCAAGACCAGCACATCCTTCCTTCGGTAGGGGTCCATAAACTGCTTACAGTACTCGAAATGGGGTCTGACCAGTGCCTTATACAGCCTCAGAAGTACATTGTTACCCTTAGTATTCTGTGATGTAGAAATGCTGGTGTTAGACTGAAGTAAGCACAGTAAAAAATCTCACATCACCAGGTTAAAGTTATTTGGCAGCACAAGCCACTAGCTTTTGGAGTGCAGCTCCTTCATCAGTTAAGTGGGACTTCTGTTCACAAGCAGGGCATGTAAAGACACAAAACTCAGTTTACAAAATAATTGTTGGAATGTGAGTCTTTATAGATAATCAAGACTTAAAGATACAGACAATGTGAGTGGAGAGAGGATTAATCACAAGTTAATCACAAGTTCTAGAGGATTATCACAAGAGGAAATCACAAGAGGATTAATCACAAGTTCTAGAGGTGAGGCTACATTGGATTTGGTGCTGGGCAATGAGCCAGACCAGGTGTTAGGCTTGGAAGTTAGTGAACATTTTGGTGATAGTGAACACAATTCGGTTACGTTCACCTTAGTGATGGACAGGGATAGGCATGAAGCTGGGGGCAGTAGTTATAGCTGGGGGAAGGGTAATTATGAGGCAATCAGGAGAGAATTAGGGTGCATAGATTGGACTAGGAAACTACAGGGACTGGGAACATCTGGAATGTGGTGCTTATTCAAGCAGCAGCTGCTGCGAGTCCTTGATAAGTATGTCCCTGTCAGGCAGGGAGGAAATGGTCGAGTAAGAGAGCCTTGGTGTACGAAAAAAGTTGATTTGCTGGTTAAGAAGAAAAAAGGAGGCTTATGTCAGGATGAGGCTTGAAGGCTCAGTTAGTGCAATGGATAGCTATAGATTAGCCAGGAAGGAGCTAAAAAGTGAATTGAGGAGAGCTAAGAGGGGACACGAGAAGATGTTGGCTGATAGATTAAGGAGAATCCTAAAGCTTTCTTTCGATATGTTAAGAATAGAAGATTGGTTAGGGCAAGATTAGGGCCAGTCATAGACAGCAGTGGGAAGTTGTGCGTGGAGCCTGAAGAGATTGGAGAAGCACTGAATAAATATTTCTCTTCGGTATTCACGCAGAGTGCTGGAAATGTAGCTATGGAGAGCACTGAGGTACAGGGGTGCAAATTGGGAAGTATTGTAGTAGATAGGGAGGATGTGTTAGAAATTCTCGAGGGTTTGAAGTTGGATAAGTCCCCTGGGCCGGACGGGATTTACCCTAGGATTCTCTGGGAGGCAAGGGAGGAGATTGCAGAGCCTCTGGCTCTGATCTTCAGGTCCTCGTTGGTTACGGGTGTGGTTCCGGAGGACTGGAGGATAGCGAATGTGGTCCCATTGTTTAAGACGGGGAAGAGAGACCTTCCAGGGAATTATAGGCCAGTGAGTCTTACTTCTGTTGTGGGCAAGGTATTGGAGAGAATTATTAAGGATAGGATTTATAGTTATTTAGAGAGAAATGAATTGATTGGGGATAGTCAGCATGGTTTCGTGAAGGGTAGGTCATGCCTTACTAACCTCATTGAGTTTTTTGAGAAAGTGACCAGAGAGGTGGATGGGAGTAAGGCGGTTGATGTAGTATATATGGACTTTAGTAAGGCGTTTGATAAGGTGGCCCATGGAAGACTTCTACAGAAACTGCAGATGTGTGGAATAGAGGGTGATTTAGCTAATTGGATTAGGAATTGGCTGGCAGATAGAAGACAGAGGGTGGTGGTTGATGGGAGATATTCATCGTGGAGTGCGGTGACAAGTGGTGTGCCTCAGGGGTCTGTTTTGGGGCCCCTGCTGTTTGTAATTTTTATAAATGATCTGGATGAGGGTATTAAGGGATGGATCAGTAAATTTGCAGATGACACTAAAGTTGGTGGAGTGGTAGATAGTGAAGAGGGGTGTTATAGTTTACAGAGTGACTTGGACAAGTTGCAGAGCTGGGCCGAGAGGTGGCAAATGGAGTTTAATGTGGAAAAGTGTGAGGTAATGCACTTTGGCAGGAACAAAAAATGTGTAGAGTATAGGGCTAATGGTAGGGCTCTTAATAGTGTTGAGGAACAGAAGGATCTTGGTGTATGTGTCAATAGATCCCTGAAAGTAGGCAGTCAAGTGGATAAAGTTGTTAAGAAGGCATATGAGTCTTAGCTTTTATTGGTAGGGGATTGAATTTAGGAGCCGCAGCATCATGTTGCAACTGTACAAAACTCTAGTGCGGCCGCACTTGGAGTATTGTGTGCCGTTCTGGTCGCCACATTATAAGAAAGATGTGGAGGCATTGGAGAGGGTACAGAGGAGGTTTACCAGGATGTGCCTGGTATGGAGGGCAGGTCCTATGAAGAGAGGTTGAAGGATTTGAGGTTGTTTTCGTTAGAAAGGAGGCGGCTAAGAGGGTATCTTATTGAAGCATATAAGATGATTAGAGGTTTAGATAGGGTGGACAGTGATAGCCTTTTTTCCTAGGATGGAGAAAGCTAGCACGAGGGGACACAGCTTTAAATTAAGGGGTGATAGTTATAGGACGGATATCAGAGGTAGGTTCTTTACCCAAAGGGTGGTTCGGGAGTGGAATGCCCTGCCTGCAGCAGTTGTAGATGCGCCAAGTTTGGTGGCGTTTAAGAGGGTAATTGATAAGTATATGGAAGAGAAGGGAATGGTTTAGTTTGGAGGTGCATTGCTTTTTATTTTGGTCGGCACAACATCGAAGGCCGAAGGGCCTGTTCTGTGCTGTAATGTTCTATGTTCTATGTTCTATGTTAAACAGAGGTGTATTGTCTCCAGCCAGGACAGTTAGTGAGATTCTGCAAGCCCATGCAAGTTGTGGGGGTTACAGATAGTGTGACATGAACCCAGGATCTCAGTTAAGGCTGTCCTCATGTGTGCGGAACTCGGCTGTCAATCTCTGCTCAGCGACTCTGCATTGACATGAATCATGAAGGCTGTCTTGGAGAACGCTTATCTGAAGATCGAGGCCGAATGTCCGTGACTGCTGAAGTGTTCACCAACAGGAAGAGAACATTCTTGCTTTGTGATTGTTGAGTGGTGTTCATTCATCCATTGTCGTAGCACCTGCATGGCCTCCCCAGTGTACCATGCCTCGGGATATCATTTCCTGTAGTGTATCAGGCTGAGTTGCAAGTGTATGTATCGTGTACCTCGTGGATGGTGTTGTCACGTGAAATTATGTCATCCGTGTTGATGATCTGAATGTCTTTCAGAGGTTGCTGTGGCAGGGTTGTGTGGTGTCATGGTCACTGTTCTCTTAAAGGCTGGATAGTTCGCTGCAGACAGTGGTCCATTTGAGGTTGTGCGGTTGTTTGAAGGCAAGAAGTGGGGGTATGGGGATGGCCTTGGCGAGATGTTCATCTTCATTCATGACATGTTGAAGGCTCTGGAGAAGATGAGGTAGCTTGTCTGCTCCAGGGAAATACTGGACGATGGAAGGTCGTGTCCCATGTTTGTCTTCTGAGGAGGTCGGTGCGATTTTTTGCTGTGGCACCTTGGAACTGTTGATTGATGAGTTGAGTGCCATATCCTTTTCTTATGAGGGCATCTTTCAACATCTGGAGGTATCTGTTGCAATCCTCCTCATCTGAGCAAATATTGTGTATATGGAGGGCTTGTCCATAAGGGATGGTTTCTTTAACATGTTTAGGATGGAAGCTGGAGAAGTGGAGGTTATCATAATGTTATCCTTACAGTACAGTGAGATGCTGAGGTGACCGTCCTTAATAGAGATGCATGTGTCCATGATTGCGTCCGATTCTGAAGAGTAGTCCATGGTGAGTCTGATGATGGGACGGAACTTGTTGTCCTCATATAGTTGTCTTAGTGATTGTTCACCATGAATCCAAAGGAAGAAAATGTCAACTGTGTATCTAGCATGTAGCATCTGTTGAAGGTCCTGTGCGGTGAAAAGATCTTGTTCGAACTTGTGCATGAAAATGTTGGCATATTGAGGTGTAAATTTGATCCCCATGGCTGTTCCATGTGTTTACATGAAGAACTGGTTGTTGAAAGTGAAGACATTGTGGTTCAGGATGAAGCGCATGAATTGTATAATTGCATCTGGAGATTGGCAGTTGTCAGATTGAGTACTGAGGCAATTGCAGCAATGCCATCATCGTGGGGGATACTGGTATAGAGTGCTGAGACATCCATTGTGATGAGGAGTGTTCCTGGTTCAACTGCTCCATGTGTGTTGAATTTCTGTACAGAGTCCATAGTGTCACAACACTATGGGGGTTCTTTGTACAATGGGTTTCAGGATGCCCTCAATGTAGCCGGAGAGATTCTCGCACAGGGTCCCATTGCCCAATATGATGGTATTGCTGGGTGGGTTTGCCTTGTGTATTTTTCAGGAGTCAATAGAGATCTCCAATGTGGAGCGTATGTAGGATGACAGTATGGAGAATGCTCTGAAAGTCCAGATCAAAGGTGTTGATCAGTCTGTTGAGTTGATGGGTATGTTCTTTGGTTGGATCTGCGAGTAACTGTCTGTAGTGTTTCTCATTGTTCAATTGTTGGTACAGTCTGTGTAGTAATCTGTTCAATATGACGGTGGCTCCTTCTTTCTTGCTGGTTTGATGACAATGTTGCGGTTGGTCTTGAGAGCACAGATGGCATTGCATTGTGCTTGGGTGATGTTCAAGGCTGTCTTGAGAGTACAGCTGATGAATCTGGTGTTGACTCACCACCTGATGGCTTGGGCATACATGTCAAATTGAGGACAGTGGCTTTCTGGAGGAGTCGAATTTCTTTCTTCTTCGGTTGTTGCAGTGCGGATCATCTGTCGGCTATTCTGGTTCATTGACTGTCTCACTGTGTTCGCTGTTTGCTTCTTGGGGTTTGTGGAAAGACTCCTGCAGCTTCAATCACCCGATGAATTCTCTGTGTCTGCTGTGAGACTGATGGTGGAGCAGAAATTGAGCACTCGGCTGAGAACTTTGATTTCATCTGGTTGAAGTGTGTAGTCTGACAAGTTGACAATGTACTTCCCTGCAGTGGTACTGATTTCAATGTGGTATCAAGAGAGGCTTGGTTGCTGCTGGTGGTGATGCCGAGTTTCTCAAGATTCCTGTTCTTGGTGTGCGTGTAGGTAGCACATGCAGATGCTATGACAGAAGCAATGAGACCATATTGTCTGTACCTTTCAGACTTGATTATCTGTAAAGACTTGCATTTCAATGATTATTTTGTAGATTGAATTTTGTGTCTTTACATGCCCGTTTGTGAACAGAACTCCCACTTACCTGATGAAGGAGCAATGTTAGAAAAGCTAGTGGTTTGTGCTACCAAATAAACATAGAACATAGAACATAGAACACTACAGCACAAACAGGCCCTTCGGCCCACAAGTTGTGCCGAACACATCAAAACCTACCCAGCCATAGACCTATCTATAACCCCCAATCCCATTGGATCCCATATACTCATCCAGAAGTCTTTTAAAAGACCCCAGCGAGTTCGCCTCGACCACCACCGACGGCAGCCGATTCCCTTCACTCACCACCCTCTGAGTGAAAAACTTTCCCCTAGCATCCCCTCTGTACTTGCTTCCCTGCACCTTAAATCTGTGCCCTCTAGTCGCGACCATTTCAGCCCTGGGAAATAGTCTCTGAGAGTCCACCCTATCTATTCCTCTCAACATCTTGTAAACCTCTATCAGGTCGCCTCTCAACCTTCGTCTCTCCAGGGAGAACAGTCCCAGCTCCCTCAACCTGTCTTCATAAGGCATGCCTCCCAATCCAGGCAACATCTTTGTAAATCTCCTCTGCACCCTTTCAATAGCTTCCACGTCCTTCCTATAGTGAGGCGACCAGAACTGCGCACAGTACTCCAAGTGTGGTCTGACAAGGGTCTATAAAGCTGCAGCATTACCTCCTGACTCCTGAACTCAATCCCTCGATGAATGAAGGCCAGTACACCGTAAGCTTTCTTAACCACATCCTCCACCTGGGAGGCCGATTTGAGAGTCTTATGGACCCGGACCCCAAGATCCCTCTGCTCTTCCACACAGCTACGACTCCTACCTTTGATAGTGTACTCATTCATCCCGTTGGATCTGCCAAAATGGACCACAACACATTTATCCGCGTTGAAGTCCATCTGCCACTTCTCCGCCCAGTCTTGCATCTTGTTGATGTCATGCTGCAACTTCTGACATCCCTCCAGACCATCCACAACACCACCGACCTTCGTGTCATCGGCGAACTTACTCACCCATCCCTCCACTTCCTCATCCAGGTCATTTATGAAAATAAAACCTATTGGACTTTAACCTGGTATTGTGAGACTTCTTACTGTGCTTAATATTTTAGCCCTCTTGATATAACTGTTAACATTGCATTTGCCTTCCTAATTGCCGACTGAATCTATGCATTAACCTTAGAATCTTGAACAATGACTCCTAAATCCCTTTGTGTTTCTGATTTCCTAAGCATTTTCCCATATAGAAAATAATCTATGCCTCCATTCTTCACTCCAAAATGCATAACCTCACACTTTTCCACATTGTATTCCATCTGCCACTTTGCCCACTTTCCTAACCTGTCCAAGTCCTTCTGCAGCACCCCCTCCACTTCCTCAGTACTACCTATCTCTCGACATGTCTTTGTATCATCTACAAATGTGGCAACAGTGCCTTCAGTTCCTCCCTCCAAATCGTTAATGTATATTTTGAAAAGTTATGGTCCCAGCACTGATCCCTGAAGCACACCACTAATACACTAAACTACAGAGCAGAATGCTGCTATTACAAGCAAATGAGGTCAGTGCACTCAGTGTCAACCATCTGTTTGTCATCTGGAATCAGTGAACCACTTTCACTTTTTGCGGGTCATATACTTTTCTTGTCTAATGCATCATATCTAAACTGTTGTATCTCAATAAACTTAATAATCTACCTCAAAAATTACCTACAGATACTTGCCTATCTTAGGTACCAGTGGCTCTTGCAGTCAAGATTTCATGGATGGCTGCTGAATGGATTGGATCTGAGGTCACCCCAAGACATAATCTTATCCTTGCCTACTCCTGTCAGAGCCTTTTGCTCGTACCTCTTGCGTACAGACTGGCGGCAACATGTCTGTGTTATAGCTTGCTTAGTCCAAACACCCAGTAGATTCTATAGCAGTGGTCTAAGATCTTGCAGAAGATATGTTATTTGGGCTTAAGATCTATGTCAGTAGTGTACTGGGATGTTTATATCCCTGGAGTTGTGGCCACAGAATTGTCAAAAGATGCTGATGTCACTGGCTGCACAGTATTCAGTGGTGCCAATCTCTCTGGATTTGCCACCAACTCTATGGTAAACATTAAAGCAAAGACAGGAGTCATCAGTTATTCTCTAAAATGGGATAGGAACCAGAACTGGTTCATAAAATCCATCACTGGGAGTGAGCCTTGATCCTGTCAAGATATGGGAGAATAAGATCACATAGTTCACTGTTATATTGATGCAGGACCTTGTTAGTGTTGGACCTGTCTTATATTGAGAAGAATATTAATCCTTATTTCTAGCTCCTTGTGTACTTTGTTGAATATATTCGCTTATCTGTTCCTCTAACTTGCCAACTCACTTTCTCTTGAATGCTGAAACTCATGTGAGATTGACCTTTTTTATTTGCTCATGGGATGTGAGTGTTTCTGACAAGGCCAACATTTATTGCCCATCACAAATTGCCCTTGAGAAGGTGGCGGTGAACCTCCTTCTTAAACTGTTTTGTTTGTATGTCACTTTTTCAAATGGTTTGTTTTTTCGATTGAATCTTTTTCTCTCACCTGTCCCACTCTTAAAACCTGGATCACTGAAGTTGTATTTTTTGATTTCATTGTACCAGGCTTCACTCACTTCGGTCCCTAAAATAAAACATAAATATCCATTTCAGCATTTGATAGGATAAATGTAGAAAAAACCTGTGGGGAAAATCAAATCAAGTCAAAACTAGAGGCTATAATGTAAATTAGTCATTAATAAATCCATTAAGAAATTCAGGAGTTGTTTAATCAGAGAGTGGCGAGAATTTGGAACTCACTATCACAAGGAGTAGTTGTAGTGAAGAGCATGGATCTATCTCAGTGGAAACTAATTATTCGCTGTACCTATTTATTAGTGTTTTGAGATTCACGCACTAAGACACCCAGATTCCCTGCACCTCGAGTGCAGGCTTGAGCGATCCAGTGGCCTACTCCTGCTCTTAATTCACCTGTTTGTGTCAGGAAAGTGGAAGACAGCAATCACAAGAATCCAAGGGTAACTTCAGAAATGAATCCTTGAAACTATCCAACTGTAATGAAAGTCTGGATTGTGACTTCAACACTGACGTTTTGATATTCTTCACAGAAATTGGTAGTCCAGCCATTTTGTAGGACAATGCACAGAAGGCGGCACAATGGACATGCAGTGAAAAAATTAAACCAGAAAAAATATGAGAATGAGAGTGATTATTCATCACTCTTTAGAATTGCTTCAAAAGTGGAAGATGAAAATCTGGTGACAAAATACTCTGTTCAAATATAACATTATAGCGAGGGGCTTAGGATATAAAAGTAGGGAGGTCTTGTTGCAACTGTACAGGGTGCTGGTGAGGCCACAGCTGGAGTACTGTGTGTAGTTTTGGTCGCCACATTTGCGAAAGGATATTTTGGCCTTGGAGGGGATGCAGAGAAGGTTCACTAGGCTGATACCGGAGATGAGGGGGTCAGCCTATGAGGAAAGATTGAGTAGACTAGGTTTGTACTCGTTGGCGTTTAGAAGATTGAAGGGGGATCTTATATAAGAAAATGAAGAGGATGGATAGGGTAGAGGTAGAGATATTCCTCCTGCTTAGAAAGGATAGCAGAACTAGAGGGCAGAGCCTCAAAATAAGGGGGGGTACGGTTTAAATCAGAGTTGAGGGGGAACTTCTTCACACAAAGGGTGATGAATTTGAAAGCTCTTTGAAAGTTGGCACCCTGGTTGTTAAAGTTGTTAAGAAGGCGTACGGTGTGTTAGCTTTTATTGGTAGAGGGATTGAATTTAGGAGCCGTGAGGTTATGTTACAACTGTACAAAACTCTGGTGCGGCCGCACTTGGAGTATTGTGTACAGTTCTGGTCGCCGCATTATAAGAAAGATGTGAAGCATTGGAAAGGGTGCAGAGGAGGTTTACCAGGATGTTGCCTGGTATGGTGGGAAGGCCTTATGAGGAAAGGCTGAGGAACCTGAGGTTATTTTCATTAGAGAGAAGAAGGTTACGCGGTGACCTAATTGAGGCGTATAAGATGATCAAGGTATTGGATAGGGTGGATAGTGAGAGCCTTTTTCCTCGGATGGTGATGACCAACACGAGGGGACATAACTTTAAATTAAGAGGTGATAGTTATAGGACGGATGTCAGAGGCAGGTTCTTTACACAGAGGGTGGTGAGAGCGTGGAATGCCCTGACTGCAGCAGTTGTGGACTCGCCTACTTTGGGGGCATTCAAATGTTCGGTGGATAGGCATATGGATGATGTTGGAATAGTTTAGGTTAGAGGGTCCACTGGCCGGCGCAACATCGAGGGCCAAAGGGCCTGTACTGTGCTGTAATGTTCTATGTTCTATGTTCTATGAATCATTGGAATTCTCTGCCAGTTGAAGTGGTGGAGGCTACCTTGTTGAATATATTTAAGTCACGGGTAGATAAGTTTCTAATAAGCAAGAGAATTAAGGGTTATGGAGATAAGCGGGGAAGTGGAACTGATCCACTTCAGATCAGCCATGATCTTATTGAATGGCGGGGCAGACTTGAGGGGCTAGATGGCCTACTCCTGCTCCTATTTAGAACATAGAACATAGAACAATACAGCACAAACAGGCCCTTCGGTCCACGAGTTGCGCCGATCACATCTACCAATCCACAGATCTATCTATAACCCCCTATCCTATTCTTTTCCATATACTCATCCAGAAGTCTCTTAAAAGACCCCAGTGAGTTTGCCTCAACAACCTCCGACGGCAGTCGGTTCCATTCACTCACCACCCTCTGCGTGAAAAACCTACCCCTGACATCTCCTTTGTATTTGCTTCCCTGCACCTTAAATCTGTGTCCTCTCGTAGTGACCATTTCAGCTCGGGGAAATAGTCTCTGAGAGTCCACCCTATGTATTCCTCTCAACATTTTATAAACCTCTATCAGGTCGCCTCTCAACCTACGTCCAGTGAGAAGAGTCCCAGCTCCCTCAACCTATCTTCATAAGGCCTGCCTCCCAATCCAGGCAGCATCCTTGTAAATCTCCTCTGAACCCTCTCAATAGCCTCTACATCCTTCCTATAATGAGGCGACCAGAACTGCGCACAATACTCCAACTGGGGTCTGACAAGAGTCTTATAGAGCTGCATCATTACCTCCTGACTCCTAAACTCTATTCCTCGATTAATGAAGGCCAGTACACCGTACGCCTTCTTGACCACTTCCTCCACCTGCGAGGCCGATGTAAGAGTCCTATGGACCCGGACCCCGAGATCCTTCTGCTCTACAACACAGCTAAGACTCCTACCCCTTATATTGTACTCCTTCATCCCATTATTCCTGCCAAAATGGACCACTACACATTTATCTGCGTTGAAGTCCATCTGCCACTTCTCCGCCCAGTCTTGCATCCTGTCTATGTCCCGCTGCAACTTTTGGCATCCCTCCAGACCATCCACAACACCACCGATCTTTGTATCGTCGGCGATACAAAGATCATATTTCTTATGTTCTTATGTTCTTATTCTTCCAGTGACCTTCTAGAAAGTCCACCTGTGTGTTCCATCCACTAAAAGTGGTCATTAAAGATGATAGCAGTCAACGAAGTCAAAAACCAAACATGGACTCAAGCCATGCAATTTCCATAGGGAGAACCTGAACTTACTGATTAACGAGGTCTCCTAAATTCTAAGGGAAGCCAAGACATTGATTAGCTGGATTCTTCTTAGCTTCTCATCCTACCCAAAGAATTATTTCCATGGATAGAAGTCTAAGACTATCCAAGAGTTCAAGAAGAGTAACTGTAAGGAGTCATCGTGCACTAGAAGTAAGAAAGGATAGGAATAGCAAAGGAAAGAGGGGAAACTCAAGAAACAAGGTTAGAGAGCATACAAAACACAAAGAGGGAAATAAACCTGCAATATCAGTTAAAGACAGAAAAGAGGGAAATGTAGTGAAGAATAGTATGACAGTGAAGAGAAGAAGAAATGAATCAAGTCCAGATCCAGAGGTAGGACCAAGAAAGGAAGGAATAAATTTCAGAGAGATGCAATCAACAGAGATCTTATTTAGTACATACTTCACAACGTACTATATGTTGAAACCAGAGGAATCTTATGTCTATTTATTAAAGACAACACTCAGTCTTACATTTGGAAGAACCAGAAGTTGAGTCAGAAATTAATCAGGAACCAAATACTACAACTCTCAATGAAGACTATTCATGTCAAGAAAAAGATTAGAGAGAGACAGAGAGAGAGAAACCATTGATGTTTCCAGTCTCACAGGAACTGTCAGGCAGGAACAGTTGCAAACTCTCCTGCCAGATTGAATTTGTATTGCCAGTGACATGCAAGGAAATGAGATTGTATATAAATGTAAATGTAAAGAATCTGAACAAAGACTTAGGAAAGATGTAGTGTTAGGGTTAGTGTGTAACTAGCAGCACCAAACATTAAAGAGTGAATGTTTAATGTTTAATGTCTGAGAAAGTAGGGAGAATGTTCAAAGCTTCAGCAGTCTAACACCTAGTCATAGACAGCTGTACATAATGCAGTTGGATAAAATAGACCCGTTATTGTTTGAACATACCAACGCTTCAGTAATCACTTAGCTGTGTAGAGGGTCATAACAAGCTCTTAGTTCTATACCTGTTGGTAGCTTTGCATCGCTGGTCCATTTGTACCAGAGATTCTCTCCATAGTCAGTGTCACTGTGCCGGAGGCAATTGATATCAATGAGATGATCTGCCCACTTCTGTGCTTGCATGGAGAGGTCAGAGTTCAACTTTAGTGGCTGTGACTTGTGGCGGGCTCGTAATCGGTTGTGTTCTTGAAGGAGTTCAGCAAGAAAAGCTTTTTTCTCGTTGGCTGCAAAACATCAAATGTCAATTGAGATCTTTCACACGTCATTACTGAACCTGCTATATGACATAATGTTGATATTGCTCTATCATGCATTGGCACTACTGAGAATGAAGCTGAGACTTAAATGCGGTGTTTACATCTGTAAAACTACCTAGCATTTATAGCAGGAACAGATTTGTGCCGTTGTTTATGCTTCATATGCTATCATAGAGGTGTGAAAAGTAAAGGTTAAAAGTCACTTGTGGAATTATTCATATGTTCTCTAACAGTAACTACACTATTGTGCAGTGTATAAAGGAAGAAGTAATGAGAACTTGTGGGGCAATAATCATGGTTGATTTTAATCTACATACAGAGTGAACAAATTGGACTGGCAAAAGTAGCCATCGATGAACTCATATCAGGACATTTTCTTAGAGCAGTATATTTAATGACTTCAAAGTGAAGGAGTCCTTAGGTAGCAGCAATCATAATACAGTTGTATTTCACATTCAATTTGAGTGAACAAGGAGTGGATCTGAATAAGGGCAATTATGAAGGGGTGAGTGTACAAACAAATGAACAAGAAGCAGGAATAAACTATGCAGTTTCTTGTGCTTGCTCCGAAGACAGAACTATCTAAAGTGAAGTGGGAATTAGATTAAGAAATTAGTCAATGGAAATGCAGTGGCAAATATTTAATCTGATATTTCAGAATACCCAGAAAAGAGACATTCAAATGAGAAAGAAAAATTCTAAAGGAAGGGCAACTTTCCATGGCTAACTGAAGAATATTAAATTAAAAGAAAAAGCAGATCTTTCACAAATATGAATATTAGTTCAGAAGATTGGATATAATGTAAAGAACAGAAAAGAATAAGTAAAGCTTTAATAAGGAGAGAGAAATTAGAGTATGAGAGAAAATTGCTATATAGAAACAGAGAGTAGTGTTTCATAGAACATAGAACATTACAGCGCAGAACAGGCCCTTCGGCCTTCGATGTTGCGCCGACCAATTATGAAAAAAAAAGCAATGACCCTCCAAACTAAACCATTCCCTTCTCTTCCATAAACTTATCAACTAACCTCTTAAACGCCACCAAACTTGGCGCATCTACAACTGCGCAGGCAGGGCATTCCACTCCCTAACCACCCTCTGGGTAAAGAACCTACCTCTGATATCCGTCCTATAACTATCACCCCTTAATTTAAAGCTGTGTCCCCTCGTGCTAGCTTTCTCCATCATAGGAAAAAGGCTATCACTGTCCACCCTATCTAAACCTCTAATCACCTTATATGTTTCGATAAGATCTCCTCTTAGCCGCCTTCTTTCTAACGAAAACAACCTCAAATCCCTCAGCCTCTCCTCATAAGACCTGCCCTCCATACCAAGCAACATCCTGATAAACCTCCTCTGTACCCTCTCCAATGCCTCCACATCTGTCTTATAATGTGGGGACCAGAACTGCACACAATACTCCAAGTGCGGCCGCACTAGAGTTTTGTACAGTTGCAACATGACGTTGCGGCTCCGAAATTCAATCCCCCTACCAATAAAAGCAGGTATTTGGAAAGGAAACGAGTAAATATAGTGAGTGAGTAAATCTAGAGAGTGAGAATGGGAAATTAAAAGTGGATGAACTGAACAGATATCTTATCTCTATCTTCACTATAGAGGATACAAATGACATCCCAGAAATAGTTGCGAATCAGAAAGTGAAAGGGATGGAAGAACTTAAAACAATTACAATCACCATGGAAAGGGAACTGAAAAAATTATTTGAACTAAAGGCTGAAGTCCTAACGGACTTCATCCAAGGGTGTTAAAAGAAATAGCTGCTGAGATGGTAGAGGCGTTGGTTTCAATTTTCCAAAATTCCCAAGATTCAGATAATGTCTCATCAGATGGGAAAATAGTGATTGCAATGAGTGTATTCAAGGGAAAAAAAAGATAGAAAGCAGGGAACGGTAAGCCAGTTAGACCAACCTGTTGAAATGAAATTGTTGGAATCTATTGTTGAGGGGGTTCCAGCCAGACACTTAGAAAATCTTGATTCAACCAAAGTCAACATGATTTTGTGCAAAGGAAATCATGTTTGACTAATTTATTGGAGTCTCTGAGGAAATGACAAGCAACATGGATAAAGTAGAACCTGTGGATGTGCTGTACTTAGATTTATAGTAAGCATTTGACAAAGTGCTACATCAAAGCTTACTATGCAAAATAAGAGATCTTGGTGGACAGGGTTACATATTAATATAGAGGTTTAATTAGCTAACAGGAAACAGAGAGTGGAGTGCCACGAGGATCAGGGCTGGATCTCAACTATTCACAATTTATTTTGATGACTTGGATAAATGGGCAAATATATAATTGCTAAATTAGCTGATGACCCAAAGAAAGAGAGGAAAGTAAATTGTGAAGAGAACATTAGTCAAGAGACATAAATAGGTTAAGTGAGTGGACATAATCCCCAGGTTCCTCCCATATCCTCCCTGCCATCCCTTTAGTGATGTTGTTTTTCTCTATTTGTGTCACTTCAGAGGGGAAAGTTCTGTAGTCGCCTCATTCTGTCGACTCCTCTGAAGGACAATGCAAAACAGATTCCCCTGAATCTATTCAGAAAGTTCAGGAACTACTTGAGATGGTTCTTTGGGCTACTGTCCCATATCGACAATTATTTTGGTTTTCCTAAAGAATATGCTTCGTTGTTTAGAGAACAAAATCATACCTGACAGTTCTGTCACCTTACTGGCTCCTGATCTGTCAGGTGTCCTGTCGCTTTTTCCTTGTGCTGACCCATCCTCACCCTCCTTCACCTTGCTGCCAGCGGGTAGGACATTTTTAGCAAAGTAGCCTGGGTTGGTGATGTTACCCGCCGGGTTAAACTGAGCCACCACAATGGTGAGACCTTTGCTATCAGATGCCAAGCCAACTCCGATCTCTTTGGACTCTCTCCAAACCAACTGTGTGAAATGACCTGCGGCGAAACAACAATCAGATGACTTATAAAGAGTACAAGATATAGGATAAGCCAGCCCACACATACGATTTGTACCTTCAGTGGCCTAATGCTGTAATCCAATGGTTTATTGAACAGATCCCCTCTTATCATTGACTGCAAACTTCCAAATTTCTGTTCCCAATCCTCTAACTTGCGTCAAGTTCTTGTTGATTTACATTGGCTCCAATGCTAGTGAAACCTTGATTTTGAAATTCTTATCCTGGTTTTATTTCCCTCAATACCTTCCTATTTCTGTAATGTCCTCCAGCCCTACAATCCTCCAAGATCTTGGCGCTACTCCATTTCTGCTATGTGTAATTACTCCTCCAATTTTCTGTAAAGAAACACCTACACCTATAGAGATATTCTACACAGCTACTGTAAATATCACAAATAATAAAATGCCATGAAGTATAGCATCTGTTATATACACACAATGATGAGCCTTTTTGGTTGTAGTGCTATAGATTGAGGGTAATTAATATTTGTAGTGTAAAGGGTCGACTCTAACATCAATAATCACTACTGAGCACGTGCTTAAGGAACTGTCATAATAATGTCAGTTAGGAGAGAGATGAATGAGAAGAACCTAAGAGGAGAACAGTGACTCTGTCCTGATGTTCTTATAAGTAGTTAGTTACGTAAATGAAAGCACTTTTAAAGAAAGATCTTTGCTGCCACAAGATCTCCTACTGTAAGACACACAAGGTCTTCCAAGATAGCCCAACAGTAACAAATTGTTCACAACTTTTTCTTAAAATACTGTTATGGAATCTTTAGTATCCATCCAAATCATTGGAACAGGAATCTGCAGTCAGTTTAATGGACTGCTGAAACACTGAGGCACTTACCTTAAGAGCTGCTTGCAATATTCAATATGCCTCAGTCTCACAACAAGAAAAGATGATAGTGCAGGGAGAAAGGGAATTGGTCCAGGCTATTCTTATTGTTGTGCCAATGCATATCAGTTTTTGTCATTGAGGAATATTGTTTTTTTCCTTCTGCTCTTGTATGGCTATCAGAAAAAATTGAATGGATTGGGTCTTTTATCTTTGGGATAGAGAACACTAAATGATGATGCCAAGGGATCTTTAACATTTTGAATTGATTGGATAGTGTTAATATGGAGAGAATAATTCCATTTGGTGTTGGATCTCTCGGTAGGAGAGCATCTTGGGGATGGTGATCATGATTCTATCTCCTTCACGATAGCATTGGAAAGAGATAGGATCAGGCAGGATAGGAAGGTGTTTATATGGAGTAGGGGGAAATATGAAATTATCAGGTAGAAAATTGGACAAGTAAATTGGAACGAGGTGTTCTTGGGGAAAAGTACTGAAGGAAGGAACTCCTAAAAGTTCTAGAGAGGTAGAGGAAAGGACTGCAAAGTTGATCCTGGACAGGAGTGAAAGTAATAGGGTAATTGTTATGGGGGACTTTAACTTTACTAATATTGATTGGAATAGCTATAGCTCTAGCTCATTAGAGAGGCCAGTTTTTATACAGAGTGTACAGGAAGGTTTTTTGACTCAGTATGCAGATAGGCGAACCAGAGGTGAGGCTACATTGGATTTGGTGCTGGGCAATGAGCCAGACCAAGTGTTAGACTTGGAAGTTGGTGAACATTTTGGTGATAGTGACCACAATTCGGTTACGTTCACCTTAGTGATGGATAGGGATAGGCATGAAGCTGGGGCAGTAGTTATAGCTGGGGGAATGGTAATTATGAGGCCATAAGGAGGGAATTAGGGTGCATAGGTTGGACTAGGAAACTACAGGGACTGGGAACATCTGAAATGTGGAGCTTATTCAAGGAGCAGCTACTGCGAGTCCTTGATAAGTATGTCCCTGTCAGGCAAGGAGGAAATGGTCGAGTAAGGGAACCATGGTGTACTAAAAAAGTTAATTTGCTGGTTAAAAGGAAAAAGGAGGCTTATGTCAGGATGAGGCTTGAAGGCTCAGTTAGTGCAATGGATAGCTATAGATTAGCCAGGAGGGAGCTAAAGAGTGAGTTGAGGAGAGCTAAAAGGGGACACGAGAAGACTTTGGCTGATAGGATCAAGGAGAATCCTAAAGCTTTCTTTAGATATGTTAAGAATAGAAGATTGGTTAGGGCAAGATTAGGGCCAGTCAGAGACAGCAGTGGGAAGTTGTGCGTGGAGCCTGAAGAGATTGGAGAGGCACTGAACAAATATTTCTCTTCGGTATTCACGCAGGGAGATGTAAATATAGTTGTGGAGAACACTGGGATACAGGGTTGCAAACTGGAAAGTATTGAAGTAGATAAGGAGGATGTGCTAGATATTCTTGAGGGTTTGAAGTTAGATAAGTCCCCTGGGCCGGACGGGATTTACCCTAGGATTCTCTGGGAGGCAAGAGAGGCGATTGCAGAGCCTCTGGCTCTGATCTTCAGGTCGTCGTTGGTTACGGGTATAGTGCTGGAAGACTGGAGGATAGCGAATGTGGTCCCATTGTTCAAGAAGGGGAATAGAGACTTTCCTGGGAATTATAGACTGGTGAGTCTTACTTCTTTTGTGGCAAAGTATTGGAAATAATTATTAGGGATAGGATTTATAGTTATTTAGAGAGAAACAAATTGATTGGGGATAGTCAGCATGGTTTTGTGAAGGGTAGGTCGTGCCTTACTAACCTTATTGAGTTTTTTGAAAAAGTGACCAAAGAGGTGGATGGGGGTAAGGCAGTTGATGTGGTATATATGGACTTTAGTAAGGCGTTCGATAAGGTGGCCCATGGAAGGCTTCTGCAGAAAATGCAGATGTATGGGATAGAGGGTGATTTAGCTAATTGGGTTAGGAATTGGCTAGCAGATAGAAGACAGAGGGTGGTGGTTGATGGGAGATATTCATCATGGAGTTCGGTGACAAGTGGTGTACCTCAGGGGTCTGTTTTGGGGCCCCTGCTGTTTGTAATTTTATAAATGATCTGGATGAGGGTATTGAAGGATGGATTAGTAAATTTGCAGATGACACTAAAGTCGGTGGAGTGGTAGATAGTGAAGAGGGTGTTATAGTTTGCAGAGAGACTTGGACAAGTTGCAGAGCTGGGCCGAGAGGTGGCAAATGGAGTTTAATGCGGAAAAGTGTGAGGTAATTCACTTTGGCAGGAATAACAAATGTGTAGAGTATAGGGCTAATGGTAGAACTTTTAATAGTGTTGAAGAACAGAGGGATCTTGGTGTATATGTGCATAGATCCCTGAAAGTTGGCAATCAAGTCGATAAGGTTGTTAAGAAGGCATATGGAGTCGTAGCTTTTATTGGTAGGGGGATTGAATTTCGGAGCCGCAACGTCATGTTGCAACTGTACAAAACTCTATTGCGGCCGCACTTGGAGTATTGTGTGCAGTTCTGGTCCCCACATTATAAGAAAGATGTGGAGGCATTGGAGAGGGTAGAGAGGAGGTTTACCAGGATGTTGCCTGGTATGGAGGGCAGGTCTTATGAAGAGAGGCTGAGGGATTTGAGGTTGTTTTCGTTAGAAAGAAGGCGTCTAAGAGGAGACCTTATTGAAACATATAAGATGATTAGAGGTTTAGATAGGGTGGACAGTGATAGACTTTTTCCTAGGATGGAGAAAGCTAGCACGAGGGGACATAGCTTTAAATTAAGGGGTGGTAGTTATAGGACGGATGTCAGAGGTAGGTTCTTTACCCAGAGGGTGTAAGGGTATGGAATGCCCTGCCTGCTGCAGTTGTAGATGCGCCAAGTTTGGTGGCGTTTAAGAGGTTAGTAGATAAGTTTATGGATGAAAAGGGAATGGTTTAGGTTAGAGGGTCATTGCTTTTTCTTAATTGGTTGGCGCAACATCGAAGGCCGAAGGGCCTGTTCTGCGCTGTAATGTTCTATGTTCTATGAAGGTGGTAGATTTTCAAGGAATGTTTGTCTGGCGCTCTGCACGACAATGTTTCGATGAGACAAGGAGGTTTTGGTAGGTCATGGGAACCGTAGTGCACACAGGTTGTGATGAATCTAATCAGGAAGAAAAGAAAGGTGTACAAAAGGTTCAGAGAACTAGGAGATGTTAAGGATCTAGAGGAATATAAGGCTTGTAGAAAGGAGCTTAAAAAGCAAATTAGGAAAGCCAGAAGGGGTCATGAAAAGACCTTGGCGGGTAAGATTAAGGAAAATCCCAAGGCGTTCTACAAATATGTAAAGGGTAAAAGGATGAGAAGTGAAGGGATTAGACTTTAAAAGGTGAAGGGGGAAATGTTTGTGTGAACCAGAAGAAATGGCAGAGGTGCTTAATGAGTACTTTGCCTCGGTATTCACGGTGGAAGGTGATCTGGGAGATTGTACTGCAAGTTTGCAGCAGACTGAAAAGATTGAGTATGTGGATGTTAAGAAAGAGGATGTGTTGGAGCTTTTTTAAATTCTATCAAGATAGATAAGTCGCTGGGACCGGATGGGATTATCCCAGATTACTGTGGGAGGTGAGGGAAGTGATTGCAGAGCCCCTGGCGATGATCTTTGCATCGTCAATGGAGACGGGAGAGGTTCCGGAGGACTGGAGAATTGCAGATGTGGTTCCTATTTTCAAGAAAAGGAACAGGGATAGCCCGGGAAATTACCGACCGGTGAGTCTGACCTCAGTGGTTGGTAAGTTGATGGAAAGGATCCTGAGGGATAAAATTTATGAGCATTTAGAGAAGTTTAGCTTGATCAGAAATAGTCAACATGGCTTTGTCACGGGCAGGTCATGCCTTATGAGCCTAGTGGACTTCCTTGAAAACGTGACTGTACACATTGATGAAGGAAGAGAGGTGGATGTGGTTTACATGGATTTCAACAAGGCATTTGTTAAGGTCCCCCATGCAAGACTTCTTGAGAAGGTGAGAGTGCATGGGATCCAAGAGGCTTTGGCCTTGTAGATCTGGAATTGGCTTGCCTTCAGAAGGCAGAGAGTGGTTGTGGATGGGTCTTTTTCTGCATGGAGATCAGTCACCGGTGGAGTGCCCCAGGGATCTGTTCTAGCACTCTTGCTGTTTGTCATTTTCATAAATGATCTGGATGAGGAAGTGGAAGGAAGGGGTAGTAAGTTCGCCGATGAAAAGAAGATTGGTAATGTTGTGGATAGTCTGGAGGGATGTCAGAAGTTGCAGCAAGACATAGATAGGATGCAAGAATGGGCAGAGAAGTGGCAGATGGACTTCAACACAGATAAATATGTAGTAGTCCATTTTGGCAGGATCAATGGGATGAGGGAGTACAATATCAAGAGTAAGAGTCTTAGCAGTGTTGAGGAGCAGAAGGATCTTGAGGTCCAGGTCCACAGGACTCTTAAATCAGCCTCACGGGTGGAGGATGTGGTCAAGAAGGCTTATGGTGTACTGGCCTTCATTAATCGAGGAATTGAGTTTAGGAGTCAAGAGGTAATGCTGCAACTTTATAAGATCCTTGTCAGATCCCACTTGGAGTACTGTGCGCAGTTCTGGTCGCCTCACTACAGGAAGGATGTGGAAGCTACTGAGAGGCTACAGAGGAGATTTACAAGGATGTTGCCTGGATTGGGAGACATGCCTTATGAAGATAGGTTGAGAGAGCTCGGTCTCTTCTCTCTGGAGAGACAAAGGTTGAGAGGCAACCTGATAGAGGTTTATAAAATGTTGAGAGGAATAGATAAGGTGGATTCTCAGAGGTTATTTCCTAGAGCTGAAATGGTCGCTACGAGAAGACACAGGTTTAAGATGCTGGGCAGCGAATACAGAGGAGATGTAAGGGGTAAGTTTTTCACTCAGAGGGTGGTGAGTGAGTGGAATCGGCTGCCATTGGTGGTGGTGGAGGTGAATTCGCTGGGGTCTTTTAAAAGGCTTCTGGATGAGTGCATGAGATTAAATGGGATTGGGAGTTACAGAGAGTTCTATGGCCTGATAGGTAAGAGTATGATCAGCACAACTTGTGGGCCGAAGGGCCTGTTTGTGCTGTAGCGTTCTATGTTTTATGTTCTATTTGTAAGAGAATTCAAATGTAAGAAGCAGATACAGAATAGTTACTAATGAATCCAAGAAGGAAACAAAGTTAAACTTCTTACTCAGCGAGTTGAACATAGGAACAGAGTAGACATTCAGCCTGTTATAGAATCCCTACAGTACAGAAAGGAGGCCATTTGGTCCATCAAACCTGCACCAACAACGATCTCACCCAGGCTGTATCCCCGTAAATCCATATGTTTATTCTCCTAATCGTGCTGACACTAAAAAACAATTTAGCATGGCCAATAAACCTAACCCACACATCTTTGGAATGTGGAAGGAAACTGAAGCACCCAGAGGAGACTCATGGGTAGAATGTGCAAACTCCACACAGATAGCCACCAAAGGCTAGAATTGAATCCAGGTACCTGGCAATGTGAGGCAGCAGTGATAACCACTGTACCACCGTGCCACCCACTAACGTGCCTGTTCTGCCTGCCAGTCAATTAGACCATAGTTGATTATCTACCTCAATGACACTTTCCCATAATATCTCCGTATCCCCTGATGTCATTAGTCTCCAGAAATCTACTGATTTCTGGTTTGAAACATGCTCAGTGATTGAGCTTCCACAGCCTGCTGAGACAGAGAATTCCAAAAGTTCACTGTTCTCTGAGTGAAGGCATTCCTACTCATCTCAATCTTAAATGTTCTGAGATTGTTCCCCCTGGTTCTAGACTCACCATTTTATTTACAGCTACCCTGTCACATGATGTAAAGGTTTTGTAAGTTTCAATGAGATCACCATTCATTCTTCGAAGTTCTAGAAAATACAGGCCTAGTTTTCTCAATCTCTCCTCATAAAACAATCCTGTCATCAGTAGAATTAGCCTGGTGAGCTTCTGTTACACTCTTACTATGGTAAGATATCCTTCTTTAGATAAGGAGACCAAAACTGTACATAATTTTTCAAATGTGGCCTTACCAAGGCTATATTGCAGAAAGATGTTTTTACTCCTGTACTCAAATCCCAATGTGATAAAGGCCAACATGCCATTTGCCTTTCTCATTGATTGCTGCACCTGCATGCTAGTTTTCAGTGTCTCATAAAGAAGGACCCCAGGTTCCTTTGAATGTTAACACTTTCCAACCTTCCAACGTTTAAAAAATATTCTGCCCTTTTCCACCTAAGTGGATAATTCCACATTTATTCACCTTATATTCTATCTACCATATTCCTGTCCATTCAGTTAGCTGGTATCAAATCCCCTTTGCATCCTTCTCACAACTTACATTCTCACTTAGTTTTCCCCTTAGCAAATAGCAAAATATTACATTTGGTATTCATATCCATATCATTTATTTATATAAACTGTGAACAGCTGGGGCCCCAGTACTGATCTTATGATACCCCACTTTTAGAACAAAGAACAAAGAACAAAACAGCACAGGAAACAGGCCCTTCGGCCCAACGAGCCTGTGCCGCACCCTGATGTTCCCACTTCTACCCGTGATCCCTGTCTATGTTTATAGATCTATGGATTAAAAACCAAATTTGAGACACTTTAGGGAGAATTTGTTTTGCCAATTAGCCTAAGAGCACATCTTTGGGATATGGGAGGAAACCAGAGCACCCCAGAGAAAACCCATGCAAGCACGGGGAGAATGCGCAAACTCCCACAGGCACAGGCCCAAATCCATGTATCTGCACAGCACAGCGATAGTCACTGAGCTGTCGTGTTGCCCATCAAATGGCCTTCAAACATTGCTCAAGATCCCTCCCCCTGCTGGTGATATGTTCCAGTCAAATCTAATGAGGCTAAAATACTTTTTTCAGCATACATCTGCTAAAATGCAGGTCGCCCACTGAAAGACATGTCACAGAAACAATATTTCACACTGCTTATTCAGATCATCATTCCTAAGATTTTAACACAGCATTGCAATAATTGTCCACCTCTTGGAAGGAATGGTTGATAGCATTCGTGCTATTCCACTGGTACTGTTTGGGATCTTTACAAATTTTGATTAGAAACAAAATTATTTTTAGGAAATCAAATTAAATAATCAGATTTACCTGCCTCCAGTTCACACTATTGGGTCAGATTTTGATTAGAGAATGAGAAATTCTCTAAAGCTAGCACGAGGGGACACAGCTTTAAATTAAGGGGTATGAGTTATAGGACGGATATCAGAGGTAGGTTCTTTACTCAAAGAGTGATTAGGGAGTGGAATGCCCTGCCTGCAGCTGTTGTAGATGCGCCAAGTTTGGTGGCGTTTAAGAGGTTAATTGATAAGTATATGGAAGAGAAGGGAATGGTTTAGTTTGGAGGGGCATTGCTTTTTATTTTGGTCGGCACAACATTGAAGGCCGAAGGGCCTGTTCTGTGCTGTAATGTTCTATGTTCTATGTTCTATGTTAAATAGGAGCATGAGCAGGCCATTTGCTGCATTGAACCTGCTCCACCATGCATTGGGATCACGGTTATTCTCATTGTGGCCTCAACTCCATTTTGCGGCCTGCCCTCCATAGTCCAGGGACTCCCTTGCCAATTCCAAATCTGTCATACTCATCCTCGAATAAATTCAATGGCCCATGGGACACATGGGATTGCAGGTAATGTCTTGAGATAGATAGCAAGCTGGTTAGCAGATAGGAAATAAAGAATTGGCATAAATGTGTCTTTTCCCAAGTAACAGTCAGTGACTAGTGGGGTTCTGCAGGAATCTGTGCTAGGATCCCAATTGTTCACAGTATATATTAATGATTTAATTACCAGCTTGTTATCTTGAGAATGACTTGTTTATTTGTTTTCTGTCAGTTCACAATGCAAAATGGTATATTGGGTGGAATTCCTCCCCAAAATTCTGTGTGTTATAACAATCTGAAAATTGGGAGTGTTCCACGCCAGTCTTTTGGGCAAGTCGAGGTATGCTGGGGAAGCTGGCTTTGACTTGGAAATATATTGGCCGTTCCTTTACTGTTGCAGGGTCAAAACCCTGGAACTCCTTCCCTAACAGCACTATGGGTGTACCTGCACCACAGGGGACTTACTGATGTCCAATAATAATCCTGAAACTCCTTTCTAACAGTATTGTGGGTGTCCCTACACCACGCGAGACTGCAGCGGGTTGAAGATAGCGTCACACTCACTGTCCCTTGAGGAGCAATTAGGGATGGATGATAAACACTGAGTCTGGCCAGCGACATCCCTGTGACTAAATGTAAAAAAATGATGAAATCCTCGAGTATATACATCTAACCCCGACAGTGCAGCATTCCCTCAGTACTGGCACTGGCAGGGCAGTGTCAGCCTGGATTATGGAGCCCAAATCCTAGAGTTATATACATCTACCCCGACAATGCAGCATTCTCTCAGTACTGGCACCAGTAGGGGAGTATCAGCCTGGATTATGGAGCTCAAATCCTAAAGTATATACATCTACACCTGACAGTGCAGCATTCCTTCAGTACTGGCATCGACGGGGGAGTATCAGCCTGGATTATGGAGCTCAAATCCTAGAGTATATACATCTACCCCCGACAGTGCAATACTCCCTCAGTACTGGCACTGGGGGTGAGTGTGGGCCTCGAAGCTGGAACTTCCCCCAGTGTGTTGTGACAGGGCCAAGTAGTGTTTAAGCTGATCGCACTCAGTGTTTCTGGAAATTCCTCTGGCTTGTCAAAATGTGAAAGTGACATTGGGAGAAACAGACTGAACCAGCTCCTGACTGTCAACTGTTCTCAATCTACGCAAATGTTATCTCTTGCTTCTTATGCCTGTCTTATCTGAGCCTGAAGTTACTGATCCCTATCTGATGTGAATTGCTCTGTGTAATTGTTTGGAAGGAGGAGACGTAATTGATACTGGCAGAGTAGATTCAAAGCAATGTACAAGTTTCCCTTTCTGTTTTTTATCCAGCTTCACTTAAGACAGTCTGAGAAGTTCAGTTAAGTTTGGTGTTGAACAATGGGTCCTGCCATTCTGCCACATTAGTTTCACTTTAAACTTTGCCTGCATTGCATTCACAGTCTGAAAGCATTAATAGAGTTTGCAGAAAAAGCTAAATTGTCACTGAACAACTCACACTGAAAAGGAGAAATGCTTGCATCTCTCTTTGGACCAGCTCACCAAGAGAAATGCCAGAACCATTAAGAGTATTGATAGGCAGAGGGATCTGAGTGTACAGGTACACAGGTCACTGAAAGTGGCAACGCAGGTGGAGAATGTAGTCAAGAAGGCATACAGCATGCTTGCCTTCATCGGCCAGTGTATTGAGTTTAAAAATCGGCAAGTCATGTCGCACCTTTATAGAACCTTAGTTCGGCTGCAGTTGGAATATAGTGTTTAATTCTGTTCGCCACACTACCAGAAGGATGTGGAGTCTTGGAGAGGGTACAGAAAAGATTTACCAGGATGTTGCCAGGTATGTATTAGCTATGAGGAGAAGTTGGAGAAACTTGGTTTGTTCTCACTGGAACGACGGAAGTTGAGGGGAGACCTGATAGAAATTTACAAGATTATGAGGGGAATGGACAGAGTGGATAGTCAGAAGCTTTTTCCCAGGGGTGGAAGAGTCAGTTACTCGGGGGCACAGGTTTAAGGTGCAAGGAACAAGATTTAAAGGAGATTTATGAGGGAGATATTTTTTACACAGAGGATGGTAGGTGCCTGGAACTCGTTTCCAGGGGAGGGAATGGAAGTGGATACAGTAGTGAGTTTTAAGGGGCATCTTGACAAATCCATGAATAGGATGGGAATAGAGGGATTTGGACCCCGGAAGGGTAGAGGGTTTTAGTTCAGTCGGGTAGCATTGTTGGTGCAGGCTTGGAGGGGCTGAAGGGCCTGTTCCTGTGCTATAATTTTCTTTGTTCTTTGTTCACAGTGCTCTGGCACCATTGTGCAGAGCACTCCAATCTTCTACAAACCAGGAGGCCTCCTCCCACACCCATTCCCAACCCCCATCCCACAACTGAGACTGCAACATCTCCCTAATCATCAGGGCATTATCACCTTCCCCACAGCAACATGGATTACCAGCGTCAGGCATAAGGCACTCTCGATGAGTCTCCTGGTAGACGCCCGACATTCTCCCCCTCACCATTATGACTCCCTCTGTTGCCCACATTACACATACTCCCTGCATGACCCCCTTTGTAGAGCTCTCCCCTGCCAATCACCTACCTTGCAGACCTCTCCCCTGCTAACCACCTCCCCACTGCATAAGCCTCAGTTATTGTACATACTGACCCCCATCGTAATCCCACCCCCACTCAGGTTCCCATCACACAATGGCACCCATCCAGGAATTGCCAGGGTGCTAAGTGGGCAATCAGAGGCTGGCGCTGCCCAAAGGACACTGCCTATCCATGTCTCCACTTGGGGGCTTCTGTGGCCTTTGATCCCCCTAGCGTGACCATGGTGCCTGGTCTCCGCTACTGCAGAGTAGTTGTGATTCTCGCCAGTGAGAGCAGAAACATGCGGAAGGGGGGAAGCAGTCAAAGAACAAAGAAACTTACAGCACAGGAACAGGTCTTTCGGCCTTCCAAGCCTGCACGGACCATGCTGCATGACTGAACTAAAACCCCCTGCCCTTCTGGGATCATATCCCTCTATTCCCATCCTATTCATATATTTGTCAAAATGCCTCTCTTAAGAGTCACTACTGTTACTGAACTAAAGTTACTCACCTCAGGGATTCGGTCTCATTGTTCCTTGGGGGCACTGAAGAGAGGCAGCGATTTCCAAGAGGAGAGCTTGTGTGGGTGAATAGTGTGATTTTTCTTTACAATTTATTTATTTTTACTAGTTTTTTTTAAGTTTATTGGAGGCTGGAAAGTGTCACAAAGACACTTGGGTAGAGTAGTTTTTTTTTAAGCTTACTATAAATTGGAGCAGTGGGAAATCCCGATACTCTACACAGGTAGAGTATCCCGCCCTCCCCCCTCCTCTAACCTGAAAAAGAGAGAGAGAGAGAGCAGGTAAGATTGTTTTACTATCTGTTTTTTGTGAGGCTGTAAGGGCTTTGGCTCACAGGGCATAAGCATAAAGGGTGAGACAGCGTAAGTTATAAGTTTTTATTACTTTTTTCCTCTGGGTTTCTAGAAGAGGGCAAATAATGGGTGCGAGGCTGGTATGTTGTTGCCAGTGCCAGATATGGGAGGTCTTGGAGGCTACTGGTCTCCCAGACATCCATACCTGTGCTCGGTGTGTAGAGCTGCAGTCCCTAAGGGACAAGGTTAAGGAACTGGAGATGTAGCTTGAGGATCTTCATTCCATTAGAGAGAACGAGGAGATAATTGACAGGAGCTATCAACAGGTGGTCACACCAGGGCAACGGGAAGAAGGCACGTGGGTGACTATCAGGAAGGGGAAAACTCGGGTGATGGAGAGCACACCGGAGGGTGTCCCCCTTCATAATAAGTACTCCTGCTTGAATACTACTGGGAGGGACAACTCGTCTGAGGGAGGCAGCAGTGGCCCGCTCTCTAAACCTGAGCCAGTACGCCAAAAATCTAAGGAAGAGAGAGGCAAGGCGATACTAATAGGGAACTCCACTGTGAGGGGTTCAGACAGGCGTTTTTGTGGACGCAGGCGAGAGTCACGGATGGTGGTTTGGCTTCCTGGAGCTGGGATCCGGGATGTTTCTGGATGCCTCCCAGACATCCTGAAAGGGGAGGGTGAGGAACCTGAAGTTGCGGTGCATACAGGTACTGCAGACATAGGCAGGAAGAGGGAGGCAGTCATCAAAAGGGATTATAGGGAACTGGGTAGGAAGCTGAAGAAGAGAAAAGCGAAGGTAGTAATTTCAGGATTGCTGCCTGCGCCTCGGGAGAATGAGAGCAGGAATCAAATGAGGTGGAGGATGAATGCATGGCTGAGGGACTGGAGCAGGGGGCAGGGATTCAGGTTCATGGATCATTGGGACCTCTTTAGGGGCAGGTGCGACCTGTACAGTAAGGACGGGTGGCACTTGAAACCGAGGGGGATTAATATCTTGGCGGGAAGACTGGCTAGGACTACTGGGGGAACTTTGAACTAGAAAAGCTGGGGGGTGGGAATATCGATGAGACTGTGAATAAGGAGGTTAGCTCCCAGGTAGGGAAGGACTGTAGGCAGTCTGAGAGGGGGGTTAGGCGGGTGGTGGAAAAGGGAAATATCCTGACTGAGGGGCTGAGGTGTGTCTATTTTAATGCCAGGAATGTAGTAAATAAGGTAGATGACCTTAGGGCATGGATTGCTGCTTGGGAGTGTGATGTGGTGGCCATTACAGAGACTTGGTTGTCTCAGGGACAGGACTGGGTACTTCAGGTGCTGGGATTCAGATGCTTCAGGAGGGACAGGGTTGGGGGCAAAAGAGGAGGTGGTGTGGCACTGTTGATTGGGGACAGTGTCATGGCTGCAGAGAAGGTGGAAGACGTGGAGGGAATGTCTACGGAGTACCTGTGGGTGGAAGTTAGGAACAGCAAAGATCGATAACTTTGCTGGGTGTATTCTATAGGCCGCCCAATAGCGACAGGGAAGTTGAGGTGCAGATAAGGAAACAGATCCTAGACAGATGTAGAAATAACAGGGTTGTCGTGATGGGAGATTTCAATTTCCCAAACATCGACTGGAATATCCCAAGGGTAAGGGGTTTGGATGGCGAGAAGTTTGTTAGGTGTGTTCAGGAAGGTTTCCTGACACAGTACGTGGAAAAGCCTACAAGAGGAGAGGCTGTACTTGACCTGGTGCTTGCTAATGAGCCAGGACAGGTGTCGGATCTCACGGTAGGAGAGCATCTTGGGAATGGAGATCATAATTCTATCTCTTTCACGATAGCAATGGAAAGAGATAGGATCAGGCAGGCTAGGAAGGTGTATGTCTGGAGTAAAGGGAAATATGAAAACATTAGGCAGGTAATTGGACGTATAAACTGGACAGAGGTGTTCTTGGGGAAGAGTATAGAAGGAAAGTGGCGGATATTCAAGGAATGTTTGTCTGGGGCACTGCAAGACAACGTTCCGAGGAGTCAAGGAGGTTCTGGTAGGACGCGGGAACCGTGGTGCACGAAGGTAGTGGTGAACCTAGTTAGGAAGAAAAAAAAGGTATATAAAAGGTTCAGAGAGCTAGGAGATGTTAGGGATCTAGAGGAGTGTAAGGTGTGTAGAAGGGAGCTTAAAAAGGAAATTAGGAGAGCCAGAAGGGGTCATGAGAAGGCTTTGGCAGGTAAGATTAAGGAGAATCCCAAGGCCTTCTACAAATATGTGAAAAGTAAAAGGATGAGAAGAGAAAGGATAGGACCTATAAAAGGTAAAGCGGGAAAAGTCTGTGTGAATCCAGAAGAAATGGCAGAGGTGCTTAACGAGTACTTTGCCTCGGTATTCACGGTGGAAAGTGAACTGGGAGGTTGTACTGCAGGTTTGAGGCAAACGGAAAAGATTGAGTATGTGGATGTTAGGAAAGAGGATGTGTTAGACCTGTTAAATTCTATCAAGATAGACAAGTCGCCGGGACAGGATGGGATGTACCCCAGGTTATTGTGGGAAGTGGTTGCAGAGCCCCTGGCGATGATATTTGCGTCGTCCATGGAAACAGGGGAGGTTCTGGAGGATTTGAGGGTTGCAGATGTGGTTCCTATTTTCAATAAAGGGAACAGGGATAGTCCAGGAAATTACCGACCAGTGAGTCTGACTTCAGTGCTTGGTAAGCTGATGGAGAGGCTTCTGAGGCATAAGATTTATGAACATTTGGAGAAGTTTAGACTGATTAGAAATAGTCAGCGTGGTTTTGTCAAGGGCGGGTCGTGTCTTACGAGCCTAGTTGAGTTCTTCAAATGTGACTGATCACATTGACGAAGGACGCGGTGGATGTAGTGTACATGGACTTTAGCAAGGTGTTTGATAAGGTCCCCCATGCAAGGCTTCTGGAGAAGGTGAGAGGGCATGGGATCCAAGGGGCTTTGGCCTTGTGGATCCAGAACTGGCTTGCCGGCAGAAGGCAGAGAGTGGTTGTGGATGGGTCTTGTTCTGCATGGAGGTCGGTAACCAGTGGAGTGTCCCAGGCATCTGTTCTGGGACCCCTGCTGTTTGTCATTTTCTTAACGAGAACTTTGCCTCAGTATTCACGGTGGAAAGTGAACTGGGAGGTTGTACTGCAGATTTGAGGCAAACGGAAAAGATTGAGTATGTGGATGTTAGGAAAGAGGATGTGTTAGACCTGTTAAATTCTATCAAGATAGACAAGTCACCGAGACCGGATGGGATGTACCCCAGGTTATTGTGGGAGGTGAGGGAAGTGGTTGCAGAGCCCCTGGCAATGATATTTGCGTCATCCATGGAAACGGGAGAGGTTCCGGAGGATTGGAGGATTGCAGATGTAGTTCCTATCTTTAAAGAAAGGGAACAGCGATAGTCCAGGAAATTACCGACCGGTGAGTCTGACCTGGATGAGAAAGTGGAGGGATGGGTTAGTAAGTTCGCCGACGATACAAAGGTCGGTGGTGTTGTGGATGGTCTGGAGGGATGCCAAAAGTTGCAGCGGGACATAGACAGGATGCAAGACTGGGCGGAGAAGTGGCAGATGGACTTCAACACAGATAAATGTGTAGTGGTCCATTTTGGCAGGAATAATGGGATGAAGGAGTACAATATAAGGGGTAGGCGTCTTAGCTGTGTTGTAGAGCAGAAGGATCTTGGGGTCCGGGTCCATAGGACTCTTAAATCGGCCTCGCAGGTGGAGGAAGTGGTCAAGAAGGCGTACGGTATACTGGCCTTCATTAATCGAGGAATAGAGTTTAGGAGTCAGGAGGTAATGATGCAGCTCCATAAGACCCTTGTCAGACCCCACTTGGAGTATCGTGCGCAGTTCTGGTCGCCTCCCTATAGGAAGGATGTAGAGGCTATTGAGAGAGTGCAGAGGAGATTTACAAGGATGCTGCCTGGATTGGGAGGCAGGCCTTATGAAGATAGGTTGAGGGAGCTGGGACTCTTCTCACTGGAGAGAAGTAGGTTGAGAGGCGACCTGATAGAGGTTTATAAAATGTTGAGAGGAATAGATAGGGTGGACTCTCAGAGACTATTTCCCCGAGCTGAAATGGTCACTACGAGAGGACACAGATTTAAGGTGCAGGGAAGCAAATACAGAGGGGATGTCAGGGGTAAGTTTTTCACTCAGAGGGTGGTGAGTGAATGGAATCGGCCGCCATCGGAGGTTGTTGAGGCAACCCCGCTGGGGTCTTTTAAAAGACTTCTGGATGAGTATATGGAAACGAATGGGATAGGGGGTTACAAATAGGTCTGTGGATTGGTAGATGTGATCGGTGGAACTCGTGGGCCGAAGGGCCTGTTTGTGCTGTATTGTTCTATGTTCTATGTACTGTATCTGCTTCCACTACCTTCCTCAGCAATGAGTTCCAGGCACCCACTGCCCTCTGTATAAAAAAATTAGTCCTGCCCAACTAGGTAAGAACTTTCAAATTGTCATTTTTACGTCAATTGATTTTATTCCAGAAGCCAGGTGAATTGGATTTTTGGCCTCCCATGTCTTCCCAGCTCACCACGCTGAACATCTGGCACATCAAGCCGGTAGGATCATGCCCATAAGGTCACGCCTGCTATGTCTAATCCCATGCGCTCTAATTTTATTTACTAATCTCTTCTATGGGATCTTATCAAATGCCTCTGAAAATCCAAATACACCACTAGTTTTCCTTTATACAGATAACTGCCTCAAAAAACTCCCAACAGGTTTATTGAATATGATTTTCTTTCATGCTGACTCTGCCCAATCATATTTCCTTAAAGACTGGTTATCACATCCTTTATAATAGTGGTGTGATTATAGAATTTCATCATCACAGGATGTGGTTGAGGCAAATGTCTCAGTTGCTTTAAAAAAGAAACTAGTGGAGCAAATGAGAAAAGGAATAGAAAGCTATGCTGAATGGCTGAAGTGAGATAACTGAAATAGGAGGAGGCTGCTGTGGAGTAAAACACCAGCACAGACTAATTGAGCCAAATGGTCTGTTTCCATGGTGCAGATTTGATATAATTTCATTAATCATGATGTATATGTGGGACAATCAAAAACTTACCACAATTCTTCTGAAATCCAGGAGAGGAGAAGTCATAATTTTTAATTTCATTGTACCAGGATTCAACAGCTTCCTTTCCTGTAAACGTTGAAACACTGACAGTGTAAAACACTTTACAGCATGAACACAGCAGAGTTTGGACAGGAGGTATGCTCTCAGACATCACTATTACTAACAGACTACCTACAATAAAGTCTTGTTATAAATTCCTGTTTCCGTAAACTAGCTATAAATAAAGAAGAACAAAGAACAAAACAACACAGGAAACAGGCCCTTCGGCCCAACGAGCCCGCGCCGCCACCTCGATGTTCCCACTTCTACACGCGATCCCTGTCCATGTTTATAGATCTATGGATTAAAAACCAAATTTGAGACAATTTAAGGAGAATTTGTTTTGCCAATTAGCCTAAGAGCACATCTTTGGGATGTGGGAGGAAACCGGAGCTCCCGGAGAAAACTCACGCAAGCACGGGGAGAATGCGCAAACTCCCACAGACACAGGCCCAAATCCATGTATCTGCACAGCACAGCTATAGTCACTGCGCTGTCGTGTTGCCCATCAGATGGTCCAGGTCAAGCATACACTAACGATGTGAAGCAGTAGGATACTCTCGAAAAAGGTCCAAGAGCAGCCCTCTCACAACCCATCGCATGCATGCCCCTCGTTAGACAACAAGGTGGACCAAAGCACTTGTAGGATAAAAACAAGTACATCAATATCATCATCTATTTACACACTTCCCAGGGACTCCCAAGGCTCATGATCCCTATTTTAAATCAGTTTTATATACCTCTCCATTCCCATTCTGTTCATGTGCCCATCTAAGTATTTCTTAAATATCTCCAGAGTACCACTTGGTAGCGCATTCCATACCCCCACCACCCTCTGTGTGAAAAATCTCCTCTAGCATCCAAATTATACCTTACCCCCCTCACCCTAAGCCCATGAACCCTCGTGCTATTTGAGTCCATCCTAGGAAAAAGCTTAGCCCTGTTTACTCTATCTATCCCCTTCAAAATCTTGTACACCTCTATCAGATCTCCTCTAAGTCTACGTCTTTCTAAGGAAAACAGTCCCAATTTGCCTAATCTCTCAGGAAACAGGAAATGAATTCCTGTTTTATTGAACTTCTGTTAGGATATATTGAAGTTACAATAAATTTCAGTTACAATAAATTCCTGTTATACTAAAGTTATAAATACACTTCTGTTGTAATAAACTCTTGTCAGAATAAACTTGTTGCAATAAACACTTGTTATAAAAAAACTCAATTATTAAGTATATTTGTTAAAGTGAACTGTTTAAAATTAAATTCTTCCTATAATAAACTCATAACAAAAGAAAAACAACACAGCTTCTGATGTAATTAAATCCCAAAACTTAAGTACCCATTATATTGCTGTTCTAATTATCCAATTTACAATTTCTTGATAATATTCATCTAGTGAAATCTCAATTATTTTATTTTTATAGCCTTGATTTAACTTTTGCTTCAATTAATAAATATTTTCGGAAACCCATAAGACTCTCAAACATCTAGCATAATCTGTCGATTCTAGAAAGACAGAGCAGGACATTCCTGGAATCAGCTCCTGCTCCCTATAGGTCACTTTGCCATAAGTATTTTGGAGAGAAAACCAAAGCCACAGAACGAGCTCAGCCACGGATATGTGGAACTTTAGTTATTGTGTGTTAAATGTCTTCCATTCAGAGGAATTGCTTGGAAAAAAATTGCTGATAAGGATCTTTAATGATCTGTAGAGATCATACAAAATATGGAGAGATCATACAAAATATGGATCATGATGATGGAGATTTAATGGATTTATTTTGGCAAGAGTGAGATTTTGCAGAGTTCAGGGTAGAGCAAAGTACACACTGGCTGCGAAAAGAACAAGCTTAATGAGCTAGGGTCACCTTGTGATATCTAGAACCAGTATACACCATCGTGCAGATGTTAATCACAAAACAGTGTGAGAGTGTTTCAGGCAGTGATGTTACCTACCTGTAACCTGCAAACTGCCATGGCCTTGCTGACACCAGATGTTCTCCCCATATGATGTGTCGCTGTGCTTCAATGTTCTGGAGCTTACCAGATTCTTTGCCCACTTTTCAGCCTTCTCAGTGATTACCGGGTTCAGAGTTAACGGCCCTGCTCCGTGCTTTGCCCGGTATTCATTCAGAGATTTCAGCAACTGTGCAGCAAAACTTCCTGAATCTTTACCTGAAAGAAAGGGATCTCAGTGATGTACTATGACTGGAATTGCAGAACCTGCATAATGAGGAAGCTTATCCTGTGGCAGTACAATGTCTCTCTCTGGAGAATGTGACTGTAATAGTCTCTTTACTGATAGTGCAATGACAATCTATGTGTGGTAATGGAGCACAAGGCTCCAGTTATTCCAACCTTTGAGAGGAATAGCCTTAATTACTTGAAAGTTGCAGATGGTGAAACAGGACCTTGTTAAGTAGTTTATTGGACTGGTTTTAGGAATTTATACACTTCCTTTGGAGATCGTGTCTTTCCAATCCCCCAAAACTACTGGATGTGTAATGAATTGAAACCTTTAGGATGATGAGATGGACATATTCCTGGACATTACCCCCTTGCCATTGGTTGCCATATACATTCATCCATATAGTTCCTCACCTTTGCATGGTCAACTGGAAGATTAACAGGTAGGCCATTACTAACTGGATGACACTTTGACTGTAAAGCAAATAATTATTGACCTAGTGCCAATATTTTTACAACTTATCTATGTCTCTATGATTTCTTTTCTCCTTGGTTGCCCACAGCAGTGACCAACCAATAATTTTCAGTTCCTGGAGACTCCAGGCCATTCCTAGAGGGTTAGCAACTTTCAACTGGCTTTGAACAGAAATAAAAAAATATAGGAAAGATGAGGAAATACATGGGAAAGACCAGCTATGAAATGAAAATCTGTGCTAGGGTTGTGTTCTGATTCTTTTTTCTCAACATGGTGTGTAATCTGTGTGTGGAGATGCAGAGGTTAGTCTGTAGTTTAACAAGAGAGATCATTAGGAATAAAATCCTCAGTATCTGTGAGATGTAGGATATCCCTAGAAGGTACATGATGTGAATTGATATCTTGTATTGGGTCTTTTGTTTTTCTTGATGTATCCTGCATTTTGATGTGCAAGGAACTATTTTAAAATTCGCACATTTCACAAAACTTGGAATTATTGTAAACTGTGAAGAGGACAGGGTGGAACTTCGAAAGCGCAAAGACAAATTGGTGAAGTGGACAGATAGATGATGGATGCAGTACAATGTTGAAAAATATGAAGTGATGTGTTTTGATAGGAAGAACATGGGGACAATGTGTAAAACAAAGGTAAAATTTTTAAAGGATTGCAGGATCAGAGGGACCTGGGTATATATGTACATAGATCACTGAAGGTGTAGGACAGGTGGAGAGAGCAGTTAATAAAGCACATAGTATTCTGGACTTTATTGAAAATGGCGGAGAGTACAACAGCAAGGAGATTATACTGAAGTTAAGACACTAATTAGACCACAGCTGGAATATTGTGTACAGTTCTGAGTGCCATGCTATAGGAAGGGTGTGAACATATTGGAGAGAATGCAGAAGAAGTTTACAAGGATGGTTCTAGGGATGAGAAACTTCAGTTACGAGGATAGATGAGAGAGATTGGGACTGTTCTTGATTTGTAAATGTGAGAAAACAAGTAGTTCTTGTCTAGAATACACTGCGTGGAAATGGGATGGAGGCAGGTTCAACTGAGGCATTCAAGAGAGCATTAGATGATTATTTAAATAGAAACAATATGCTGGGTACAGCAAAAGATAGTAGAATAGCACCAAGCCTTTGTTCTGTTTTGGAGAGCCAGTGCTGAGAGATGGACCAAATGGCCTTTTTCTGCATCCTAAAAATTTGGTGACTCTGTATGTTTGTAGAAGTGTGTATATGTGTGTGTGTGGAGTGTGTGTGTGTGGAGTCTGTTTGTGTGTGTGTGTGTATGCATGCGCGCGCGTGTGTGTGTGGCTGCACTTCACTGTGGAAATCTAGAGCAAACTGTAGCAAGCTAAGGAATTTTTTGTCATTCAGCGAAGCCCATGTGTAATATTTGGGTAGGCATACATTATTAAAAATTGACTTTGATTTTCTGACTCATGCTTGAATTTTCTTGCTTTCTAATTTCTCACTGCCTTCCTGTCAATTCCAAATAATGCTATTGACTCAGTCAATTTTTAGCAGGAGAATGTTGTGACTCAACCAAGATTGGATGGTCGTCCAGGGCTGTGTTTTCAATCTGGAATCAGGAAGCCAATGCCTTAATCAGGCCCCAATCCTGTGCATCAACATCAATGATGCAATGTGACTTTCAAATTCAAAGGCTCGAGTTGGTCTGGAAATGAATTTGACATTCATTTGACATTCATTTTTCATTTTTGACATTACTTGGACAAGTTGCAGAGCTGGGCTGAGAGGTGGCAAATGGAGTTTAATGTGGAAAAGTGTGAGGTAATGCACTTTGGCAGGAATAATAAATGTGTAGAGTATAGGGCTAATGGTAGGATTCTTAATAGTGTTGATGAACAGAGGGATCTTGGTGTATTTGTGCATAGATCCCTGAAAGTAGGCAGTCAAGTCGATAAGGTTGTTAAGAAGGCATACGGAGTCTTAGCTTTTATTGGTAGGGGGATTGAATTTCGGAGCCGCAACGTCATGTTGCAACTGTACAAAACTCTAGTGCGGCCGCACTTGGAGTATTGTGTGCAGTTCTGGTCCCCACATTATAAGAAAGATGTGGAGGCATTGGAGAGGGTACAGAGGAGGTTTACCAGGATGTTGCCTGGTATGGAGGGCAGGTCCTATGAAGAGAGGTTGAAGGATTTGAGGTTGTTTTCGTTAGAAAGGAGGCGGCTAAGAGGGGATCTTATTGAAGCATATAAGATGATTAGAGGTTTAGATAGGGTGGACAGTGATAGCCCTTTTTCCTAGGATGGAGAAAGCTAGCACGAGGGGACACAGCTTTAAATTAAGGGGTGATAGTTATAGGACGGATATCAGAGGTAGGTTCTTTACCCAAAGGGTGGTTCGGGAGTGGAATGCCCTGCCTGCAGCAGTTGTAGATGCGCCAAGTTTGGTGGCGTTTAAGAGGTTAGTTGATCAGTATATGGAAGAGAAGGGAATGGTTTAGTTTGGAGGGGCATTGCTTTTTATATTGGTCGGCGCAACATCGAAGGCCGAAGGGCCTGTTCTGTGCTGTAATGTTCTATGTTCTATTCAATTAGCGAAATCAGGAGTGGCCTGCAGGTGCGATGTAGCTATCGAAGGTGAGATTAAAAGGCAAATAGCAGGCATGATTGGGCTTGCTGTTTCCTTAAGATATGGAGCAGTCTGGAGGTTGGAGGACTAGCACTGGCCCAGAGTGGAGTTTCCATGGTGGCTCCATGCTTTTGAGAGTCTTCCCTTGATTCTTGATGGACACTGTCTCTGAGAGCAGAAATGTGTCCTTCCCTTAGTCTGGGAGAGGAAATTCTCCAAGAGAGACCAAAAGACGTTGACAGAGGTGAGCATAGAGGTCAGCAGCTAGGGAGGCATTAGGAAGATGTTGTTCCTGTGCAGAAAGAGATTCAATAACTTGATAAGGTCTTGAAATGTGAGTAGTCAGTGACATCTGGTTCATAGGTTTCCAGCAGCAGACACTAGCATGCAGAGTAGCTGAGCAGTCTGATTGCACATAGTTACTGTGCGCAGTTCTGGTTGCATCACTATAGGAAGGATGTAGAAGCTATTGAGAGAGAGCAGAGGAGATTTACAAGGATGCTGCCTGGATTGGGAGGCATGCCTTATGAGGATAGGTTGAGGGAGCTGGAACTTTTCTCACTGGAGAGACGTAGGTTGAGAGGCGACCTGATAGAGGTTTATAAAATGTTGAGAGGAATAGATAGGGTGGACTCTCAGAGACTATTTTCCCGAGCTGAAATGGTCACTACGAGAGGACACAGATTTAAGGTGCAGGGAAGCAAATACAGAGGGGATGTTAGGGGTAAGTTTTTCACTCAGAGGGTGGTGAGTGAATGGAATCGGCTGCCGTTGGAGGTGTAGAGGCGAACTCACTGGGGTCTTTTAAAAGACTTCTGGATGAGTATATGAGAACGAATGGGATAGGGGGTTATAAATAGGTCTGTGGATTGGTAGGTATAGATGTGATCGGCGCAACTCGTGGGCGAAGGGCCTGTTTGTGCTGTAGTGTTCTATGTTCTATGTTCTCTTTGACATTGTCAGGTCAAATGGCCAGTTGCATCACTGACACTTCAGAGACTCTTGCACATGGGGAGCAACATGGCATCACTGAGGAATGCAGTATCTCATGTGCGTCATGTTGAAATGAGAGGAGAGCCCTCTCATAAATCTGTCTTTTCATCTCATTGGAGTCGAGAGTGCCTAGTTCCAGAGCAATGTCTTAGGCTATTATGCTCCACACATTGACTCCAATGGAATTGCAGCACTTGAGTTGATAAGATGGAAGATCATGAGCTGAATCTTCAGGTGAATGGTGTGGAGGTCACTCTTATCCACTGAATGTGCGGCTATACAACTATTGTTATCTCTTGAATTCTTTGTGCTGTACTGTAGACTGGATTCTTATTTCCACCTTCTTGTATTTCTCATAGGGCCACACATGGAGCTGGAGCTGAATGTAATTGCCTAGTCAGCACCAGGTCCCTCAGGAGGGAGGGATGTTACAGACCCTGCACATCACATCATTACTCTGCATCTTCTGCACAGCTATACTCACCGCTGATATGCTTTAATCTAGTCTAGAATGGGGAGTACTGGGGGAGCTGGAGACCACAAATGAGCAGGTGGAGGAGGATGGTGAGGATGAGTGGGCAATCCTTCTCAGAGAACAGATATATTCAAGCTCTGCTGGGTGAAAACACAGGGCCTTGTCACACATACTTTTCTGAGCATAGAGTCATATGGATTCCTAAATATTAGACATCTCAGACACATTGCAGGACCTTGGGAAAACATTGGAGGAGTTTATGCAGCTTATGTTCTGTGATAACTCAGTGTTTCAGCACATGAGCTCCTTCATTAGGGGATTGGCCAAGCTCTTGAACAGCCTTATGCAGCACCATTCCGGGTAGGTTTAGGAGCATCATGCTGACCTGCACAGAAAGAAAGAGTGAGACTCGCTGTAGCATCAGTGTTGCTGATGGCACAGAGATGCTTGGAATGGATGCTACATCCCGCATGCGAGGGCACAATGAATAGCCTGAGGCAATCAAAGAGGTTATGGGTAGTTGAGTTTATTTCCCATTTCTCAATTGTTGATCATTAGCACTGGTGGCTCGTGTTTCGTTTATGACAGTTGCCTCTTAAAATGTCCCAGACTTTCCATGCGCCTTGCAACAGAAAATCTCAAACTGCGGTTCCACAATGAACTCTACAATTTGTTCATTGGAAATATATGGCCTACTGGCTCCACTCCATCTTTGAAAATTGGAAGTGTCAAGATCCAGTGACGCAGTTTGAGAATGTGATTTTCATGCGCACCGCACTCCACCTTGCCCTCATTGGCCTTTGAAACTCTAGTCCTGAGACTGTGTTCAGATTACTTAGGAACTATTTCAACTTGCTCTTGGGTCACTGTTCCATTTCAAACAGTTTTTCAGTTTTCTGATTGATTATAAAGGTCTTGTAGAGAATAAAATCCATACCTGTTCGAGGTGTCTTGTCGCTCGCTCCTTGTTCTGACCCATCCTCACCCTCCTTCACTTTGCTGCCAAGAGGCAGAACATTTTTGGTGAAGTAGCCTGGGTTGGTGATGTTTCCCGCTGGGTCAAACTGAGCCACTACAATAGTGAGACCTTTGCCATCAGATGCCAGGCCAACTCCAATCTCCTTGGACGCTCTCCAAACTGATTGTGTGAAATGACCTGCAGAGAAACAACAATCAGGTGAAATACAAAGAGTACAGGACAGTGCAACCCACACATACAATCTACTGTCTACTAATATTTGTCTCGCAGCACACAATAAACAGTGCTGCTATGGATTGCTTATCTACAGCCTATTCCAGGACTTGGAAAATGAAACTACTCACTCCCAGCGTGAGTATGGCATTGGAAATACCAGCAATAGTGACTTGGCTTTAACATAGAACATTCCACAGCCACTTCATAGACGCCTTAATAATAAACTGCAGCTAACAATAAAATAAATCATCAGATCATCAGTCATTTGGCCAAAGAGGTCAGGTTTGAGGAAAAGAGAGAAGTAGAAAGGCAGAGTGATTTAAGAGAGGTTAATCTCACAGCATGCAACCTAAGCAATTAAAAATGTATTGACAGGAGAGAGACATGCACAGAGTGGCAGGGTCAGTGGAATGATGTTAGGAAAACAGAAGGGGATGGGGGCTTAGATGGGGGGAAAGATGAGGGTATTATGGGATTTGAATACAAAGATTAGAATTATAAATTTGGATTTGAACTACCAGGGTAGTGTATGATTTGAAGTGAATTAAACATTGCCTCATCCAAATTTGTGTCTGGGCTTTGTGGTTGGCAACAGGTGAGATTAGAGTGAGGATTGGAAGGAAGTTTATAATGTGCATGTTAGGAAGAACAAGTCCAAGAAAAGAAGTTAGCTTCACAATCTTTTCTTTGGCCTCACTTTCTTTCTATTATAAAATGTAGCCACAGTCAAGAAAATGAAACACATTACTCATGCTTGAGTGCCGTCATATCCTGCTGGCTTGATTAAGGATGTGGGTTACCAGCACTGGGAATCATTACAGATCAGTGAATTCATAACTGGGGTGGGGGGATGGGGGTGGTGGGGAAGGATGGTGAACATGACATGGTGAATGTGAAGGATAGATAGGAAAGATATCAGAGTTTTGGATGATCAGCATTTTATAAAGGATAAATGGTGAGAGTTAAATCATGAGAGCACCGGAATATTGAAGCCCGGAAATGACAAAAACATAGAAAAGAATTTCAGCAAAAATGGCCTGAGGAATGGTATGAAAGTGAGCTTGTAGTGGCTCTGCCTGGGGTCAAATAGGATGGTGAGGTTGCAGTTGGTTTGTTTCAGCTTCAGAAGGTGGCCAAGAGGAGTGGCAAAAGAGCCAATGATGATGATGGATTTGCTAGACATATCCATGAGAGGAATTTTCAGCATATACAGACTGGAAAGCAAACAGTCTAACACTGCAGAGTCAGAGGAAAAATTGGAAAAGATGGAGCAGTATAACTGGATATTTTCAGCATATATCTGAAAATTGACCCCTGGGCTGGGATGTTCCACCCCTTTTGGATGACTCAGTGATCAGAGCGGAAAACATCAAAAGAAGTGCAAAGTCGTCTTTAGTGTTGCCACAATCATCCCCTTCCACCCTTAGTGGCAGGCCTCTTTGCCCACCTTTGTTTGTTGGAAACTCATTGAAATATATTTGTATCTCATTGACTGGCCCATAAACCGGAACCATACCCCATCCCATCAAAAACTCTGTTCACAATGGTGTTATATAACAATGATGTGAAATACAACTGGCTTCAAAAGTTGTATATCTGGCAACATTGGCTATTTGGGTTGCATCATGGTATTCCAAAAGATATTCGTAAGCTACCAATAACAAGGTCCTGCGCTGTATTTGAGCAGAGATGAAAGGCAGGATTGCCAGAGACTATGGACATAGCCTGTTTTCCAAATTCCACAGGCTTTATATACGTAAAGATTCAAGGCACCCTAGTACAGTTTCCATCTTCTTCAACATTGAGTATTAGGACTGATCTTACTCTAAAATACCTAGGTATAGTGTCTGGGTTAATGTAGATCTTGGCCTTGGCCCTTTTATTTTTCCCCAGCCTTCTTGAAAAGCTCTAAGGTATCTACTAATAACTTCATACATACACCTACGCCTAGCCGGAAGACCTCGAGCCAGTTCAGCTGGATCTGCTGGAGCCAATCTCTCCCCATAAGACTCAGTCTGTGTCCCCAAACAACAAGTGGTAAATGGGCTGGTTGCTGTCTATAAGTTACTAGGGACGTTGTGGTACCTTTTATTTGTAAAGGTTCTCCAGTGTAGATGGCTAGCCTGGCCTTATATCTTCAAACCTCGGGAGTTGGATTTCCGATTGGAGATACCTGTTCTCCGATAATGGAAACTGCACCTCCATTTTCAAGGGATGGATATTCACCAGTAATTTTGCCATATTGGATCAACTTTTGTTGTGATGATATGATTCAGTTGCAACATCCCTATCTGAAAGAAGGGACGTCTGCATGGTACGGTCAGGTACTGGCCTCGGCCTTTTCATTTGGCAGCATGAGCTTGCCTGTTCCTTAAACTTTGCCTTGGCTGTGTTCTTTGACAATTCATTATGTTTTGTATACATGGCTTTGAATCCCATCCATGTTGCCAATGTAGTAATTCGCTAAATGCCAGTTTCTCGTCACCAAACACCCTTTATTGTGCAGCAGATAGAAGAGCTGTGCCAGTGGCTTACATCTAGACAGTCTACATATTGAGATCTGGGTTGAGCAGCAGGTTTAAAAATCTCCACTTCCGATTGCGTGAGCCTCCACGTGTTCAATAAGGAAGTTTGTACTCCATGAAGCCCATGGAAACATTTATTGATGCCCCCCATGGCCTTTGTGGTCATCATAACGGAGCTTAATAACTTTAGAATGTGACCCCTTCCTCCTCCACCTTGATCCCCTTCTTTTATTCAAAACATTTTTTGTCCCAACAGTATATAATCCATCATATTTCTCCCTCTCTTTAATTCTGAAGAAGAGTCATACAGACTTGAAATGTTAAATCTTTTACTTTCTTCACAGATGCTCCCAGACCTGCTGAATTTTTCCAGCATTTTCTGTTTTTATCTTAGGGTAATAGAAGCCATCAACTAAAAAAAAGTCTAGAAATCAATTACTCCACAAACAGATCATAAAAAATTCCCAACTCAATCCCATTCAATTCCTACGTTCCTGTGTAAATTTCATCCCAAATCTATCTAATTTCTACTCAACATACCTGGTAAAGCAATGCAGGTAAGTGCTGGGTTTACTAAAGTGGCTCTACAGATCTCCATAACAGAGGTATTTCTCAGATTATTCTAGAATTTCTATCATGCTTATTGATTAAAATCCCATAATTTCAATTGTTGGGACCTTTGCTGAGACAATATTTCCAACCTCTCAATGGTTTTCTACACTGATGAAATCATACATGTAATTGGACTAAGCCACTTGACGATGCAGCTGGCATTCAGTTTAATGTCTTATTAAAATACAGCCAATGCAATGTGTTTTAGCCATGGCTTCAGAGGGACTGATCATTACATGTATCAATCAGAAACTTACCACAATTCTTCTGAAATCCAGGCGAGGAGAAGTCATAATTTTTTATTTCATTGTACCAGGAATCAATGACTTCCTTTCCTGTAAAATATTGGGAGAATAATTTAGTTAAATCCATTGCACGTAAAAGAGCAGAGTCCGACTGAAATCTAAGTAGCATTGTTTTAGACTCATCTATCACAATTAAGCAACATCAACATCTACATCAATGGGAATAAAGTAGAAGGAATCGAGAGTTTCAAATTTTTAGGTGTCCAGATCACCAACAACCTGTCCTGGTCCCTCATGTTGACGCTATAATTAAGAAAGCCCACCAACGCTTCTACTTTCTCAGAAGGCTAAGGAAATTTGGCATGTCAACTCTGACTCTCACCAACTTTTATAGATGCACCGTAGAAAGCATTCTTTTTGGTTGCATTATAGCTTGGTATGGCTCTTGTTTTGCCCAAGATCACAAGAAATTACCAAAGATCATGAATGTAGCCCAATCCATTACGCAAACCAACGACCCATCCATTGATTATGTCTTCACTTCCCACTGCCACAACAAAGCAGTTAGTATAATGAAGGACCCCACACACCCCGAACATTCTCTCTTCCATCTTCTTCTGTCGGGAGAAAGATACAAAAGTCTGAGATCATGTACCAACCAACTCAAGAACAGCTTCTTCCCTGCTGCCGTTAGGCTTTTGAGTGGATTTACCGTGCATTAAGTTGATCTTTCTCTACATCTAGCTATGACGGCAAACATGGTCATAAAATCCTGCCCATCACTTCAACATGATTGGGAAAACTCCTGGAGAATCTGTCAGTGACTTCTTGGTTGGGTTGCAGAAATTAGCTGAATATTGTGAATTTAGAGGACCTCTTAATGAATTTTGAGACACATTGGTATGTGGTATAAATGACCTAACTATACTGAAAGAAGCTGTTGGCAGGAACCAATTTGACTTAAAAAAAGCAGTGAAATAGCCTTGTCACTTGAAATGCAGAAAAAGGGACTCAGAACTACAAAAAGCATCAGGCAACAAAGTCATCCAATTAGCGGGAGGGAATTAATGTAATGGTGAGTGCTTGTATAACTCAGCTGTTTAAGGACCTCTTTTGATATAGGAATCCTAATGTCAACATGAGATAATCATAATCAAGGAAAGGCAGCGATGATCCCAGAAAAGGTGCAGTTGTCAGATGACAGGTTATTGCAAGCACTGTCAAAGGACTCATGGCAAAGTTTCAGGACAGGCAAAATCATATGCTACCTAGTGAAAAAGCCTTGGCCAGTACCTGAATGTGCCATGCAGGTATCCCCTCTTCCAGAGACACTACAAACATTGTATTGTAATGTACGAAAATTGCCTCAATAATCATGAATTTATTAGTGAATGACCATCTCTTGATGGATGTGGATATGGGAGCTGCAGTCTCCTTTATTGGAGAACAGATCTATAAGCACCTCTAAATGGGCATCCAACGCCTGAGGTTGGAAGACACAAAGGCTTGACTAGCCACCTGCAGTAGGAATCCTTTACAGATCAATGGCCCCAGTAACGTACAGACAGCAATCAGCTCTTTTCCCACTCACTGTTGCATGGGGGCACAGATCAAGCCTTATGGGGCGAGATTGGCTCCAGGAGATTCAGCTGAACTGGTTGGAGATCTTCAGGCTAAGTGTGGTGGATTTGTGCAAAGCTATCGGTAAATAGATACTCTGGAATTTTTCAGAAGGCCCTAGAGAGAATGAAAGGAGCCAATGGCAAGGTCTCTGTTGACCCTGACTCTATACACTGGGTATTTCAGAGCCAAACCAGTCCCTTATTCCATGCTGTAAAAGGTGGAAACAGAAATAGGGTTTCTTGAAAGCTTGGATATAATAAGGCCTGTTAAGTTTGCAGAATGGGCCGCACCTGTACTTCCTGTTCTTAAACCCAACAAATCAGTTCATCTTTGTGGCGACTATAAACTGATAATCTCCAAACTCGATAGATACCCCTTGTCCCAGATCAAAGATAGCAAGATGTTTCCTAAGTTGGACGTGAGCCACTCTTATCTTCACATTGAACTGGGCAAGTCTATCCAGAAATATGTGACAATCAACACATATAAGAGACTTTGCAAATATACCTATTAGTCTTTTGGGATCTCATCAGTGTGTACCATTTTCTAAAGAAGTTTGGAGAACATTCTTCAATGTCTACCGAAGATAGAACATAGAATACTACAGCACAAACAGGCCCTTCGGCCCACAAGTTGTGCCGAACACATCAAAACCTACCCAGCCATAGACCTATCTCTAACCCCCAATCCCATTGGATCCCATATACTCATCCAGAAGTCTTTTAAAAGACCCCAGCGAGTTCGCCTCGACCACCACCGACGGCAGCCGATTCCATTCACTCACCATCCTCTGAATGAAAAACTTTCCCCTAGCATCCCCTCTGTACTTGCTTCCCTGCACCTTAAATCTGTGTCCTCTCGTCGCGACCATTTCAGCCCAGGGAAATAGTCTCTGAGAGTCCACCCTATCTATTCCTCTCAACATCTTGTAAACCTCTATCAGGTCGCCTCTCAACCTTCGTCTCTCCGGGGAGAACAGTCCCAGCTCCCTCAACCTGTCTTCATAAGGCATGCCTCCCAATCCAGGCAACATCCTTGTAAATCTCCTCTGCACCCTTTCAATAGCTTCCAAGTCCTTCCTATAGTGAGGCGACCAGAACTGCGCACAGTACTCCAATTGTGGTCTGACAAGGGTCCTATAAAGCTGCAGCATTACTTCCTGACTCCTGAACTCAATCCCTCGATGAATGAAGGCCAGTACACTGTAAGCTTTCTTAACCACATCCTCCACCTGGGAGGCCGATTTGAGAGTCTTATGGACCCGGACACCAAGATCCCTCTGCTCTTCCACACAGCTAAGACTCCTACCTTTGATAGTGTACTCATTCATCCCGTTGGATCTGCCAAAATGGACCACAACACATTTATCCGTGTTGAAGTCCATCTGCCACTTCTCCGCCCAGTATTGCATCCTGTCGATGTCATGCTGCAACTTCTGACATCCCTCCAGACCATCCACAACACCACCGACCTTCGTGTCATCGGCGAACTTACTCACCCATCCCTCTACTTCCTCATCCAGGTCATTTATGAAAATGACAAACAGCAGGGGTCCTAGAAGAGATCCCTGGGGCACTCCACTGGTGACCGACCTCCATGCAGAAAAAGAGCCATCCACAACCACCCTCTGCCTTCTGCAGGCAAGCCAGTTCTAGATCCACAAGGCCAAAGCCCCTTGGATCCCATGGCCTCTCACCTTAGAACATAGAACATAGAACATAGAACAATACAGCACAGAACAGGCCCTTCGGCCTTCGATGTTGTGCCGACCAAAATAAAAAGCAATTCCCCTCCTAACTAAACCATTCCCTTCTCATCCATATACTTATCCACTAACCTCTTAAACGCCACCAAACTTGGCGCATCTACAACAGCTGCAGGCAGGGCATTCCACTCCCTAATCACTCTTTGAGTAAAGAACCTACCTCTGATATCCGTCCTATAACTCATACCCCTTAATTTAAAGTGTGTCCCCTCGTGCTAGCTTTCTCCATCCTAGGAAAAAGGCTATCACTGTCCACCCTATCTAAACCTCTAATCATCTTATATGCTTCAATAAGATCCCCACTTAGCCGCCTCCTTTCTAACGAAAACAACCTCAAATCCTTCAACCTCTCTTCATAGTACCTGCCCTCCATACCAGGCAACATCCTGGTAAACCTCCTCTGTACCCTCTCCAATGCCTCCACATCTTTCTTATAATGCGGGGACCAGACTGCACACAATACTCCAAGTGCGGCCGCACTAGAGTTTTGTACAGTTGCAACATGATGCTGTGGCTCCTAAATTCAATCCCCCTACCAATAAAAGCTAAGACTCCATATGCCTTCTTAACCACTTTATCCACTTGACTGCCTACTTTCAGGGATCTATTGACACATACACCAAGATCCGTCTGTTCCTCAACACTATTAAGAGCCCTACCATTAGCCCTATACTCTACACATTTATTGTTCCTGCCAAAGTGCATTACCTCACACTTTTCCACATTAAACTCCATTTGCCACCTCTCGGCCCAGTTCTGCAACTTGTCCAAGTCACTCTGTAAACTATAACACCCCTCTTCACTATCAACCACTCCACCAACTTTAGTTTCATCTGCAAATTTACTGATCCATCCCTCAATACCCTCATCCAGATCATTTATAAAAATTACAAACAGCAGGGGCCCCCAAACAGACCCCTGAGGCACACCACTCGTCACCGAACTCCACGATGAAAATCTCCCCTCAACCACCACCCTCTGTCTTCTATCTGCCAGCCAATTTCTAATCCAATTAGCTAAATCACCCTCTATTCCACACATCTGCATTTTCTGTAGAAGTCTTCCATGGGCCACCTTATCAAAAGCCTTACTAAAGTCCATATATACTACATCAACCGCCTTACCCCCATCCACCTCTCTGGTCACTCTCTCAAAAAACTCAATGAGGTTAGTAAGGCATGACCTACCCTTCACGAAACCATGCTGACTATCCCCCATCAATTCATTTCTCTCTAAATAACTATAAATCCTATCCCTAATAATTCTCTCCAATACCTTGCCCACCCCAGAAGTAAGACTCACTGGCCTATAATTCCCAGGAAGGTCTCTCTTCCCCTTCTTAAACCACGGGACCACATTCGCCATCCTCCAGTCCTCCGGAACCACACCCGTAACCAACGAGGACCTGAAGATCAGAGCCAGAGGCTCTGCAATCTCCTCTCTTGCCTCCCAGAGAATCCTAGGGTAAATCCCGTCCGGCCCAGGGGACTTTTCCAACTTCAAACCCTCGAGAATTTCTAACACATCCTCCCTATCTACTACAATACTCCCCAATTTGCAACCCTGTACCTCAGTGCTCTCCACTGCTACATTTCCAGCACTCTGCGTGAATACCGAAGAGAAATATTTATTCAGTGCCTCACCAATCTCTTCAGGCTCCACGCACAACTTCCCACTGCTGTCTATGACTGGCCCTAATCTTGCCCTAACCAATCGTCTATTCTTAACATATCGAAAGAAAGCTTTAGGATTCTCCTTAATCCTATCAGCCAACATCTTCTCGTGTCCCCTCTTAGCTCTCCTCAATTCACTTTTTACCTCCTTCCTAGCTAATCTATAGCTATCCATTGCACTACCTGAGCCTTCAAGCCCCATCCTGACATAAGCCTCCTTTTTCTTCTTAACCAGCAAATCAACTCTTTTCGTACACCAAGGCTCTCTTACTCGTCCATTTCCTCCCTGCCTGACAGGGACATATTTATCAAGGACTCGCAGCAGCTGCTCCTTGAATAAGCACCACATTCCAGATGTTCCCAGTCCCTGTAGTTTCCTAGTCCAATCTATGCACCCTAATTCTCTCCTGATGGCCTCATAATTACCCTTCCCCCAGCTATAACTACTGCCCCCAGCTTCATTCCTATCCCTGTCCATCACTAAGGTGAACGTAACCGAATTGTGGTCACTATCACCAAAATGTTCACTAACTTCCAAGCCTAACACCTGGTCTGGCTCATTGCCCAGCACCAAATCCAATGTAGCCTCACCTCTAGTGGGCCTATCTACATACTGAGTCAAAAAACCTTCCTGCACACTCTGTACGAAAACTGACCCCTCTAACGAGCTAGAGCTATAGCTATTCCAATCAATATTAGCAAAGTTAAAGTCCCCATCACAATTACCCTACTACTTTCACTCCTAATCAGAATTGACTTCGCAATCCTTTCCTCAACCTCTCTAGAACTATTAGGAGGTCTGTAAAAGACTCCCAACAGGGTGACCTCTCCTCTCCTGTTTCTAATCTCAGCACATACTACCTCAACAGACAAGTCCTCATCAAACTTCTTTTCTATCACCGTGATACAGTCTTTGACCAGTAACGCCACTCCTCCCCCCCTTCTACCCCCTTCTCTACTCCGACTAAAGCATTTGTACCCCGGAACCTGCAACATCCATTCCTGTCCCTGCTCTACCCCAGTCTCTGAAATGGCCACAACATCGAAGTTCCAGGTACTGGTCCAAGCTGCAAGTTCCTCCCCCTTATTGCGAATACTCCTTGCATTAAAGTATACGCATCTCAAACCATGCTCCACCCCACCCGTACGCCACTGTGTTTTACAACTCTCCTCTATAACCCCCTTACTCTCATCCCTCTCAGCACCCCAACTACTTAGGATCCCACCACCCCCCCCGAATCAGTTTAAAGCCCCCATCATAGCCTTAGCAAATTTTCCCCCCAAGATATTAGTCCCCCTCTGGTTCAGGTGTAGACCATCTCTCTTGAAGAGGTCCAACCTATCCCAGAATGAGTCCCAATTGTTAAGGAACCTGAACCCCTCCCTCCTGCACCATCCACGCAGCCATGAGTTCAAACTATCCCTTTCTCTGTTCATCTCTAAACTATCCCTTGGCACAGGCAAGGGATAGTTGACCTTGACCTTCTCAAGAAGTCTTGCACTTCTCAAGAAGTCAAGAAGATAGCAGTATACTTAAGTGACATTTTGGTCACGAGGCTTCAGAATAGAAACACCTGGTCAATCTAAAAGAAGCCTTGCAGAGATTTTTCAAAGTATGATTTCACTTGAAGAGGGAGAAATTCATTTTTCAAATGGTTGAAGTAACCCATTAAGGCTCCTGAGTCATGGTAGAGGGTTACATCCAAGAGAGGGTAAGGTAAAGGCCAACAAAGAAGAACTAAATTCAAGGAATACAATAGATTTGAAATCCTTCCAGGGATTAGTCAATTATTATGGAAAATAATAATTTTCCAAATGTATCCCAAAATGTATCCATTTTGTATCCCAAATGTATCCCAAATTTGGCTTCCATGCTGGCCCCCCTGCATACCGTATTATGAAAATATCCGAGATGGTCCTGGGAAATTCCGCAGGTTGAGATTTTTTGTAAAGTTAAACACCAGTTACTGTAGTCTAATTTACTGGCCTAAATAGCCCTCAAAAAGAACTTGTATTAACTTGTGATACTTTCCCATTTGAGTTGGTGCAGTGCTGTCACAACACTGGAAAGACAGAATGAAAATGATCATGGTGTAAGCCTCCAGGATCATTTTGGATATAGATCAAAAATATTTCAAATTGAGAAGGAAGTGTTGACCATCAAATTTGTTTATGACGAAGTTCCATCAACATGTCTATGGTCAATGGTTTTTTAGTTATCAACCGTAAACACTTATTGGGCTTATTCAATGAGGATGAGACAATTCACCCCATTGCCTCCACTCAGATACAAAGCTGGGCTTTATTATTGGAGGTCTATGAATATCTTCTGGAACTCTGTCTTGGAACCCGAAGGGCTAATGCTGACACATTGAGTCACCTACTGTTTCCCACAAGCCTGGCTGCAGCACTGGAAGAGGTTATGATGACTGAACTTTTTGGAAACATTATCAGTATCAGCAAGGCAGATGAAATCCTAGAACCAAAAAGATACACCCTTATCCAAATTATGCACATGATCCTACACAAGAGATTCCGGTACATCCCTCTGAAGAAATGAAACCCTGCCTGATTAAGAAAGCTGAACTTAGTGTTGAGGACAGGTTCAGTGATAATTGTTCTATACCCAGGTTGATGTCCATTATTAAGGTAGCAACTGAAATGGAATATCCAAAATTCGGGATACATTTTCCATAAAAATATCTAAGATGCTGATTAGGAATTACATTTGATGGTCTGAACTTGACCCTGACATAGATTTGGTGAAACAATGTGAACTGTGCCAGGAAAATCATAAACTCCCATCCTCAGCCTCACTACACCATTGGGAGTCCCCAGGCAGGACATGGGTGCATGTGCACTTCATGGGCTCCTTTATGGGTTCTATGTTTTTAATCATGGCAGGTGCACACTACAAGTCACAGAACTGACTTTGTGAAATGGCTTTGTGAGTGGAAAATCATGTCTCACAAATTTGATTGAGTTTTTTGAAGGGGTAACTAAGAAAGTAGATGAGGGCAGTGCAGTTATGTTGTCTACACAGACTTTAGCAAGGCCTTTGACAAGGTACCGCATGGTAGGCTGTTGCATAAGGTTAAATTTCAGGGGATCCAGGATGAGGTATCTAAATGGATAAAAAATTGGCTTCCTGACAGACTACCACTTCTTGACAGAAGCCAGAAGATGGTTGTGGAGAGTTGTTTTTCAAATGGAGGCCTGTGACTAGTGGTGTGTCTCAGGGATCAGTGCTGTTATTTCTCATTTATATTAATGATATGGATGAGAATATAGAAGGCATAGTCAGTAAGTTTGCAGATGACACCAAGATTGGTGGCATAGTGGACAGTGAAGAAATTTATCTCCAATTGCAATGGGATCTTGATCAGTTGGGCCAGTGAACTGATGAAAGGCAGATGGAACTTAATTTAGACAAATGTGAGGTGATGTGTTTGGTAGATTGAACCAGGATAGGACTTACTCAGTTAATAGTAGGGTATAGAACATAGAACATAGAACATTACAGCACAGAACAGGCCCTTCGGCCTTTGATGTTGCGCCGACCAATATAAAAAGCAATGCCCCTCCAAACTAAACCATTCCCTTCTCTTCCATATATTTATCAACTAACCTCTTAAATGCCACCAAACTTGGCGCATCTACAACCGCTGCAGGCAGGGCATTCCACTCCCGAACCACCCTTTGGGTAAAGAACCTGCCTCTGATATCCATCCTATAACTATCACCCCTTAATTTAAAGCTGTGTCCCCTCGTTCTAGCTTTTTCCATCCTAGGAAAAAGGCTATCACTGTCCACCCTATCTAAACCTCTAATCATCTTATAGTTTCGATCAGGTCCCCTCTTAGCCTCCTCCTTTCTAACGAAAACAACCTCAAATCCCTCAGCCTCTCCTCATAAGACATGCCCTCCATACCAGGCAACATCCTGGTAAACCTCCTCTGTACCCTCTCCAATGCATGGAACCCTCTCAATGCATGTACCCTCTCCAATGGTATTGGAAAGAGTTACAGAACAAAGATATCTAGAGGTACATGTTCATGAAAGTGGAGTCACAAGTGGACAGAGTGGTGAAGAAGGCATTCAGCATGCTTGGTTTCATTGGTCAGAACATTGACTACAGGAGTTGAAATGTCTTGTTGAAGTTTTACAAGACATTGGTAAGGTCATACTTGGAATACTGTGTGCAATTCTGGTCACTCTATTATAGAAAGGATATTATTAAACTAGAAAGAATGTAGAAAAGATATACTAGAATGCTACCAGTACTTGATGGATTGAGTTATAAGGAGAGGCTGGATAGACTGGGACATTTTCTCTGGAATGTGGGAGGTTGAGGGGTAATTCATAAAGGTCAATAAAATAATGAGGGGCACAGATCAGCTAGAAAGTCAATACTTTTTCCCAAAGGTAGGGATTTTAAAACTAGAGGGCATAGGTTTAAGCTGAGAGGGAGAGATACAAAAGTGTACAGAGGGGCATTTTTTTTCACACAGAGGGTGGTGAGTATCTGGAACAAACTGCCATTTAGGTAGTTATATGGATACAATGGGTATAGAGGGATATGGGCCAAATACAGGCAATTGGCATTAGTTAGGGGTTTTTAAAAAAAAGGCAATATGGACAAGTTGGGCCGAAGAGCACATTTCCATGCTGTAAACCTCTATGACCTCCTGACTATGACCTAAGTTGAAGATGCACTACATGAATTCCACAGCGTCTCAGGCTATTATTAAGAAATTGTGACAAAGCTTCTGCACACACAGAATACCAAAAGTCCTGGTTTCTGATATGGCACGAATTTTAGTAATGATTATTTCCAGAACTTTGTGCTCTCCAATAATATCTCAATGTCTGGACTGTACCTTATCATCCATCGTTAAATGGACTGGCAGAACAGACAGTTCAAACTTCAAAAATGGAATGAAGAAACTATCAGGGGCATTCATACAGACTTAACTGGAATGATTTTTGTTCAATACAAGGCTACACTGCATGCAACAACAAGTGTTTCTCCAGTGAAGTTTAATAGAGCAATGGCTTTGTACCAGATTGAGCACTATTCCCAAACTTGGCAGGCAGGTTAGAGCCCCAGAGAAAAACCAAAGTGGAATTATGATTTTTTTTCCAAGGACAGAAAGAAAGTTTGCAATGGGTGAGCTGGTTTTCATGTAAGGAACATCAGGGACGATGAGACTGTCATGGAGAAAACAGGAGCAGTATCTTACAAAGGTCAAAGTTCAGAATAAAACCTTAAAGAAGTATTTGGACCATTTCAGAACCAGGGAGTCTCTGCCGAGCAGCCCACCACTGGTCATGGAGATAACTGCTGCCAATGCCAGCCCTCTGCTTGAAGCTGACCCCGTGTTGGCTCTTCTGGCTAGTCAGGTATGGATTTGGAGATGAATGTGAAGAAGTGAACCTCCAAGCTAACATGAAACTTGATGAGGAACCCACATCAAAACCCTGTCGTACTCTCTCTGAAAGAAAAGGTCTCCTGCTCAGTTTACATCACCTGACACAGTCCTACCTTCAATGGACCACCAGTCAAGCACCAAGTGACGTGAGCATGTCCCAGAGTCGGGTGCTGGAGGAAGTGTATGTTTCTAACATGGACCTGGGGGAGAAGAATGTTACAATGACCACGAAGGTCAAGGGAGGTCATCAGTTGACCTCCCAATGGGCTTCTTGGTCTATGAGTGCCTTATTGAGCAAGTAAAGGTCCGTGCAATAGGAAGCAGCCTGTATTTACCTGGACTGGAGTTGTAAGTTCCGAGATGCAGATTACCTGAATGTAAGCCATGGAAATGGCCCTTTTCTTTCGTGCACAATATAGGATGTTGGTGACAGGAAACTGGCATTTTGCTAAATTACTACAAAACATTGAAACTTTGTAGAATTATTATCTCGAATAGACTCCAGCTTAAAACAAAGTGCACACAGACTATAGAACATAGAGAACATAGAACATTACAGTGCAGAACAGGCCCCTCGCCTTTGATGTTGCACCGACCAATTAGGAAAAAGCAATGACCCTCTAACCTAAACCATTCCCTTTTCATCCATAAACTTATCTACTAACCTCTTAAACGCCACCAAACTTGGCGCATCTACAACTGCAGCAGGCAGGGCATTCCATACCCTTACCACCCTCTGGGCAAAGAACCTACCTCTGACACCTGTCCTATAACTACCACCCCTTAATTTAAAGCTGTGTCCCCTCATGCCAGCTTTCTCCATCCTAGGAAAAAGGCTATCACTGTCCACCCTATCTAAACCTCTAATCATCTTATATGTTTCAATAAGGTAATGGATTGATGGATTGAGTTATAAGGAGAGGCTGGATAAACTATAGATGAAAACGTTCAATGTTGGAGTCACCTTCTGTTATCCAAACTCACTCTCCAACTAATGTTAACTAGTGTGTGCGAGTGTTTCGGGCACTGACGTGACGTACCTGTAACCTGTGGATTGCCATGGCCTTGCTGACACCAGATATTCTCCCCATATGATGTGTCACTGTGCTTCAATGTTTTGCAGCTTACTAAATGCTTTGCCCACTTCTCAGCCTTCTCACTGATTACCAGATTCAGGGTTAATGGTCCAGCTCCATGCTTTGCCCGATATTCATTCAGAGATTCCAGCAACTGTGAGGCAAAACTTCCAGAACCTTCACCTGAAAGAAAGAAATCTCAGTGATGCACTGTTACTGAAATTGCAGAGCCTGTAGAATGAGGGAACTCATCCTTAAGCTTTCTCGGTGTCTCTGTTTCTCTCCAGGAAACATGACTGTATTTGTTGGCTACCAACTGGCAACGCCCTGAAGTAATAGTCTACTCAATGTATATTTGTCAGCCCTCCACCTTCTATCTTTTGTAAATGTGAGTTTATCAAGACTCTGCTGCCTTTTTCCATATATTCCAACTTACACCAAGTCCCATTCAGCTCTATGCTCACTGAGCTTTGTTGTTCCTGGTCTGGCAAAGACTCAATTTTAAACTTCTCATCCTTGTTATAGTGGTTAAGAACTGCTGCCTCACAGCTCCAAGGATCTGGATTCAATTTCCAGCTTTGGTTACTGTCTATATGGAGTTTGCACATTTTTCCTGTGTCTGCATGGGTTTTATCTGGTTGCTTTGGTTTCCTCCCACACTCCAAAAGACATGCTGGCAAGGTGAATTGGCCATGCTAAATTCTCCCTCAGTGTACCCGAACAGGCACTGGAGTGTGGCGATTAGGCAATTTTCACAGTAACTTCATTGCAGTGTTTATGTAAGCCTACTTGTGATGATAAATAAACTTTTAATAACTGTTTTTAACAAATCCCTCCAGGGTCTCACCTCCTATTCTTCTTTATTTCTTCCTTCAGGAAATGTTGTTGCTACTCACAAGGCCAACATTTATTGCCCATCCCCAATTGCCCTTGAGAAAATGTTGATGAGCCATCTTCTGGAACTGTTGCAGTTCCTGTGATGAGTACTACAACTGAATTGCTTACTATACTATTCTACAGGGTAGTTAAGAGTGAACCACATTGCTCTGGCTCTGCAGTATCATATAGGAATGAGGGAAAGATCAGAGTTTTGGAGGGTGTGGTTGGAATACTTGCATATCTCTTACCCACAGGTATAAAAGTGCTCATAGAAACATAGAACAGGAATAGGCTATTCAGCCCTTCAAGCTTATTCTGCATGACCAAGTTGGGGTGCATTGCTGAATTTTTCAAATTTTGAAAGCCCTTACTGAATCCCACAGGTTTTTGAGTGTTATTATTTACCACAGTGTTTGTAGGCTATTATAATGAGGAAGATCAGCATGATACTGCAGTAAATAGCACTGTCAGTGTACTTGCATGGTTATCCATGTGACTGTACCCTTACAAGGCCATGTGATAGCCCCCTTTATGACCATGTGACTGCATCCTGAAGATGAATGTGATCATTCCTGTACTGTCATGTGGCTCCACCCTGAATGGTGACATCTTGTAGAGCTGATGGCCATTCTTTCACATTTATGTAACCTATGCTGGACTGGACTCTTCCCAAATATAACAGACAAAAGTCTTAGGTAGAAGAAGGACTTGAATAAGGCACACATTGGGTGTTAAAATGGGCGGCACGGGCTTATAGGGCTGAAGGGCCTGTTTCCTGTGCTGTGCTGTGCTTCGTTCTTCCTGGCTGGGGGAGGGAAGGGTCGTAGAACTTGAGGAAGCCTTTAGCTTGAATTAGCAACTTGTGACATGGTATGTGAACTCTGGAGCAAGGCACTCACATTAGATACATCTCTTAGGTTAGAGTTATCAGCTGTCCCTGTACTTATTTTAGGGTGGAGAGGATGTCATCACATGATCTCCAACTCCTCAGTCCCTGTGCTCCCAGAATTGCTTGACCAACATGTCAATCCTTGAGGAGAGACCAAGCAGCCTGACGCTTAGCCGAGTGGATGAATTCTGACAATATCTCGAAAAGTATTAATGTGAAGCAATTACTTTTCGCACTCCAATGAATTTTCTCCAGTATTACTCACAGCAGTGTCTGGAAAATGGATCCTTAGTTCCTGAAGTATCCAGAACAACCCTGGAGGGTTGGCAACCCTATTCTGGTGTGATTATCTATCAGTGGTTTGCTACATGAGAATCACTACACCTAACCGCCACCCCCCACCAAAAAAAAACTCAGACCCCAGAAGCAGTGTTATTGAATGGGATTTCCTGTTTGGGAAAGTGGTGATGTAGTGCTACTGCTGGAGTAATAATCCAGGGACTTGGCCCCAGAAACCCAGATTTGAATCCCACCATGGCTGATGGTGGAATTTGAATTTAATGAGAAAATCTGTAATTAAAAAGTCTAATGATGACCATGAAAGGATTATTCTAAAAACCTATTTGGTTCACTTTATCACTGTTTTTACCTGATCCACAGCAACCCTTAAATCCAAAAGGAGTGAAGCTGCACAGACCACTTGGTAGTGTTCAAGTCCTCACATACTTTAAAAAAGTATCTGGATGTGCACTTGGCATATCATAATATTCAAGTCTATGGGCTAAGTCCTGGAAAATAAAGTGGATAAAGTTGTTAAGAAGGCTTATGGAGTCTTAGCTTTTATTGGTAGGGGGATTGAATTTAGGAGCCGCAGCATCATGTTGCAGCTGTACAAAACTCTAGTGCGGCCGCACTTGGAGTATTGTGTGCAGTTCTGGTCGCCACATTATAAGAAAGATGTGGAGGCATTGGAGAGGGTACAGAGGAGGTTTACTAGGATGTTGCCTGGTATGGAGGGCAGGTCCTATGAAGAGAGGTTGAAGGATTTGAGGTTGTTTTCGTTAGAAAGGAGGCGGCTAAGGGGGGATCTTATTGAAGCATATAAGATGATTAGAGGTTTGGATAGGGTGGACAGTGATAGCCTTTTTCCTAGGATGGAGAAAGCTAGCACGAGGGGACACAACTTTAAATTAAGGGGTATGAGTTATAGGACGGATATCAGAGGTAGGTTCTTTACTCAAAGAGTGATTAGGGAGTGGAATGCCCTGCCTGCAGCTGTTGTAGATGCGCCAAGTTTGGTGGCGTTTAAGAGGTTAGTTGATAAGTATATGGATGAGAAGGGAATGGTTTAGTTAGGAGGGGCATTGCTTTTTATTTTGGTCGGCACAACATCGAAGGCCGAAGGGCCTGTTCTGTGCTGTATTGTTCTATGTTCTAAAATAAGATTAGGTGGAAGATCAGGTGTATCTTGTATGTTGGTGCAGACTCTATGAGTCAAAAGACAGTGTATGATTCTATAATATTAACATTGGGAGAGCTGTCTCACAGATCAGCGGCTCTGTAACACTACTACTGCTAAATAAGTTAGATTTCAAACTGATCTAGCAACTCAAGATTAGGAAGCTATGAGATGCAGAGGCCATCAGCACTACAAGTATTCCAGTCACATGGTAACCTAAGGGCTTGGCATATTCTCCATTTTACCATTACCAGCAAACCGGAGATTAGCCCTAGTTCAATGAATAGTATAGGTGGGCATGCCGAGAGCCGCATCATGCGTACCAAAAGCTAGGTAAAATTAAAACACAGGACTATTTATGTCAAACAGCATAAGCAGCAATCCCACAATCAATGGATCAGATCTAAGATCTGCAGTCTTTCTACGTTCACCCATGGTAGTGGACAATTAAACAATTCATTGGAAGAAATATTCCACGTATATCCTCATCCTCATTGATGGGGAACCCAGCACATAAGTGCAATATATAAAGCTGAAACATTTACAAAAATCTTCAGCCAGATGTGCCTATTGGATGATCCATCTTGGCTTCTTCTGGAGGTCCTTAGTATCACAGATGCCAGTTTTCAGCCAGTCCACTTCGTCCAAGTGATATCAAGAAATGGCTAAAGGCATTGCACACGACAATGTCTATGGGTTCTGACAATACTACAACAATAATACTTAAGATTTGTAATCCAGAAGTAGCCGCTCCCCTAGCCAAGCTGTTCCAATAAAGCTACAACACTGGCATTTACCTACCAAATTGGAAAATTGTCCAGTATGTCCGCTACACAAAAAGCAGGACAAATCCAACCAGTCAATTACACCTCTTCAGTCTATTCTCGATCATCAGTAAAGTGATGGAAGGGGTCGTCAACCTTACTATCAAGTGGCACTTGCTTAGCAATAAAAGGTTCACTGGACTGATCCCAGATATGGCAAGATTTTCTTATAAGCAAATGTTGAGTCAGTTCAACCTATACTCATTGAAGTTTAGAAGAATGAGAGATGACCTTTTTTGAGACATATAAAATTCTTAGGGAACTTGACAGGGTACACACTGAGAGGTTTTTCACTTTGTGAGAGAGTCTAGGACCAAAGAGCACAATCTCAGAATAAGGATCACTACAGACTTTGTTCAAACATGGACAAATGAGCTGAACACCAGATATGAGGTAAGAGTAACTACCCTTGACACCAAAGCTGCTTTTGGCCAAGGGTAGCATCAAGGAGCTCAAGCAAAACTGAAGGCGAAAACTGTCCTTTGTTTGGAGTCATACTTAGCTCAAAAAAAGATGGTTGTGGTCATTGGAGGTTAGTCAGCTCAGCTCAAGGACATCACTACAGGACTTCCTCAAGGTGCTATCCTAAGCCCAATCTTCTTCAGCTACTCCATCAATGACATTCCCTTCATCAAAAGGTCAATAATGAGAATGTTCGCTAATGATTGCACAATGGTTACAGCATTCACCGTAACTCAGATAGTGAAGCAGTCCATGTCCAACATGATCTGGACAATATCAGGCTTGGACTGACAAATGGCAGTAACGTTTGTGCTACATAAGTGCCATTTGACCATGTCAATTTCCAACAAGAGAGAATCTAAGCATTGCCCTTTGACGTTCAACAGCATCACCATCACTAAATCCTCCATAATCAACATCCTAATGATTACCTTTGGCCAGAAGCTGAACTGAACTAATCATACAGCTGCTGTGGTGACAAAAGCATGTCAGAGGCTAGAAATCCTGCAGCATCAGCTCATTTTCTGATCCCCAAATCTGTCCAATTTATATGGCACAAATCATGAGTGTGATGGAATACTTTGTCATTGCCTAGATGATTGCAGTTCCAACAACACTCAAGAAGCTCATTACCATCCAGGACTAAGCAGCCCACTTGATTGCTTCCACAAACATTCACTGCCTACCCCACTGGTTCACAATGGCAACAGTCTGTACCATCTACAAAATGCACTGCAGGAACTCACCAATGTTCCTAAGGTAGCACTTTCCAAACCCATGACTGTTAACATCTAGAAGATCAGGAGCATGGGAAAAAAATTTGGAAATTCCCCTGCAAGCCACTTACCATCCTGATTTGGAAATATATCACAGTTTCTTCAATGTCATTGGGTCAAAGTCCCAGAACACCATGGGATTGCAGAGCATTGTGGATGTACTGACACCACATGGCTGGCAGCAATTCAAGAAGGCAGTTCAAAACCACCTTCTGAACAGCAATTATGGATGGGCAATGAATGCTGACCTAGCCAGTGAAGCTCACATCCTGTGAAATTAAAAAAAACTCTAATCTTGGCAAATTTCCTGGCATCATCTAATATATAAATATTTATCCACATATAATTATTTGTGAATGTGGTGATTTATGGCATGGTTACAGGAGAAATACTCAGGACAACCTTTCTTCTCCAAGGGGATTGTTTTATTAGGTCAAGATTATTTAAGAACTGTGAGTATTTTTCAGATAACAGAATCCATACCTGGCACTCTGCTCGTTCCTGATGTCTTGTTGCTCTCCCCTTGTGCTGACTCACCCTTGCTCCCCTTCATCTTGCTGCCAACAGGCAGGACATTTTTGGCGAAGTAGCCTGGGTTGGTGATGTTTCCTGCTGGGTCAAACTGAGCCACCACAATGGTGAGACCTTTGCCATCAGATGCCAGGCCAACTCCAATCTCCTTGGACTCTTTCCAAACCAACTGTGTGAAATGACCTGTAGAGGAACAACAATCAGGTGATTTACAAAGAGTACAGGGTCCACAACTTCTGTCATTCAGTAATGTTCATGAGTTGTATCTTCCATAGAACCCACAGCTTACAGGATGGAGCTACCTTTTTGATGGAGGATAGGGACAATTTTGGATTGTGAATCTGATTTTAAGAATATAAACCTTCCAGTTGCGCTTACTGGAAAGTGATTAATCAAGAGTCCACCTCTGGGCTTACTGACCAATAAAGGAGGCCTGGTGGGCTGAAAAGACTGGCTTGTCAGAGGAAAGATTTCTGTTTAAATGGACCATGGCCTAATGCAGAGAAGCTCACCAGCACTTCCAGTTTTAGATCACAGCACACACAAAAATGCTGATGGAACTCAGGAAGGCTACACATCCCCAATCTCCCAGTCTTTCACTCTTACCATGAGGTCCAGCTGAAGGTTGACAATGAAGCTGCTCTTTTGCTACTCTAAAGGCTGACACTAGGGAAGTACAGCTGAAGGTGGATGACGTATTTGACATATGAAGTGATTTCCAAACAGCAGGCAATCACATTTCATGTAATGATTGCACTCTGACTGAAGGAGCATTTTACACAGCAACATCTAATCTGACTATTGAGTCATAGAATTCCTACAGTGCAAATGGAGGCCATTCAGCTAATTAAGTTTGCACCAACTCTCTGACACAGCATCTTACCCAGGTCAACCATTCCACCTTATTCTTGTATAACCATGGCTAATCTATCAAACCTATGCATATTTGGTCTGTGGGAGGAAACTGAAGCACTCTGAGGAAATCCACATAGACACAGGGAGAATATGCAAACTCCACACAGAAAGTCACCCAAAGCAGGAATTGAATCTGGATCTCTGATGTCAGCTGTGCTAACCATTGAACCAATGTGCTGCATGTCTGGAGAAGAACATGGAAGCATTAAAAAAAGGAGCAGGAATAAGCCATTTGGCCCTTCAAGCACGCTCTGCCATTGAACATTTATCTCAACACCCAGCATTCTCCCTAATAGAAAATTAGTTCCTCAGTGTAAGTGATCAAAGTCTTTCTATTTGTCAGTTACAATGAAGAAGCACCTGTACTTTTACTACCTTCTCTTAACCACTGTGTTGTGATATAATATGGAACTGCTCCCCTATTGGGATAGAGGACAACTAAGTGCAAAATCTCTCACAGTTGCCCATTTGATAGTTTTAATTGTCTTCTTGACGCAACCTAGGCATTTCGTGACTCCACTCACAACCCATGCTTGACAAAGATGGAAAGAGGCAGGAATGCATCTAAATACTGGTGAAATGGAATTTTTTGTAATTTTCTGTTCCTCTAAACTGGGAAAATTCTGTCTCCCTCCCATATCCATCCCTTACAATTATGCTGGTTAATTCAAGTGTGATTAGAAACTTCACCCAAACACAAAACAATATTAAAATGTTCTTGTGTATTGTACATGAACAGCTTAAAGTTTTGTCACTAAGGTTACCAGAGAGCATCATCAGTCAAAACAAAATGAGGAAATCAATGAAGTAATTAGGTAAAAGAACTTCTTCCCATTCCCTCCCCATCTCTTCCACTCCTCATGTTCTTCTTCATCCCATCCCATTCCCTATCTGTACCTCATCTCATCAACTCCCCATTTCCTTCGTATTCCCCATCATCTCCCAACTCCATCCTCACCCCTTCTCCTCCCTATCCCTGTCCTTACCCATCCCCTTCTTTCCCCACTCCAACATCATCCTCTCTCCACTCTATCCCCATGTGATCCCCTCACAACACCCTTCCATACCTACATCCCTTTAATCTTCACATCCCTATTATCATTGAACCCCAATCTCACTGTGCTCATTGTTCTAGGATTTCCCCTGGTTTCTGTACTAGGGGATTTTCACAGTAACTTCATTGCAGTGTTAATGTAAATCTTCTTGTGACACTAATAAATAAACTTAAAAACTTAATGAGGATCCATCCATGGCTGCAGTAATTGGACTAGGATCATTCTGCTGTTTCTCTCCTCATTAGACCCAGAACCAATTATACATTGGATTATTGAAAATAAAATTACCGCAATTTTTCTGAAATCCAGGAGAAGAGAAATTGTAATGTTTGATTTCATCATACCAGGAATCAGCAACTTCCTGCCCTGTAAAAATTGAAATATTGACAGAAACAGAAAGGCAATTAGTTTCTTCAAAATATAGTTGAAGGGAAAGCCATTAGAAAGCTAGATTGTGTTCTGAGGAGTTCCCCTAAGTCTAATAACATTATTGGCTTTGCTGCTTTACAGTTCATTTGGAGCTACTTAACTTGTCATAGAAACATAAAAGATAGGAGCAGGAAGAGGCCATTTGGCACTTCGAGCCTGCCCCACCATTCATTATGATCATGACTGTTCATCCAGCTCAATAGCCTAATCCTGCTTTTTCCCCATAAACTTTGATCTCATACGCTCCAAGTATAGAAACATAGAATCATGGTGCAGCATCTCTAGGATGGCTGCAACAGAACCTGTTGTTTGCCCTTGCAACTCACTCACTCTGTAGAGTGGAGCTTCTGCTAGAAGCCAACCTTAAACATGTAATCGAATCCCATTTGGAAAATGTCAGAGTCAGACATATAATCGGGGTCACATGTTTGGAAGGTGCTGTCAAACAATCCTTAACAAGTTGCTGCGGTGCATCTTGCACACCACTCCACTGTATGTTGGTGATGGAGGGTATGAATGTTTAAGTTGATGGGGTGAGGATGAGGTGCACATCAAATGGTCTTGAGAAGGCGGTGGTAGGCTGCTTTCTTAAACTGCTGCAGTCCAAGTGGTATAGATACACACACTGTACTGTTAGGGAGGAAGTTCTAGGATTCTGATCCAGTGATAGCAATATGGTTTTAAATTATGAAGTGTGTGGCTGCAAGGAAACTATCAGGTGATGGTCTTCCTATGATCTACTGCCATTGTCCTTCTCAGTATTAGATGTCATGGTTGAAGAATATTTATGGAGCCTCCTCTCTGGTTAGTTGATTAATTGTCCAGTAACATTCCCTACTAGATATGCTATGACTGTCAAGTTTTGGTCTGACCTGCTGTTCTGAGATTATCAAACTCCATCTGTCACATGCTGCTTCCACAGTTCAGAGTATATGTAACCTTGTGTCATAGCTTCACCAGGTTAACATCTTGTTTTTAGACATGCTTGGTGCTGCTCCTGACATGTTTTCCTACATTCCTCGTTGAACCAGAGTTGATCGTTTGGCTTAATAATAATAGGAGAGAGAGGGAGATGGTGGGTCATGAGATTACTGATTGTAGTTGAGTACAATTACGCTACTGCTGATGACTTGCATCACTCATGGATGTCCAGTTTTGAATTGCTAGATTTGCTCTGAACATTGGAGCAGTATTACACAACTCAATAGGGCGAGCGTGGAGTAATAGTAGTGTGTCTTCAATGTGAATATAAGAATATGAGAACAGATTACTGGCTATCATGAATGCAAATGGAAAAATCCTTTATGAAAACATACAAAGAATAAAAGAATAAAAGAGATGGGAAAGGATTAGAAGAATATGGGCCAAACGCGAGCAATTGGCACTAACTAGGAAGGAACCATTTGGATCAAGAATCAATCAAGATCATAGAACTCATAAAAGGCCCAGTGAAGGTGATTACTGTTTCCTTCTGAATACTTCATTGATAATCGAAGTTATTGTGCACAAACGTCTGACTTTATTTAATTTTCCATCAACAGAGACTGATGTGATTTTTAAGCAGCATTTTTTGCTGTTTAAAAAAGGGCAGCAAAAAAAATCATGTGGAGACAATAGCTGAAATTGAAGTAAACTTGTTGTGTAACTGGGACATATTTCAATATGGAATGGTGAGAATATTGAATGAAAAGAAGGAAAATGCTGAAAGAATTAAGATGAATAAAATGGGAAGAGGCCTGTGTGGTGCATAAATATGGCTAATAACTTGTTGGGCTGAATGGCATATTTCTGTATTGTGCAGACTTTGGAAGACTGTGTTTAGCAGGCACTAGTGATGAGCGATGGAGGATGGATTTTGGGGAAATGTCCCAACCTTTACTTCACTTGGCAACCTTAAAGCCTCAAAATCACCTATCTGAAACAGGTGTTAGACTCCTTCAATATCACTAATTAATGGTCTGATGCCTGTTTATGGGCCAAATTTGACATCAGGTGGCAGAAGCCTGTACCATCTATGTTCTGCTCAGTTTTTCTGCATTCACCTCAGCTGCTGAAAAAGATAAGCTTAATTATATTTACTTAAGTTACAGTGGAGCCCAGAACAAGGGCACAGAATTTTAAAATTACTTTCTCAGCATTTCTTATTGATCTCCTCCGCTTTACTGCTTGCTGTCTGCTAATTTTGGATTGGTGTGTAGCATGAGCCCATTATATCTAAGAGCAATGATACCTCTCTGAGAGCAGTGATCACAGGGGATAGGTTCAAGGTTGCTGACCAACATCTTCAGTGAACTTGACCTGAATATATGGTTAGGAACTGGTCTGATGATTGACCTGAAACAGTGGCTGGGATGTTCTGACCTTGCTCACTGCAAAACTGGAAAATCCTACCCAAGGTCAACAGAATTTCGCATGTGGCTGGCAGGTTGGGAAAACTCTGTCCTTTAACTCTGCTTCATGCACTAAGTCATCCAGTTCTCTCTGCAGCTCAGAACTCTGCAATCTCTTACCATTTAGAAAATATACTTTGCTTTTTCTTCTTTTTACCAAATGGACAATTTCATATTTTCTCACATTGTACTCCACTTTCTAGATCTTTGCCACTAACTTAACCCATCCATATATTTTTGTATCCTCTTGTTGACAACTTACCTCCCAACCTATTTTTGTGTCATCAGCAAATTTGGCACGCATCCCATCTATCCCTTCCTCCAAGTGACTTATATGAATTATAGATGTTTTAGATCCCAGCATAATCCCTGCGGCACATCACTTGTTGTATCTTGCCAACCTGAAGAAAACCCATTATCTGAACTCTGTTTCCTGTTCATTACCCAATCTTCCATCCATGCCAGTATGTTAACCCCTATACAATAAGCTTTATTTTCAGCAATAACCTTTGATGGGTACATTATCAAAAGCCTGATGGAAATCTAAATACAGTACATCCATTGGTTCCCCTTTATCCGCAGCATGTGTTACTTCCGCAAAGAAATCCAACAAGTCGGTTAAACATGATTTTCCTTTCACTAACCATGTTGACACTTCCTGATTATCTTGAATTTCATCCAACTGCTCTGCTTTATCTTCTTTAATAATAGCTTCTAACATTTTCCCTAAGAGAGACATGAAACTAACTAGCTGGTAGTTTTCTGCTTTCTATCTTCCTCCTTTTTTGAATAGAATCATAGCATCTTCTATACCTCCTTTTTTAATAGAATCATAGCATCTTCTATCTTTCAACCTAACGGGACTTTTTTTTAAACCCAGGGAATTTTAGAAAATTAAAATCAATTTATCAACTATCTCACTAGCCACTTCTTTTAAGACAATAAAGTTGATTAGAACCTGGCAGCTTGTCAGCCCAAGCTCCAGGACTATTTTATTATGATAGTTCGTGAGTCCAATGCCCAATAAAATGTTATGCAAGGAACAAAGGCAAATTGAGTAAATGTGTGGATTTACTTTCAGGCAGAGAAAAATCAGCAGGAGGTTCAGTTGGACAAACCAAAGTACATGCTAGCAGTGGAAGGAACAAATTTGATGGGGTTATCTTGTGATATCCAGACTTAGTATATATCCGCCGACTGATATTAGTCAATGTGTCAGTGTTTCAGGTGTGATGTGACGTACCTGTAACCTGTGAGCTGCCATGGCCTTGCTGACACCAGATATTCTCCCCATAAGGTGTGTCACTGTGCTGCAATGTTCTGGAGCTTACCAGATGCTTTGCCCACTTCTCAGCCTTCTCACTGATTACCGGGTTCAGAGTTAATGGTCCAGCTCCATGCTTTGCCCGATATTCATTCAGAGATTTCAGCAACTGCGCAGCAAAACTTCCAGAACCTTCATCCGAAAGAAAGAGATCTCAGTAAAATTACTGTTACTCAGAACTGGATAGCCTGTTGAGTGAGGGATTTCAAACTGAGGCAGCACAATATCTCTTTCTCTGTCTGGGAAACATGGGCATGTCTAGAGTTCTATCTGTACAATGAAATTCTTTAGCGAAACTCTGAAATTCCCTCCCTAAACACCCTGATGTTAACTTTCTCTCCTGCTTTCAGATGCTCCATAACACCTAACAAACTTTTGGTCACCTGCTCTAATATCTCCCTGCGCTAATTTTTGTAAAATCTCATTGATAATGCTCCTGTAAAGTACTTTGGATCATGTTACTATTTTAAAGAATAACTGAATGGCTGGATGACCTCCTGTAGGGATTCTATGATTCTATGAACTACCAACTTGACAGGATGTGCCATTATTCCCCTGACAGGTAGCTGTAGAGTAAACCATTAACTTTAATAAAAGTACCTGAGCATTTGTGTAAGGACCTATGTCACAATGATGTCTTTCACTGAGAGATGACTAAGGAGAATTTTAGAGAGTAGCCCGAATTATATCATGACCTTACTTAGTATTTGTAAATAGTTAATATGTAAATAAATATGTTTTCAACAAAAGTCCATTTCCCCCAGCTAAGTCCCCGCTAAAGTAGGAAGCTAACGAATCTCAAGATAAGACCGTAACAGTTGGTCGTAACTGTTACTGCACCCACAGGAAAACAGTAGAAAATAATGGGAAAACCCGCAATCCCAGCAACAATGCAGCTTAGTGGTTGAAGGACTTTGGAGCCAATCCAGTAAATACACTGGAAATGACAAAATAATGCATCAATCCAGCAGCTAGCAAGATAAGCAGTGTGGGGAAAAAGGAACTCAAATAAGGTTGAGAAATATCTACAATCTTTTCCCTATCAGAATAATCCCAAAATATTGAGTATGCCAGACTGGCTGATCAATGGCTTAATTGACAAAGTAAGAAGTCTCATAACACCAGGTTAAAGTCCAACTAAGACTTCTTACTGTGTTTACCCCAGTCCAACGCTGGCATCTCCACATAATTGACACAGACATTTTGTCACAATGCTTCAAATCTTGCTAGTGAAGAGAAAATAGATCAAGGCCAGAATCTTATCACCTCACTGCAGCAGAAGTATGACATAATGGCAGATAAAATCACACCCCAAATTAGCACTTTGCTATATGCTGCTGGGAGCATAGCAGAAGATGTGTTAGCCAGACAGAGGATGAACAAAGAGATAGCATCTTATGAGAATGTCACTGGAGCTTTTGACTCATACCTCATTCTTTTTAAAATTATTGTCATTGAGAGGGTGAAATTTCCCAAGAAGTTTTCAATTTGTGAACAAGACAGCAATCAGAGAAATGTCCTGAAAAGGAGCCCACAGCCATTTTCCAATGTTGCCGCTGTGGCACGAAGAAGATCAACAGGCTGGAACAATAGATGGCCTGCCCAAATTGTGCAGTGCCATGGCAGTGACTGTGGCTGGTTTGGTCATTTTAAAATGGCGTGCATTCCAATAAGTTTGTGTTTATCAAAAAGGAGAAATTTGCTAAAGAAACTCTCATTCAGGAAATTGAAGACTTTGACAACCAGGAAATCATCTTCCGATGAGAAATAAAGGAATGGGAAAAAAAAAGTGCTGACATTGAAGCAAATAGACATCTGAGCAAATTCAAGCTAAACATAGGACCTGATGTCTCAGTGTTTTCAGATAGTTTCATGACTGAATAAAGTGACACTGTTCACTGTTCTGTTCAACTCCAAGGTTATTGTAGATCTTTCACTCTCTTTGGGAAAAGTTGCACAAGAATGATGGTGACCACCCGCAAGATGATGTTCTGGACGTTAATTTGCACTTTATGGAAAGAGTGGAAGAGAATGAAGCCACTGCAGATGATCTTACTAGTGATTGTGAAATCTTTGTTGTCCCTTTTGAGGAGAATCATTGTTTTGTTGAAGAAGGTAATAAAAAGCGAATTTGTCTGTTTCTTCCATTAGGCCCACTGATGTCATGCAACAACAATTGCAAGCATCCAGCAAAAACCTGTCCAGGGAGAATGAGACGCTTAAATCCAAATTGGATCAAACCAAGAGTGAAAATTTAGAAGTTATTGATCTGTACAAGTGTGGGGTGGAGCCCACACTTGGAGGCATGGAAAGACTCAAACTTTCCTTCAGTGCAGAAGCAGTAGTCCAAATTAAAGATCTTCTACAGCTGAAAAATACCATGGAAAAAGTCAAGCATCAAGTGAAGCTTGAAAATATTAAAATTAAGCAGAGATGGAGATGTCCAATACCTAAAGGAAAAGGATGTACAACAAAGCCAGCTATTAGCAGTTGCACATTGCATTACCAAACTGCAGACAGATTTACACTCCCAAAATGGTGCAACTAAGGAAAGTGAGTATATTCCAATGCAGGAGTGTAAAAATGCTGTACTGCACAAGGAAGTGGATACAAAATCAGATGAAAGAATTGGCTAGAGCCCCAAAAGCTGTAACTGTTTAAGAAGAGCAGAAGAGACAATATGGGAAATTACAAGCCTGTGAGCCTTACATCAGTGCTGGGGAAGCTATTAGAAAAGATTCTTAGGGACAAGATGTACTCACATCTGGAAGAGAATAAGCTTTTTAGTGATAGGCAGCATTGTTTTGTGAAGAGTTGATGCAGTTCTTTGAGGAAGTGTAAGAAAAATTGACCAATGGGCAGTGAATATTGAGTGCATGAACTTTAGTAAAGCCTTTGATAAGGTTCCTCATGGCAGGTTGATACAGAAGGTGAAGTCATACAGGATTTGAGGTGAGCTGATACAATGGATACAAAACTGGCTTAGTCATAGAAAACAGAGAGTAGCTTTGGAAGAGTACTTTTCTAACTGGAGGTCTGTGACGAGCAATGTTTCACAAAGATCAGTGCTGTCTGTAATATATATGAATAATGTGGAGGAAAATGTAGGTGATCTGATTAATAAATTTGCAGATGATACAAAAATTGGGGGAGTAGCCGATAGTGAGGAGGATTGTCTGAGGATATAAATCAGCTAGAGATCTGGACTGAAAGATGACAGATGGAATGTAATCCAGAAAATATGAGGTGATGGGATTTGGAAGATCTATTGCAGAAGGGAAATGTACAGTAAATAGTAGAGTTCTCAGAAATATTAGCATACAGAGGGATCTAGGTGTGCAAATCCACAATTCCTGAAGGTGGCAACTCAGCTGAATAAGATGGTCAAGAAGTTGTAAGGCATGCTGGCTTTCATTGGTCAGGATGTTGAGTATAAGAATTGGAAAATCATGTTGCAGTTGATAAGACTTTACTTTAGCTGCATTTGGAGTTTTTGTGTACAATTCTGGTCACCACATTACAGGAAGGATGTTGATGCTTTGGAAAGGGTGCAAAAGAGATTTACCAGGATGTTAGAGAGTCATAGAGGTTTACAGCATGGCCGTTCAATCAACTTGTCCATGCTGCCTTTTTAAAAACGCCTAAGTTAATCCCAATTGGCCCATATCCCTCTATACCATCATACCCATGTAACTATCAAAATGCTTTTTAAAAGATAAAATTGTACCCGCCTCTACTACTACTTCTGCAGCTTGTTCCAGATACTCATCATCCTTTGTGTGAAAAAATTGCCCCTTTGGACACTTTTTTATCTCTCCCGGCTCAATTTAAACTTATGCCCTCTAGTTTTAGACTCCCCTACCTTTGGAAAAAGATTTGACTATCTAGCTGATCTGTGCCCCTCATTATTTTATAGACCTCTATAAGGTCATCCCTCAGCCTCCTATGCTCCAGAGAAAAATGTCTAGTTTATCAGCCTCTCCTTATAACTCAATCCATCAAGTATCGGTAGCATCCTAGTAAATCTTGTTTGCACTCTTTCTTGTTTTACAATATCCTTTCTATAATGAGTGACTAGAATTGCACACAATATTTCACGTGTGACTGCATCAATGTCTTGTACAACTTCAACAAGACGTTCCAACTCCTGTACTCAACGTTCTGATCGATGAAACCAAGTATGCCGAATGCCTTCTTCACCACTCTATTTGGTTTTGTCAAGGGCAGGTCATGCCTTACGAGCCTAGTTGAGTTCTTCAAAAATGTGACTGAACACATTGACGAAGGAAGAGCGGTGGACGTAGTGTACATGGACTTTAGCAAGGCGCTTGATAAGGTCCCCCTGCAAGGCTTCTGGAGAAAGTGAGAGGGCATGGGATCCAAGGGGCTTTGGCCTCATGGATCCAGAACTGGCTTGCCGGCAGAAGGCAGAGAGTGGTTGTGCATGGGTCTTGTTCTGCATGGAGGTTGGTAACCAGTGGAGTGCCCCAGGGATCTGTTCTGGGACCCCCTGCTGTTTGTCATTTTCATAAATGACCTGGATGAGGAAGTGGAGGGATGGGTTAGTAAGTTCGCCGACGATACAAAGGTCGTTGGTGTTGTGGATGGTCTGGGGGGATGCCAAAAGTTGCAGCAGGACATAGACAGGATGCAAGACTGGGCGGACAAGTGGCAGATGGACTTCAACACGGATAAATGTGTAGTGGTCCATTTTGGCAGGAATAATGGGATGAAGGAGTACAATATAAAGGGTAGGAGTCTTAGCTGTGTTGTAGAGCAGAAGGATCTCGGGGTCCGGGTCCATAGGACTCTTAAATCGGCCTCGCAGGTGGAGGAAGTGGTCAAGAAGGCATACAGTGTACTGGCCTTCATTAATCGAGAAATAGAGTTTAGGAGTCAGGAGGTAATGATGCAGCTCTATAAGACTCTTGTCAGACCCCACTTGGAGCATTGTGCTCAGTTCTGGTCGCCTCACTATAGGAAGGATGTAGAGGCTATTGACAGAGTGCAGAGGAGATTTACAAGGATACTGCCTGGATTGGGAGGCAGGCCTTATGAAGATAGGTTGAGGGAGCTGGGACTCTTCTCACTGGAGAGACGTAGGTTGAGAGGTGACCTGATAGAGGTTTATAAAATGTTGAGAGGAATAGATAGGGTGGACTCTCAGAGACTATTTCCCAGAGCTGAAATGGTCGCTATGAGAGGACACAAATTTAAGGTGCAGGAAAGCAAATACAGAGGGGATGTTAGGGGTAAATTTTTCACTCAGAGGGTGGTGAGTGAATGGAATCGGCTGCCGTCGGAGGTTGTTGAGGCAAACTCGCTGGGTTCTTTTAAAAGACTTCTGGATGAGTATATAGAAACGAATGGGATAGGAGGTTATAGATAGGTCTTGGATTGGTAGATGTGATTGGCACAATTCGTGGGTCGAAGGGCCTGTTTGTGCTGTATTGTTCTATGTTCTATCCATCTATAACTCTACTTTCAAGGAGTTATGAACATGTACCTATAGATCTCTTTGTTCTGCAACTCTTCCCGATGCCCTACTAGTAAGTCCTGTCCTGGTTCAATCTACCAAAATGCAAACCTTGCATTTATTTAAATTTAACTCCATCTGCCCTTCGTCAGCCCACTGGCCTAATTGATCAAGATTCCGTTGCAATTCTTCACTGTCCATTATACCACCAATCTTGGTGTCATCTGCAAACTTATTAACTATGCCTCCTATATTCTCATCCAAATCATTAATATAAATGACAAATAACAGTGGACTCAGCACTGATCCCTGAGGCACACGGCTGGTCACAGGCCTCCAGTGTGAAAAGCTACCCTCTAAACCATTCTCTGGTTCTGTCAAGAAGCCAATTTTGTATCCATCTAGATATCTCATCCTGGATCCCATGAGATTTAGCGTTATGCAACAACCTATCATGCGGTACCTTGTCAAAGGCCTGGTTTGGAGGACATGGACGATGAAGAAAGGTTGAATAAACTTGGATTGTTTTCATTCGAGATGAAGGGGGGGCGGTGATACCTGATAGAGATTTACAAGATTATGACAAGGCTCAGATAGAAAGGTTAGAGCCTTTCTATCTAACCTCTAAAAAGGTTAGAGCCTTTTTCACAGGATCGAAGAGTCAATTGTTCAGAGATATAGGTTGAAAGTGGGAGGGGGAAAGTTTAAAGGGGCAAGTTTTTTGCACAGAGGTTGGTGAATGCCGGAGAAGGTGGTGATTCTATAATAATCTTCAAGAGGAATTTGAGTAGATACATGAATAGCATGGACTGGAGGGATATGGACCACACAGAGGCAAGAAAATATTAGAGAGGTGTCTTTGTCGGCACAGACTTGGTGGACTGAAGGGTCTGTTCCTGTGCTGTTTTTTGACCTATAGAAATATGGTTTGCTGTCCCATAGCAACCGTTGGTGACACTTACCAAGAGCAGGATTCAGGTGGAGTATGAAATACCAAAATATCTGATCCTAAGGCCGGTATCTTATGAGCTTGTCCTGCCGGTTGATCAGCGTGGCGAACTGGTAAGATAGGGCAAGAGATGAAAAATCAGGATCGCGCCCTGGACAGTACCAGATGTGATGGCCTTGCTGGTGAGACTGGAGGCCATTGAAGTCCCCTGGGTGGTTAGAGACAGGGCTGGCATGTCTGCCACTGCCCACCTAGCATTCTGGCACTACTCAATGGGCACCTTGGCAGTGTCAGAGCAGTGACAGTGGGGCAGAGATTGACTGGGAGTGAGGGAGTGCGGCTTAAGAAGGGGTAGAGCCATGACAGATGACAGATAGGGGGTGTGGGGAGTTCTATAGGGGAGGGAGAGAATTCTGCAGGGTGGGGATTGATGGGTGAGAGTGGTGATTGGGGGGAAGCGATGTCTGTGTTGGTGATGGGACAGAGTGGGTGAAACTCTGCAGGGCTGAAAATTGCTGGCTGGAGGGAGGCAGTGGGATAGGCGGAGATTGGCACAGAGAGTAATCGGCAGTGAACCCTGATGTCCATGACGGCTGGCGTTACGGCAGAGATCCTTCAGTACACTGGGAGATCATGGCGCCTGCACAATGGCACCCCTAAGCTCAGCAGTCAGCTTTACTAGATTAAGGTCCACCCCTCCTCTTACTGGCAAGAATCGCATCTGGATTCTTTTTCTTTATTATGTGTTGTACGGTTGTGACTGGAAGATTGGGTAAATAATTGGCGCAATTTTCTTCTGTTTTTACACTCATTCAGCACTTAGAAATTTTTTCATAAAATTCCACCCTGAATGTTATGACATTTGTGCTTTATTTAAATGCTTTCAGTTCATTTTCCACCTGAAACAGGTTGTGAAGGAGCATTGTGACTGCTAACAGTAAAAATGATCACATGGCCCTGGACCGTAAGGGTTTTCGGTTGGGCCTTCTGGAAGCAGAGTCTGGGGAACAATCTCTCCTTCTGGTTTCCTCATGAGAAAGTTTCAGACTTACTCAACTTGACCGTGTATCTACTAATTGCTGATCACCTTCTGTCTTATGGAAAAAGGGCTCCCATGAACTCCCCATTCGGACCCTGGATAAATTGTAACAGGGTCCTATTGATGTAATAGGACTTGGTTTACAACATTTATAAACTTTCCATCTATTTCTGGTGGTTATCCCATTAGGCAGCAAGTGATTGGATTGCAAGCGGGTTAATAGCTGGCTTTTTTTTAATTGCCAATGCCCAGTTTCCGATGGGTGAGGATAGTTAAACTCTAATGCATTGCTCTCATTCCTCTTTCAGAAAACAAAATTTAGAGACCCAGATTGTTTCTGGTACATCCGGTATCTTAACTCTGCCATTCACTATCACTCTCCTTCACCACACTACAGGAAGCGTATGTTGTCAGAGGGAATGCAGCTCAAATTTACCAGAATGAAATGGGGCTGAAATGTTGTACAATAAGGAGAGTGTGCAGACTGTTTTGTCTTGTATTTGAGGTCCAGATGGGATTTCTTTAAGCTACCATAAACTATTATTCATAAAAACAATTCTTGTATTTTTACAGATCAGTTACAACTCTACACAAAGTTGTACTTCTGTTTTCCATCGGATTTCAGTTACTAAATCATGCAACATTGCATCATCAGCATAGACTGGTTTTATGTTCCCTTGACTTTGGAAGATTAAGGGCTGGTCTAATCTATGGCTTAAGAAGGATTGATTGAGTTGATGGGATAGATGGAAAGAAATAATTTCCTGTGGTTTGAGAGAGCAGCATAACAGGATATAACCTTAAGATAGAGCTGGGCCATTCAATGGTGATGTCATTTCTTCACACAGTGGATAGTGGAAATGCAATAAAGAATTTAGGCAGGTTGGTTTTAGTAAAACAGCCCAGATTGGCAATGTTACTGGCTGGAAATACTTTACCATAAGATGCCATGCTGATCCCAATCTCCCTGGAGCTCCTTCAAAGTGGTTGTGAAATAACCTGCAAGGCAACAAGAATTTATAAAGGGCACAGTACACAGATGGTAACGATACTCCCCATATATTCGCGAACTAATTTCATATTTGTTGCAAAATGTTTTCACCAGTTCCTCCTATCTTTATTTTCAGTGCCGCTCTGAGTAATTGTATCAACAGCTACATTAAATTCTGAGAAGACAACACTAACTCAGGGTGGTGGGAGAGTGGTTAATACTGCTCTTTAAGTTTTGCAAGTTTTGCAAACAATCCAAACTTTCTGAATGGGTGTGTAATTGGCAAATGAATTTCAATGAAGGCAATTTGTGCATTTTGGTAGGTAGAATAAGCAGGTCACATATTCCTAGAGAAACAGTTGGATCTAGGTTTTCAGATGTACCAATCACCAGAAGTAGCAACACAGGTTAATAAGGCTATAAAAAGCAAACAAAGCACCACAGTTCATTTACAGAGGAATAGAATTAAATGGTAAAGAGATTATATGAAACTTGAATTAAACCACTTACACTTGGAATAGTGTGCATCACATTACAAAAATAATATAGAGGCAAAAAGAGGGAAAAATGCAAAAAAGTTTACATGAATGATACCAGAAATTAGATAATGAACAGGACTCTTTGATCTCATCCGTGCCCATTCTGTTGCAAGTGAGAATTTGGTGTTCTAGCTCAAACTGTATTCACTTTCAGGAGCACTGGAGAATAGCAGCTGGAAGTGAGGATGGAGGCTTTGGGTATATATCAATCAGTAAACAAGGTCTGTAGAAAATTTGAGTCTGGGCATTTAACTAATATCAATCTTTAAAATTATGGACAGGTTTGATAGGGTCAAAGTAGAAAATATGCTTCCATTTATGGGGGAAACCAGAACTACAGTAGACAAGTATAATAGTAACAAATAAACCCTGTAAAGTTCAGGGGAGACTTATTTTTTCAAAGAATGGTTAGAAGACAAAGGAAATTTGGCATGTCAGCTACGACGCTTGCCAATTTTTACAGATGCACCATAGAAAGCATTCTTTCTGGTTGTATTACAGCTTGGTATGCTCCTGCTCTGTGCAAGACTACAAGGAACTACAAAAAAAATCATGAATGCAGCCCAATCTATTATGCAAACCAGCCTCCCATCCAATGATTCTATGTACACTTCCTGCTACCTCAACAAAGCAGCCAACATAATTAAGGATGCTATGCACCCCAGACATTCTCTCCTCCACCTTCTTCCTTTGGGAAAAAGATTCAAAAGTCTGAGGTCACGTACCAATTGACTCAAGACAGCTGCTGTCGGACTTTTGGATGACTTACCTTGTATTAAGTTGATCTTTCTCTACACCCTAGCTGTGACTGTAACAGTACATTCTGCACTCTCTCGTTTCCTTTGCTATGAATTAAGTTGATCTTTCTCTACACCCTAGCTGTGACTGTAACAGTACATTCTGCACTCTCTCGTTTCCTTTCCTATGAATTAAGTTGATCTTTCTCTACACCCTAGCTGTGACTGTAACAGTACATTCTGCACTCTCTCATTTCCTTTCTTACGAATGGTATGTTTTGTCTCTATAGTACGCAAGAAACAATACTTTTCACAATATGTTAATACATGTAACAAGAATAAATCAAATCAGAATCAAATCAAATAATATTAGAATATAAATAAAATGAATAAACAACAAAGCCCATTGAACCTGTTCCACCATTTAATACAATTATGGCTGATCTTTTCTTAGAATTTGTAACTTGACACCACAAGGTATACTTGAGGCTAAATGGTATTGAAGCTTTTAAATGGAATCTAGATAAAAATATGAGGAAGAAAAGAAGGGTAATACTCATATTGTAAGATGATGTATAAAAACAAGTGCAACCAGAAAGGCCAGGTTCTAGGCTACAAATTCTAGATAACTCCCTGTAATTAAATCTACTGCCTCACACATATAAAACTTGTTTGTGCCTTAAAGAAAAACAGGAAGTTAAAATGACTGGACCTTCTCTTCATTAACCCTTATTGGCTATCATTTTTATCCTGCTACCCAGGATTTTATCTTTAACAATCGTTATATGCAGGGAGTATGGTAGCACAGTGGTTAGCACTGCTGCTTCACAGATATGGTTTCAGTTTCCGGCTTGGGACACTGTCTGTGTGGAATTTGCACGTTCTCCTCATGTCTGCGTGGGTTTCCTCTGAGTGCTCTGGTTTCCTCCCACAATCCAAAGATGTGCAGGTTAAGTTGATTGGCCATGCTAAAAATTGCCCTTGGTGTCCTGAGATGCTTAGGTTAGAGGGATTAGTGGGTAAAATATGAGAGATATGGGGATAGGCCCTGGGCGGGATTGTGGTCGGTGCAGACTCGATTGGCTGAATGGTCTCTTTCTGTATTATAGGGTTTCTATGATTCTATGTTTCCTGGATAAAAATTGCAATGATAAACTTATTCAGTATTTGAATAATTTGTATAGGAAAAGTTGTACCATTTTCACCTGATCCCACTTTCAGTGGACTTACTCCATCTTTCACTTTTCTCTTTTGTCTTAATATGACTAAATTTTCATTTTTTTCACTTCTCTTGCCAATTTTCTGTATATATTCTTGACATTTCTTTGATGTTGAATTGTTTTTATTTCTGTACCATTATCCTTCATGGCTTAAATGCCTTTTTTTCATTATTTATGAGTCATCCCAGCAGCAACCACAGTCTTAGCAGTGGAGTTGCTGAGCAAAAGAGCTACCAGCCTCTGATTCTGTAACACCCCAGGACTTGTCTGGGCTTGCAAAATCTTACTAACTGTCCTGTCTGGAGACAATACACATCCCTTTAACCTGTGCTTAATGGCTCTTGCCACTTACATTGTCTGTACCTTTAAGACTTGATTACCTGTAAAGACTCGCATTCCAACCATTACTTTGTAAATTGAGTTGGTGTCTGTTTGTGAATAGAACTCCCACTCACCTGATGAAGGGGCAGCGCTCTGAAAGCTAGTGGCTTTTCCTACCAAATAAACCTGTCAGACTTTAACCTGGTGTTGTGAGACTTCTTACTGTGTTTACCCCAGTCCAATGGCGGCATCTCCACATCAATCTCTGATTGGCCAGCAGCTCCTAAGATAAGGCCTTGCCACTGCCTGTTTGATGTGTGTTTCAGTGGGTCCCTATGTAAACAGGCAGCAAAGGTCTCTCACTGCTCTCCAGCTATTAAGTGGTTTAGTGCCAATGCAAATCAATATGTAAAGAAAATCTTAGACAGACAAATCTCAAAATAAGTACAAACCAATACAAGTAAATAAGGCAACATGTAGCGCCATGCTGCATTAACTTAATGTTATTATAATTATGCAGCTCTCCCTTGAGGCTTTTCCCAGCTTCAAGTTTCCCAACTACAATGCTTAAAAATAAATCTTTTTATTCAGAAAACTTAATGTAGTTTACATGAATTTTAGCAAAGTCTTTGACAAGGTCCCACATAGGTGATTGATTGAGAAGGTTGAAGCACATGGAATGCAGGGAAACAATGAGATGGATACAAAACTGGCTTAGTAATAAAATGATGTAGAGATGCCGGTGTTGGACTGGGGTAGTAAGAACTCTGTAAGAATCTAGCAACACCAATTTTAAATCCAACCAATTTATTTGATAGTAAATTTGCGAGCTTTTGACACTCTGTGTCTTCGTCAGGCATTTGCTCGCAAAGCTCGCATTTGCCTGACGAAGACACAGAGTGTCGAAAGCTCGCAAATTTACTATCAAATAAATCGGTTGGATTTAAAATTGGTGTTGCTAGATTCTTACTGAGTTCTTAGTAATAAAACACAAAGAATGGTCATAGAAGGCTGTTTAAGTGACTGGAGGCTGGTGTACTATGAGGCTCAGTGCTGAATAAATAATATAGATGAGACTGGGGGAGGAATGATAAGCAAGATTGCAGATGACACCAAGATTGGTAGGGCGGCTAATGGTGAAGGAGAAGATTGTAGGTTACAGAAAGATATAGATGGGTTGGTCAGATGGGTAGAATTGTGGCAGATGGTATTTAACCCTGATAAGTGCAAGGCAATGACTTTGGAAGAAGTAACAAATATTTAATGAATGGCAGGACACTAGGAATCTCAGAAGAGCAGATGGATCAGCAAGTGTTTATTCACAAATCTGTGAAGGCAGCACAGCAGGTAAGTGGGGTAATAAAGAATACTTATGGGATTCTTGCTATTATCAATTATGGCACAGAGTAGGAGAGGTTATGTTGGAGCTGTACGGAATGTTGGTTTGGTCACAGCTGGAGAACTGCATGCAGTTCTGGTCACCTCATTATAGAAAGGACGTGATTGCACTAGAGGCACACAAAGAAGATTCACCAGACATGTTGCCTGGAATGGAGTATTTGAATTATAAAGAGAGACTGGATAGATTTGAATTGTTTTCTTCAGAGCAGAGAAGGCAGAGGGTGAGGACAGGATTGAGGTGTATAAGATGTATGAGGTGTATGAAAAGGATGAATAGAAAGCAACTGTTCCCCTTGGTTGAGAGGTTAATCATGAAGGGATATAGTTTTAGGGTGAAGTGCAGGAGATTCGTAGAAGATTTGAGATTAAAACGTTTCACTGGGAGGGTGATGAGAATCTGGAATGCTGTGCACAGGACTGTAGTGGAGGCCAGAAACCTTACAATCTTTTAAAAAGTATTTGCGTGAGCATTTGAAACATCATAACATACAAAGAAATGGGACAAGTGGAAAATGTGACTAGGATGACTTTAGTAGTACTTATTGTCAGTGCAAACATGATGGGCCAAAGAGATTTTTTGCACTGTACAACTGACTTCCATCTCACTGAGAAGGATTCAGGCCAATTAACATCCATTAACCTGTTCGGAAAACATTGCCTACATTTTGAAACTGCAACAAATTCCTTCACAGCAGCTGAGACAATCTGTAATGTTCTAAACCAATCAATAACATTCTGGATAAAACAACTCACCATATTCTAAAAAAAATCACTCAACATCCTAAAGTTATTGGCTCCTTAAAAAAAATTCCATGATTTTTATATCAAATTTCTACGAAATCCATGCCTTCATTTTTGTTTAATGACAAAAGACTAACATGGGCAAAAACATTAATAATGTAAGGACCAAAGTTGTTAAGAAGGCTTATGGAGTCTTAGCTTTTATTGGTAGGGGGATTGAATTTAGGAGCCGCAGCATCATGTTGCAGCTGTACAAAACTCTAGTGCGGCCGCACTTGGAGTATTGTGTGCAGTTCTGGTCGCCACATTATAAGAAAGATGTGGAGGCATTGGAGAGGGTACAGAGGAGGTTTACCAGGATGTTGCCTGGTATGGAGGGCAGGTCCTATGAAGAGAGGTTGAAGGATTTGAGGTTGTTTTCGTTAGAAAGGAGGCGGCTAAGAGGGGATCTTATTGAAGCATATAAGATGATTAGAGGTTTAGATAGGGTGGACAGTGATAGCCTTTTTCCTAGGATGGAGAAAGCTAGCACGAGGGGACACAGCTTTAAATTAAGGGGTATGAGTTATAGGACGGATATCAGAGGTAGGTTCTTTACTCAAAGAGTGATTAGGGAGTGGAATGCCCTGCCTGCAGCTGTTGTAGATGCGCCAAGTTTGGTGGCGTTTAAGAGGTTAATTGATAAGTATATGGAAGAGAAGGGAATGGTTTAGTTTGGAGGGGCATTGCTTTTTATTTTGGTCGGCACAACATCGAAGGCCGAAGGGCCTGTTCTGTGCTGTATTGTTCTATGTTCTATGTTCTATGTTCAAAGAGAAAGCATTAAGATAAAGAAACCAAATCAAAAATTATGAAATTTTGCAGTAGCTTGCATTTGGCTTGGGATAAACAACTCCCGGACCTGGAAACCTTACAAGATAAATAGATTGGTGATTGTTTGAAGAGTAATGCAATTCTTTTTGCTCTAGTTTGAGTAAAACAAAGTACAAAGTCGTTCATGGGAGGTTAGATGAGAAGGTCAAGGCTAATGGGATACAAGGACAGGTAGCTAGATGGATAAGTAACTGGCTTGGTAATAGGAGACAGAGAGTAATAGTGGAAGGGTGTTTTTCTAGCTGGAGGTCGGTCACTAGTGGTGTGCCGCAGGGCTCGGTACTGGGACCTCTTCTATTTGTAATATATATAAATGACTTGGAAGAGGGAGTAAGTGGAGTGATCAGCAAGTTTGCACACGATACAAAGATGGCTGGACTTGCGGATAGTGAGGAGCATTGTCAGGCGATGCAGCAGGACATAGATAGGCTGGTAGCTTGGGCAGACAGATGGCAGATGGAATTCAATCCTGATAAATGTGAGGTGATGCATTTCGGGAGAAAGAATGTAGTGGGGAGGTATATGATAAAGGGTAGACCTATTAAGAGTATAGAAACGCAGAGGGACATGGGGGTGCAGGTGAACAAGTCTCTGAAGGTGGCAGAGCAAGTGGAGAAGGTTGTGAAGAAAGCATATAGTATGTTAGCCTTTATAGGAAGGGGTATGGAGTACAAGAGCTGGCCTTTAATGTTGCAGTTGTATAAAATGTTGGTTAGACCTCATTTGGAATACTGCGTCCAGTTCTGGTCGCTTTACTACTGGAAGGACGTGGAGAGTCTGGAGAGAGTGCAGAGGAGGTTTACCAGGATGCTGTCTGGTATGGAAGGTCTGAGTTACGAGGAGAGGTTAGGCAAATTGGGACTGTTTTCCTTAGAAAGACGTAGACTTAGAGGAGATGTAATAGAGGTGTACAAGATTATGAAGGGTATAGATAGAGTAAATATCTAGGAAGCTGTTTCCTAGAATGGACTCGAAAAGCACGAGGGATCACGGGCTTAGGGTGAGGGGGGTAAGGTATAATTTGGATGCTAGAGGGAGTTTTTTCACACAGAGGGTGGTGGGGGTATGGAATGCGCTCCAAGTAAAGTGGTAGAGGCAGGTACTCTGGAGTTATTTAAGAAATACTTAGATGGTCACATGAACAGAATGGGAATGGAGGGGTATAGAAAACTGATTTAAAATAGGGATCATGAGCCTTGGAAGTCCCTGGGAAGTGTGTAAATAGATGATGATATTGATGTACTTGTTTTTATCCTACAGGTGCTTTGATCCACTTTATTGTCTAACGAGGGGCATACACGTGATGGGTCGTGAGAGGGCTGCTCTTGGATCTTTTTCGAGAGTATCCTAGTGCTTCATGTCGTTAGCGTATGCTTGACCTGGACCATTTGATGGGCAACACGACAGCTCAGTGACCATCGCTGTGCTGTGCAGATACATGGATTTGGGCCTGTGTCTGTGGGAGTTTGTGCATTCTCCCCGTGCGTGCGTGGGTTTTCTCCGGGTGCTCCGGTTCCTCCCACATCCCAAAGATGTGCTGTTAGGCTAATTGGCAAAACAAATTCTCCCTAAATTGTTTCAAATTTGGTTTTTAATCCATAGATCTATAAACATGGACAGGGATCGCGGGTAGAGGTGGGAACATCGGGGTGGCGGCACAGGCACGTTGGTCCGAAGGGCCTGTTTCCCATGCTGTTTTGTTCTTTGTTCTTTGTTCTTTTAAATAGTAAGTAATTATGATTATTTGAACAAAACCATCTAATTAATTTTAAATCTATCAATAAACAAATAAATAATTGGAGAAACTAGGCCTGTGTTGTCTAGGGTTTCAAAGAATGGGAGGTATTGTCATTGAAACAAAAGGGATAAGTGTAGTCAATGCAGAGAAGATGTCTTCCCTGATGATGTTAGTGCCTATGTGTAACCTGATGCACACCCAAATTGCACGGAAATGCCTAGTGGGTATCCCACAGGCAACACTGCTGGATTGTCAATTATTTGCAATATTTACTGAGGACTTAGTACTCAGTATATTAACAGTACTTAGTATATTAACAAAATAGACAGGGAAATATCAAAGTTTGCCAATGACTCAAAGAATTGTTGGTATTGTAAGTAGTGTAGCCAGAAGCATAAAATTAGATTGATAGATTAATAAACACCAGGATTAAACTGTGGCAGATGGATTTTAATACAGTTAAGCATAAGGTAAGCATTTTGGATTGAAAAATTTGTATTTTAATTATGAAAAGTTAGGAAAAGAGATCTTAAGGATTTAAGGATTATGGAAACAATTCAGTCTTTAACTAGAAGGTGTGAATACAAAGGAGACGAATTGTGCAAAGCCCTGGTTAGACCATATTGGGTTACTGTGCACAGTTCTGGGAACTGTACCTTATAAAGGATATATGGGCGTGGAATATAAAAAAAGGTGATTGAATTGATTTTTAGGATTTTAGAAGGTATTTGTAAAGTAAAGAAGTTTTTTTTTCTTCTGGTAGACAAGGGGACATAATCTGTGAATGAGAAAGAAAGCCATTATGTTCTAAGTTTTGCAAACAAAGGCTGGTTGTATAATTGGTACTTTCCTGTGCCATCTGATATGACTAGCCAGTCACTGGGATATACATCCTATGTATCAAGCATCACACTGGCATTAAAATTCATATACCACGTATTCACTTAAGTCGTGGGCTTTTTTGGCTTGACAGCAGCATTCTGTCACTGCAAAATACCATTTATGTTGCTCGTGCTCAACAGCAACATAAAACAGATATCTTATCTTACCTTTACAAGATAATTTGAGGTAAATTGAACACTTTTTAGCTCTGAATTTCAGTGCGAGGGTGATGCAAGACACAAAGGCTGTAGATCTCAATGATTGGCAACTCAGCTGTTTGCAATAGGCAAAGTACTGATCGTTCCCAATCAACCCAGGCTTACAAAACAATGAGCTGAGTGTGAACTTTGCTGGGCAGAATGGGTCCAGCAAGTGGAGAAGACATGCGTATACACTTGCACTCTGCGTACAGTTAATATTATTATAACAAATAATTCATTGTTATTCAACATTGTTATTCACCAGTTACTCAAGATACTACAGATTCGATACTCTCACCTGCCTCACCCCATAGGCTTGCAATCTCTTTCTTGAGGGATCAAGAACAGAATTTTCCCTTTTTGAGTGTCACAGTAGTTGGGAAAAGGGCTTTAAAGCTGCTGGACCCAGTTGAGTGGTATTGTGAATAACTTAGAAAAAAGAAGCCAAGGGGTGGGTCACCCAACATAATGAACTCATTCTACCCTAGCTTTTTAAAGATTGACAGGCCATTTTAACAGGCTACAAAACTAAACAAAACTAAAAGTAGAATGCCCTTTAACCCGTAATCACCCCCTCCAAAGCAATACCCATCCCCTGGCACTGACCCACGGTATTGCCCAGCACTGCCTGCTCAGTGACCTGCCCCCCCCCGCAATACTGTTCCCTGACACTGCCGAGGCATTTCCCCCTGCAGTGTCTGGGAAGTGCTGAGGGCAGTGCACATGCATAATCAGCGGCTGTGTCCAGGTACTGCCCAGGCATGACCCCCATGAATGATGCAATCAATCAAGCTCCTTGGACAGGTCTGCTGACCAGCTGCCAACATTGTGGGAAAACAATCATAATTCATATCAGCCTGCCTTTACACTAATGTGAATGGATAATGGGCAGGGAATTATCAGCTGTAGCGGCCTGATAATTAGATACAAATTTATTATAAGGGGGTTCCTGATACTTTTTATCAGGAATCTCATTGGTGGGAGGGCAGAGAAAATTGTGTCATGCCTTTACTTTGGCATGAAATGGGATTTGGACATCTTGCAGGATTTTCCACTTCTACTGCCATTTATGTCCAATCCAAATGGGAGCACAAAATCCTTGCCCAAGGGTTACCAATAAAGACACTTTTCTCTATGACCTCTGTCCTGGTCAGGAAGCTGTCCAGCTCCCTCTTCATGCCGGCTGGCAATGTTTCCCAAAGACTCATTATTCTCTGGGAAAATAATGTCCTATTACTACTAATCATATTTTCTGGTTCTCTATAGTCAGTTAAATTGAAATGATCTGTCACTGTATATATAATCCAATCTTTAATTTTATTACATCTCTATCATTTTCTGTCTAAATCTGCATGGTCTAAAGGACCTGCTTCTTCAGTCTATCTGAATAATTAAACTATGGCTTATTCTCATAACTCACCTCTAAACCATTTATTGCAAAGTACTGCAGATGTGGTCCAACCAACAACCTGTGCAATAACAGAATGATCTCTGTTCATTCCAAATGAATGCATTCCAATACGCAATGACTTAAAATGTTATAAATGTTACAAAGTATAAAGTGCTCTCTGCTTACCTGTGCAGATCTTCAAGTCTGTTTCTATCGCTCTGGTGTTTGCATAAAAGAGCACAGACCTGAATAACTGGAGCACCCTCATGAGGTATTGCACTAGATATTATACCAATCCTTTAGGTTCACAAGGCGGAAGTGGAAAAACACAACTGAAAAGGAGGATCTAAAAAAAGACCAGTTGAGGCAAGAACTGCAACGGCAATGCAGAATTTCTGAAACCACTTTAACCACTGAACATTAAATTCTGGTTGGCTGACGACCAGTTGCAGGGGATGTTTGTTTATCCAATCAAACAACAACACTGTGAGGACGATGTGCTCCTGATGCAATCAGTGATTCTGTGAGCATTGTCAAGCAGGTCACAGTATCATGGGATTTTAGCAACACATCAGAGGCAGCAGCCGCACTGAACTGATTACCATAGGCACAATTTTATGATTTTTTTGTCCAAATGGCAGGCAGGCGTGGAACTGGGACACTTAAAAGCCTGTTGTTTGGGCGTGTTTTCAGGTCCTCCAATGAAACCCCCCCCCCCCCCCCCAGCCCCCAATACACATTCTGGCTTCAAAATTTCGAACAAGTCTGTTGCTCGTTGCAGAAGCCCTTGAGTAAGGCTTAATGCACTCGAAAACTTGCAGCTTCGATCGGAGCCTCCAACTGCGCATGTGCAGCAAAAAAAGTAAAGCAGCTTCTCTGCCAGATCCCTCCTGGGCCAGATAATGCCTCCACCTGGTCCCCACAGACAGTGAACCTCCCCCAACATTACTGACCCCCTTATCCCCCCAGCTCCTGGCACCCTGCCCGATCGTGCTCCCTCTCCCCTCCAAATTGCAGGCAGAGTGGCAGTGAACCCACCCTCCCCCGCCATTAATCACAGGCAGAGTAGCAGCGTCCCACCCTCTCCCTCCCTCTGCCCTGGAACCACTTGCACATGGCCCCCAACTTCCCCTGGCCCCTATGGACAATTGAACACCTGTCCTCCTCCAAACCGTCCCCACTCTGGACCCACCGACATATGGCCCCCTGGCTCTGATGGTTGCCTGACACCTTCCTCTCTCTCTCTCTCTCTCCTGCCCCCCCAATCATTGAGGCTCAGCTCAGATTCCCCCCCACCACACCCCTCCATCAGTATGCCCACAAGTGCGCACTTTTCTTTCTCTCAATGCTAACAAGCAAACTGCATGTAACTTGCTGGAATGCTCTCCCAAACTACCTGCAACTGATATGCTCTAACAAGGGGCAGCTCCATAAAAACCCCAAGGATGGACAGATAGGCAGTGCAGGAAGAAATGTCATTGAGGAATTTCTGGAATCTGACTAGGCCAGTTTGTTGGCGCAGTCGAGGTAAGGCAGAACACCCTCTTCCTCCTAGCAGGACATCGTCAGGAGAACTGACAGAAAAGCAACCTGGGAGGCAGTGCCGCCTCTGTAAGTGCCAATGGCACAGGCCAATTGAATGTTGTAAGAAGGTCAATGGCCTCATCTGAAGCAGGGTGACTGTTTAAACCCATCTAGTATCTTCCCCCAAATCACCCCCAGATCTCCCCACCTCAAGTACCCTGCATGCTTCCAGCTGCTGACCCACAACCATCTCCTTTTTCCCATCTCCCCCCCACCCCAGAAGTGTATTACAGTGCTTGCCATCTGAGGGCTACCCCTGATACTCTGCAACAGTCACACCATCATTTTTTTCATGGCTCCTTCTGTCTCCACAGGAGATGAATGCCCATATTCGTCGGGAGAGAGTGAAGACAGGGAGTGGTGAGCCTGACCTCCAAATCCTCACCTCCTTTGGGGAGTGGCGCTAGACCTTTCAGGAGAGGAGGACATAGCATGGTCAGGCTGGGGTCGAGAAGTGAGCATCTGTCAATCCTCTACTCAAACTGAGTCAGTTACTGGGGGCATAGGTTTAAGGTGTGAGGGGCAAGGTTTGAAAGAAATGTATGAGGCAAGTGGTGGGTACATAGAACTCGCTGCCAGGGGAGATAGTGAAAGCAGATACGATAGTAACTTAGAAGGGGCATCTTGACAAATACATGAATGGGTGGGAGTAGAGGGATATGGTCCCCAGAAGAGTAGGGGGTTTTAGTTCAGATGGGTTGAATGGTCAGTGCAGACTTGGAGAACCAAAGGGCCTCTTCCTGTGCTGTACTTTTGTTCTATGTTCAATGAAGAAATGTAAGTTTCTTGCATCACAGATTCTTTTCTCTCTCTTGCACTTAACCTTCTGTCTTGTGTTGCAGGAAGGGCCCGAATGCACCTTTCTGTTCCCTTTTCCATAGTCATAGACTATGTACCAATATCCATTACAAGCTCACTAACTCCCACAGTTGTCTGGACTACAGCTCCTCGCATCTTACATCCTGTAAGGATTCTATCCTTTTCTCTCAGCTCCTTCACTTCCATCGCATTTATTCCGATGATGCCAGTTTCCAAAGTGGTGCTTCTAATTTGTGCTTCTTCTTCCTCATAGTTCCCACCTATAGTTGTTGACAGGGCTCTCAACAGCGTGTGGTCCATCTCCTGATTCATGACTCTTACCCCCTTTCCTCCCTCCTAGAACGATGATAGAGTCCTCCTTGTTCTCACATTTCGCTCCAACAGGGCGAAGCATAATCCTTCATCATTTTTGCCAACTCCAGCGTGGTGTCATTATCAAACATATCTTCCCTTCATTCCCTCTCTCAGCATTTCATAGAGACCGTTTCCTCCGAGATAACCTAGTCCACTCTTCCACTACACCAAATACCTCTCCATCACCCATGGCACCTTCCCTTGCAATCGCAGAAGGTACAACACCTCTTCCATGCTTATCATCCAAGGTCCAAAACATTCATTCCAGGTTAAGCAGTGTTTCACTTGCATCTTTTTCAATTTGGTCTATTGCATTCACTGCTCCCAAATAAGGGGACCAAAATTGCACACAGTAATCCAGTTGTGGCCTCACCAGTACCTTGTACAATTGTAGCGAGACCTCCCTGCTTTTATACTTCATCCCTCTTGCAATAAAGGCCAACATTCCATTTGCCTTCTTGATCATATGCTGCACCTGCAAACTGAGTTTTTGTGATTCATGCACAAGGACCCCCAGGTCCCTCTGCACAGTAGCATGTTGCAATTTTTCACCATTTAAATAATAGTTCATTTTACTATTATTCCTTCCAAAGTGGATACGTACCCAGAACCCATGCAGTAGTGACCATAGGCAGTGTTGCTTGCAAAGTCCTGAGGCTGCAGCACTGTCACTTCAAAGGACTTCCAGCACATTCACTACCTGAGAAAGTGCTGCGTGCACTAGGGACCGAGCAACATCCCTAGGATCCGAAGTCAGCGCTGAGACCTGGGTCTGTGCTGAAAATTGGACACCATGATAAGCAACTGCCCCACACTTGCAGATCCCTCCCAACCTGAAACGCAACATAGCTGCCATGAAACGATCCCCTGTGAGCAGCATGGAACCGTCCAATGGCAGGCATTTACCTCCTCACTAACCCTCACTGATGAAACACTAGAAACCGAGTTTTAAAGAGTAGGTGTTTTCCAGACTGATCTGGCTGGGGCGAACGAGGTGGTAAAGACAGGCAGGTTCATAAAATGGAATATGCAGCTCGCTAATTACATTCAGATGAATGCTAAAATATTCAAATTGATGTCTTGCCCCATTTTGGGTGGGCTCCTGATCGCATTGATTTTTTTCTTTTTATAAAGTGGGAACTGGCACGAAAACAGGCACAAATCAAATTAATCACTTTACGCCCCACTTTATGACTTTTTCACTGCAACATGGTGGTAAAATTTCACCCCCAGGTCTCCACAGTGCTTTCAAGTTTCAATGTGCTGCTGAGAATTAATGTGTGATCCTGGTTTGAGGACCTAAAGGCTTACAATCCTATGGGATGTCTGTGCTCTAGAGCTAGTCAAACAAAAGAGAAAAACTTCGATAAAACTCATGTCAACATGAAAATACAGCATACAATTGCTTATTCAGCTTCAATAAAGGACTATAATTCAAGTGTCAGAGACAGATTGTGGGCTGAAATCCAATTCCAGAGAATTAAGCACAAAATATCTGTTGACATTTAATGCAGCACACTCTTTCCTGTTAATGTTGCCGCAAACACAAGTTGAGTCATGCATGAGAAACTAGTATTACAATTCTCCTCAAATTCTGGCAAACTCATTGGTTTTAATTGTGATGTAAAGAATCAGCCATGAATTATTGAGGCCCAAATTTTTACCACAATGCACAGTCTTTGGGCAAAATTTTCCAAAAAAATGGCCGAGGGCATCTATTTGCATCCATGTATTCCGATTAGTGGAAATCCAGGAGTATTTTGTGTTGATGCTGGCAGTGCTGAATGGGTGTGGATCAGCCCATTCAAATGGGCTAGGCTGATGCCTATGCGAATTACTCAGATTATCTGACTCCAGCAGCATCTAATTACCTCTTAGCCCTGATAAGTGGAAGCAGCATACAAGTGGACTGTACAGCCCCCACTCTCACTTCATCAACCAGCATGGCAGTGAAATGAGCTACTCCAAGCTTCTTGGATATGAACACAGACAGGATGCTGGACACCACTGACAAGAGGGGAGACATCCTGTACAGGAGACCTCGTGCACAATATTGTGGTGGAGACTGGGAAGTGGAGGCTGAGGCAGTGAGCTGCTATGCCTTACCATGGAATCATAGAATTCATCCAATGCAGAAGGAGGCCATTCTTCCAAGCCTTTAGTGACACCCCCCTAACCCCATGTATTTACTCTGCTAGCCCTTTGACACTAAGAAGCATTCTCCATGACCAGTCCACTTGACCCGCACATTGTTGGAGAAACTGGAGCACCCGGAAACCCATGCAGACATGGGGAGAATGTGCAAACTTCACACAGACTGTGACCTAATGTAGAATTGTACCTGAGTCCCTGGTGCTGTGAGACAGCACTGCTAACTGCTGTGCCACAGTGCCGCTCAGGAGGACTATACTTCAATGCAGGAGGAAAATGAATGATCTGCTTTGAACTGCAAGGATGAGTGCTAGCTATCTTCTCCAGAATCACTCCCTGTCCATAACTTTTGCCATCTAACATTAAACCCTTGCAGTCTTCAAGCATCCCAATTACCAGCTTCACCTTCCAAATCATCTCCTCCCCCTCCTCCCTCAGTAGTCCTCATCACTTCCCCTTGCAGGCCTGTCCCAGTGTCTACACATGCCACCTGATGTCAAGCCCCTTCTGCTATAGCTGGTTGGCCACCATCACACAATGTCCTCTTTGTGCCTCCAGGACATGATTTCACACAAAAGACTGGAAGACAGGTGGGCTCGTGCCTGAGCTGCAGGTGTTTACTCACTTTGAGGAGAGGGTGCTGGTAATTGAGGGGGATGTTCCTGAGCAAGTAGTGGCCAACTGTGGGGCCTGATTTCTCCAAGCATGTGAGAGTCCAACAATCATTATCCTTCTAATCAATCTCAAGCAAGTTTATCATTTTACATGTCCTTGATATTCCCAATAGCTGACTCCATCTCTTTTGTCTTCAAGGATCTCCACCAAGTGAGGTTGGATCACCCAAGGTTGCAGCTGTCTGCCCAAGCTCTTGGAGAGCTCTTGACCTCAGTTCTGGGGAGAACACAATTCTCAGCACAGCTTTCACCAGCACCATCCACCAGTGCACACATACTCATCCCACTGGGACATGTTAGTGGTACTTCATTCCTAACCAAAAAAGCCAATTAAGTCCAATCATGGCCCCCATATGAGATCCAAGCTGACAAGACAGGGTTTCCTCCTATACTCCAAAGATGTGTGGGTTTGTAAAACACCTCCCCCAAAGATGTATGGGTTCAATTGATTGGCTATGTTAAATTGCTCTTTAGTGTCAGGGGGATTAGAGGGTAAATATGTGGGGTTACTGAGTGGGATTGTTGTCTGTGCATGTTTGATGGGTTGAATGGTCTCCAGTTTAGGAATTCCATGATTCTATGACATCCCATCTTGGGCTTGATCAAACAGGATCCAAGCTGACAGGACGAGGTGTTGCACTTCCTCCCAGGTTTGATCTAATGCTTCATCTTAGTCAAAAGGCCAAGATGGCTTTGAAAAATTGCATCAGGTAAAGCCTCAATTTAATCTCATTGGCTACCATGAATGCTTAGTCTACCCAGGGAAAATCATGCTTGCAGGTGTCAGTACATCTGGAATGCAATGGGTAGCCATGTCTCCCTCTTGATCATAGTTTATCCCTGCCAATTAAGGTCAGTCTATGGGGCACTCTCTGTTGAGCACTATTGCTGTTGCACATCAGCTAGAGGAAGGAACTTCCAAGTGAGCAGGCATTTGATGGACTGCTAACTCCAATGAACCAGCTGCCTCTAAGGCAGATGTGAATTCTCTGGAAAAGCTCATCCCAGCACTTGTGCAGATGCATAAGCAAAGCCAAGCTTCACAGGAGAGGTAGTCGCCAACCTTCCAGCAAGTGCAAGGCCATCTGGAACAGTGCAGAAACCTTCTCTTATAGGAGAAAGTGCCCGCAACGTATGGTACCCAGGCCAACACTGCGAAGGTGGCTTCCAAGTGGAAAGATTGGGGCAAAACATCCTAAGCAAGTCTGATGATACCCAAAGCTTGACTCACTCCATGATGCCACAGCTGAGGTGCACAACTTCAGCTCCCAGTTACACATGGACAGCCTACCTCAAGCAAGGTTACCAAACAAGTGGGGCATGCAGCATCCATATTAAAGGGCAAAGCCACTCCAAAACAGAGTGTATCAGGTAAGTCAGCCTGAAGAGGAGGAACTAGCACTATTAAATTGTGTCACCACACCATAGGTGACCCTAATACAGATGCAGCTCAGAGTGAATAGAACATAGAACATTACAGGACCTTCGGTCCTCAATGTTATGCCAAGCAATGTCCAATCCCAAAATCAAGCTATCCCACTCCCTATAATTCCGGTGTGTTCCATATACCTATCCAATAACCGCTTGAAAGTTCCTTAAGTGTCCAACTCCACTATCACAGCAGGCTGTGTATTCCACATCCCAACCATTCTCTGAGTGAAGAATCTACCTTGGACATCCTTCCTATATCTCCCACCATGAACCTTATAGTTATGCCCCCGAGTCTGTGCACGTCCACTGTATCAATCACCCCTTATCATCTTATAAACTTCTATTACAAAGAAAAAAGAGCAACACAGCACGGGAAACAGGCCCTTCGGCCCAACGAGCCCGCGCCACCGTCCTAACGTCTTAATGACATATCCATGACTTTAGGCTATGACTATTGTGGAAGATTCCCATATAGGGACCAATATAGGGACAATTTGTTACCCAATCAGCCTAAGAGCACATTTTTGGGATGTGGGAGGAAACCGGAGCACCCGGAGAAAACCCAAGCAACCACGGGGAGAACGCGCAAACTCCCGCAGACACAGGCCCAAATCCATGTGTCTGCACAGCAACAGCGATAGTCTCTGAGCTGTCATGTTGCCCATCAGATGGTCCAGTTTAAGCATACACTAATGACTTGAAGCACTAGGCCACTCCTGAAGCAACATCCAAGAGCAGCCCTTGCACGACCTGCCGAATGCATGCCCCTTGTTGGTCAACAAGGTGGACCGAATTGCCTGTGGAAACAAATAAGATATTTAGACAGTCCTGCTATATCCCTCTATCTGCAAACCGCTCATGTGGCTGTCCAAGAGACTCTTAAACAACCCTAGCGTGCCTGCTCCCACCACCTTACTCGGCAGTGCATTCCACACCTCCACTACCCTTTGTGTGAAAAACTGCCCTCTAATATTCGTCTTATACATAGCCCCCCTCACCCTAAGGCCATGACCCCTTGTTCTATCCATTTCTAATGGTGGAAAAAGCTTACTACCATTTACTCTATCTATACCCCTTATAATCTTATATACCTCTAATAGATCCCCTCTCAGCCGACGTCTTTCAAGGGAAAACAACCCCAGCGTGTTCAATCTTTCCTCGTAAGACAGCCCTTCCATACCAGGCAGCATCCTGGTAAATCTCCTCTGCACTCTCTCCAAGGCCTCCTCATCCTTCCGGTAGTACAGCGACCAGAACTGGATGCAGTACTCCAAGTGAGGCCTAACCAACGTTCTATACACTTGCAACATCAGACTCCTACTCTTGTATTCTATACCCCTTCCTATGAAGGCTAACATACCATACGCTTTATTTATCACTTTTTCCACCTGTACTGACACCTTCAGAGACTTGTGAACCTGCACCCCCAGGTCTCTCTGCGTCTCTATACTCCAGATAGTTTTACCTTTTATCCTATAACTCCCCTCTACATTATTCCGGCCAAAATGCATCACCTCGCATTTATCCGGATTAAATTCCATTTGCAATCTATCTGCCCAATCTACCAACCTATCTATGTCCTGTTGTATTGCCTGGCACTGCTCCTCAGTACCCGCCAATCCAAGCATCTTAGTGTCATCAGCAAATTTGCTGATCACACCACCTACCCCCTCTTCCAAGTCATTTATATAAACCACAAATAGAAGAGGTCTTAGTACTGAGCCCTGTGGCACACCATTAGTGACAGACCTCCAGTTGGAAAATGAGCCTTCCACTACTACCCGCTGTCTCCTCCTCCCAAACCAGTTCTCAACCCATCTACATACCTGGCCCTGTATCCCATGCGCCTTCACCTTTTTTATCAGCCTACCATGGGGAACCTTGTCAAACGCCTTACTGACATCCATGTAGACGACATCAACGGCTTGTCCTTCATCAACCGTTTTTGTCACCTCTTCAAAAAATTCCACTAGGTTCGTAAGGCACGACCTCCCCTTAACGAAGCCATGCTGCGTATCCCTGATCAGATCGCAGCGCTCCAGATGTTCATACATCCTGTCCCTGAGAATCCTCTCCATTAGCTTACCTATAACTGAAGTCAAGCTCACCGGCCTATAGTTCCCTGGGTTATCCCTCTGACCCTTTTTAAAAACAGTACTACATTTGCTATCCTGTTCTATTTGCTATTTGATAGAATAGAATTTGCTATTCTATTAAGTCGCCTCCTGTCCTCTTCCGCTCTAAAAAAAGCCCCAGCTCCCTCAACTTTTCCTCATAAGACCTACCTTCCATACCAAGCAGCATCCCCCTGGTAAATCTCCTGTGCACTCTCTCCAATGCTTCCACATTCTTCTTATAGTTAGGCGACCAGAACTAAACACAATATTCCAAATGTGGTCTCACTAACATTTGGTATAGTTGCAGCATAAACCCCTGTTAATAAATGTTAACACACTATAACCCTTCTTCACAGCTCTATCCACTTGAATGGCAACCTTCAGAGATCTTTGGATATGAACCCCAAGATCCCTCTGTTCCTCCACATTCCTCAGAATCTTGCTGTTGACCCTGTAATCTGCATTCAAGTTTGTCCTACCAAAATGAATCACCTTGCACTTATGAGGTTAAACTCCATCTGCTACTTTTCGGCCCAGTTCTGCATCGTAAAAATGTCTCTTTGCAGCTTGCAAGAACCCTCCACCTCATTCACTACTCCACCAGTTTTACTGTCATCGGCAAATTTACTAACCCACCCTTAGCCCCCTCTTCCAAATCATTGAATGAACACCCATTGAATATGGAGGTGGACATGGGGGTAACAGTATCCATTGCAAGAATTTACAAGATTATTGGGCATCTCGTCACTCAAGTTGACAGATCCTAAGGCAAGATTAGCAACTTATACAGGAGAACCATTACGAGTGAAAGGGATCATGGTAACCCCAGTCACATACGGCAACAAACAGTTCATCTCCCATTGATAGTGGTGCAAGGACCAGAACCCAGCCTTTTGGGAAGGGACTGCTTGGATTGGCAGTAAATTTTCAAAATCGGCACTGATAATGTATGAAGTACCCAGAGGTTTGCCAGACTGGTCTTGGAAAAATAAAAGGAGTCAAGGCAAATATTTATGTAGACCCAGATGCTCAACCTAGATTTTTTAAGTTAAGACTATACATACTACAAACAAAAGTAGAGACTAAACTGAAGTGATTAAAAGAGCTAGGGATAACTCACCCCATGCAATTTTCCAAGTGGATTGCACCAGTCATCCTGGTGTTAAAGCTGGATAACACAATCTGCTTTTGTAGTGATTGTGAAATGATGCTGAACAGAGCATCTCGCTTAGACAAATAACTAAAGCTGTGATAGACAACTTCTATCCAAAATTATCCAGAAGCCAGATTTTCACAAAGCTAGATATGACTCATGTGTACCTCCAGTTAAAATTAGAAGTATCATCAAGAACGTTTATGATGATAAACACGCACAAGGGTTTATATTAAAAGACTTGTCTACCTTTTGGGGTATCATTGGTGTATGCCATATTACAAAGAGTAATGGAAGGCATATTGCAGGGAATACCCAGTGTGGCTGTTTACCAAGACAATAGTCTTATCACAGGAGTCACTGTAAAAGAACACCATGAAAATTTAGAGGAAGTCTTACAGTGATTTTCAGAGGCCAGAGTCAGAGAGAAAAGTTTTTAAGCAGCTAGGTAATGTACCTCAGATACAGAGTTGGCAAAGATGGCCTACACCCAGTTGAGGAGAAGGTAAGACTCATAAAAGAGACGCCACCAAAAATGAATACAACAATTAAAATCATTTCTGGGCATTGTAAATTATTATGGAAAGTTCTAAACTATCAAACATCATCCATCCTTCATAATTCTCCAAGAACTCATCTTTTTGGTAAAACTTATCTAAATGTCGTAGCAGGAGCTGTAACCCGTCTTCTTTATTTAGGGCATCTACAGTCCACTCCTTGTCTTGCTTCTGATCGGATGTGTTAAAGCAAAGGCCATACTTGCTTTTTTCTTGGTATTGTATGACAAGGGTCCACATTTCCATTTCTGTCTTTCATTTCCGATATGGTTCAGCATCTGAAAAGACAGGAACAATCAAATGACATCAGTTTACTTTTACCTTTTGCCATGATTGTATCCTGAGTCTGCAGCACTTCTTCAAAAACAAAGACCAAATTACGATGGGTTTTCTTTTGCTACCAATGTTCATTCAGCAGAACAAACTCATCAGATGTAGGCAATAAAATAAAACAAAAACTTACTCCAACCAGTAAATCAAAGAAAAAAGTTTAATAAAGAAACTTCATTATTCCAACACTTGAAGCCACACCCTAGGCCATCCAAGCTTCTCACAATACCTAGCTGCTTCTTATTTATACAGAGTCAGCTGACCTTCACAGCATGTTACTATTGGTCACATTATACCCGATCCAATGTTATCATTAGTTACATTCTAACAAATGATAACCACCAGGATGTTGACACCAACGGTAATGCCATTGAATGTCAATTTGGTTAGATCCTCTCTTGTTGGAGATAGACATTGTCTGACTCATACATGGCCCAAGCCTGGATATTGTCCAGGTTTTGCTGCATTTGGACATGTATTGCTTCAGTATCTGAGGAGTATTGGGTATCAATAAACATTGTGCAGAGTCAGGCAACATTCCCACTTTTAACCTGATGATTAAAAAGTCATTAATAAAGCAGTTGAACGTAGTTGGTTTAGGACACTATACTGAGGAATCCTTGCACTGATGTCCTGGATTGGTATGAAGGATGTTCAGCAACAAGTCCTTTATGCCAGATATTACTCTAAGCAGTGGAGGATTTTCTCCAATTCCCATTGACTCCAGTATTTCTCAGGATACTGTGAGTTCTCAAGATACTGTGTCTCAGGATAGTTTCAGGATACTGTGAGGCAACAGTGCTAATCACTATGCCACCATGCCAGCGGCATGGTTCAATTCCAGTCTTGAATCACTGCCTGTGTGGAGTCTGCACATTCTCCTCATGTTTGTGTGGGTTTCCTTCAGCTGTTCTAGTTTCCTCCCACACTCTAAAGATATCAGGGTCAGGTTGTTGGCCATGCTAAATTGACTGTAGTGTCAGTGGGATTAGCTGGGTAAATATGTGGGGTTACAGCAAAGGACCAGGTTGGGATTGTGGTCAGTGCAGACTCGATGGGCCGAATGGCCTCCTTCTGTACTGTAGAGATTCTATGATCCTTGATGCCGTACTTAGTCAAATGACTCTAAGTGTGCCAACTGCATTACATTATTGAGGCAGAAACTTGCTGGATTGATGAGTCTGTTACAATGACCACGCCCTGCTCACATACTGGGCACGATTGACACTTGATTGAACAGTCCTCCATCTCTCTGGTCTAGAACAAGGGCAGTCCTTGCATGGTCAGCAAGATACACTGAGATACCACTTCACTCTTCCCGTTATGGCCTTGACCTATTTATCCTCTCAAAAACACTCTTCCCCATTTTGGACCAAAGTACATTTACAACTCACACTGCCCTAGTCACATGTCAGTGTGCATCATTTGCTTTTCTCTGTGGCCCCTTATACACCAACCCATTCTACAACTGCTGTGATAGATATGAATTTGCCTTTGAATACCCCAAGAGCGATATGGTCTGCCTGCTTAGCAAAGTGCAGATTCCAAGGTGCCCCAAGTATTGCACTATGCACAGTATGTGAACAAATCTCAAAGTCATGAGTGAAATGCTAGTCAGCAGGTGCGCATTGCTTACATCCAGTTGTGAAACATGTTGGGCTCATTAGACACAGGCATCCCCTATTGATCCAGAATGGATGAGTGATTTCAGCAAACAGCCATTATGATGAGCATTGATCATATCCAAATATATTAACAGAGTGTTCCCAGTCAGGTGCAGACAATCACAACTTGTTTTCTCACTGATGTAAAACTGAATTTTTCACTGTTTGTGTGTTATCCATGGTGCCACAGTGGTTAGCATTGCTGCCTCAGTGCTAGGGATTCGGGTTCGCCAGCTTGGGTCATGATCTGTGCGGAGTTTGCATGTTCTCCTTGTGTTTACATAGGTTTTCTCTAGGTGCCGCAGTTTCCTCCCACAGTTCAAAAGGAATGTGACTGAACACATTGACGAAGGAAGGGCGGTGGACGTAGTGTACATGGACTTTAGTAAGGTGTTTGATAAGGTCCCACGTGCAAGGCTTCTGGAGAAGGTGAGAGGGCATGGGATCCAAGGGGCTTTGGCCGCGTGGATCCAGAACTGGCTTGCCGGCAGAAGGCAGAGAGTGGTTGTGGATGGGTCTTGTTCTGCATGGAGGTTGGTAACCAGTGGAGTGCCCCAGGGATCTGTTCTGGGACCCCTGCTGTTTGTCATTTTCATAAATGATCTGGATGAGGAAGTGGAGGGATGGGTTAGTAAGTTCGCTGACGATACAAAGGTCGGTGGTGTTGTGGATGGTCTGGAGGGATGCCAAAAGTTGCAGCGGGACATAGACAGGATGCAAGACTGGGCGGAGAAGTGGCAGATGGACTTCAACGTAGATAAATGTGTAGTGGTCCATTTTGGCAGGAATAATGGGATGAAGGAGTACAATATAAGGGGTAGGAGTCTTAGCTGTGTTGTAGAGCAGAAGGATCTCGGGGTCCGTGTCCATAGGACTCTTAAATCGGCCTCGCAGGTGGAGGAATTGGTCAAGAAGGCGTATGGTATACTGGCCTTCATTAATCGAGAAATAGAGTTTAGGAGTCAGGAGGTAATGATGCAGCTCTATAAGACTCTTGTCAGACCCAGTTGGAGTATTGTGCGCAGTTCTGGTCGCCTCATTATAGGAAGGATGTAGAGGCTATTGAGAGAGTTCAGAGGAGATTTACAAGGATGCTGCCTGGATTGGGAGGCAGGCCTTATGAAGATAGGTTGAGGGAGCTGAGACTCTTCTCACTGGAGAGACGTAGGTTGAGAAGCGACCTGATAGAGGTTTATAAAATGTTGAGAGGAATAGATAGGGTGGACTCTCAGAGACTATTTCCCCGAGCTGAAATGGTCACTATGAGAGGACACAGATTTAAGGGGCAGGGAAGCAAATACAAAGGAGATGTCAGGGGTAGGTTTTTCACTCAGAGGGTGGTGAGTGAATGGAACCGACTGCCGTCGGAGGTTGTTGAGGCAAACTCACTGGGGTCTTTAAGAGACTTCTGGATGAGTATATGGAAAAGAATAGGATAGGGGGTTATAGATAGGTCTGTGGATTGGTAGATGTGATTGGCGCAACTCGTGGGCCCAAGGGCCTGTTTGTGCTGTATTGTTCTATGTTCTATGAATGCTGGTTAGGTGCATTGGCCATGCTAAGTTCTCCCTTAGAATACAAACAGGCAGCAGAGTGTGGCTAACAGATTTTCACAATAATTTGATTGCAGTGTCAATGTGAGACTACTTGTGAAAATAATAAATGAATTTTTCTTTTGCTTCCATCTGCAGTGGGTGAGAGTAGAAAATCCTGTCTTTGAGTGCTATCAATTGAGCCATAATAGATACAAAAGTTACTGAAATTAAACCAGTTAGAATAAAATTCCTATTACAATCAAACTCCTCCATCATAAATTCTAGTTTACAATAAACCCATACTGCTAAAATAAGGTCTTATTTAACAAAATCCTTTCTCAGTAATACTCTGTAATAACAAAACCTGTTATAATGATATAATGGAATCATAATAAAAATTAAATTTTTATATATCTTGTTGTGTTTAATTGTATTCCAACATGCTACTTGATGTGGCAGTGTGGCCCTTTAAGAGGGTTGTTTGTGGGTGATACGATCCACAGCCCCACATCCCTTGTACCTGGCCTATCAGAAAGTATGAAACATCATGAAAACATGACATCTGTACATTCCAATTAACGTGACTATTTTGTTGAAAAATATGAATGGTGTGCTATTGGATGTGAGGATCAGGACTGTTGGGAATCTCACACACTCATGACAAGCACATTCAACAATTATGCATTTATATAGCATGCAGAAGTAGCTGTTTCCAATTTTCCTAATGATGTACCGCAATCTAACTTCAGGAAAACTCTCCACGGTACCTCCTGTGGCTTCTGTGCCTGAGATTGATAATTGGTGCTGAATCAGTAAGGTGTTTATTGGGGTAGTTTCTTAGTAATGTGATTATACTGGCATCCCTGCCAGTTGCCTATAAATATTGAGGATTTTGATTTGATTTGATTTACTGTTGTCATGTGTATTATTATTCAGTAAAAGGTTTTGTTTCATGTACACAGACAAAGCATGCCATTTATAGAGAAAGAAAGGGGAGAGTGTAGAATGTAGTGTTACAGTCATAGCTAGAGAAAGATCAACCTAATGCAAGGTAGGTCTATTCAAAAGTTTGATGGCAGCAGGGAACAAGCTGTTGTTGAGTCAATTGGTTTGTGACCTCACACTTCTGTATCTTTTTCCTGATGGAAGAAGGTGTAAAAGAGAATGTCTGAGGTTTGTGGGGTCCTTGATTATGTTGGCCGCTTTTCCAAGGCAGTGGAAAGTATAGATAGAGTCAGTGGATGGGAGGCTAGTTTACATGATTGATTGGGCTACATTCACGACCTTTTGTAGTTCCTTGTGGTCTTGGGCAGGACAGGAACCAAGCTGTGGTACATCCAGAAAGAATGCTTTTTATGGTGCATATCCATAAAAGTTGGTGAGAGTTGTAGTGGACATGCCAAATTTCCTTAGTCTCCTGAGAAAGTAGAGGTGTTGGTGGATTTTCTTAATTATAGCATCAGCATGGAGGAATCAGGACAGGTCATTGGTGATCTGGATAATTAGAAACCTGAGGCTCGTGACCAATTGCACTTATTGTGATCATGATGAGTTGAAGAATGGTTGGAATAAGCTACTACTTCTAACAGAGAGAAAAAAAAGAGCAAAAAGTGGACAGAGACAAACACTGAGCAGAAATGAGAATAATGGGATTGATGTGGGAGGACAGAAAGAATCAAGTTACCAAGCCTCTAGGATCCTCCTGAAAAATTCAGGAATTAAAGCTTCATTGCCTGGAAGCAGCTACAAAAACCATTGTGGCATTAACACAAAAAGGTGTCTTCTTCATTATCTATTCATCAGCTAGGTAAATATTGCTGTTGGAAGATAATGGCTGTTTAACTGGGTGAGATGGTGGAGATCAGATGGCACATGATGTAAGATACAGCTAGTCAGATCTGGCCTATACTTCGAGTGATTGGTTCACAAGCAGCCTCTGTCCTTCCTGTTCCAGGAAGCTTTTCATCAAAACAAATACAGGAAAACAATTTGTACCACTTTTTGGAAATTACAGATCAGTTAACATTTTAAATGTAGCTCTTTTATCAGAAGTTGCCAAAACTGACTTGTCTGTTTCTTCTCCTTAGATTAGGTTAGGTTGATTGGCCATGCTAAAATTGCCCCTTAGTATCCTAAGATGCGTAAATTAGAGGGATTAGTGGGTAAATATGTAGGGATATAGTGAGTAGGGCCTAGGTGGGATTGTAGTCAGTGCGGACTCAATGCGCCAAAATAGTCTCTTTCTGCATTGTAGGGTTTCTATGATTCTCTGAGATACTTATTTCACTTTAATTTTAACAGCTATCAACTTCCCCTTTTGCTCATTTAAACAGAGGCCTCCAAAAACATCTCCGCTTCTCTGTATGATAACAATCAATGGTATAATGACATCTGCTGCCAGACCATGCAACGAGATTTGCATATCCAAAAAGACTGGCTCACAAGGCAGGGCCAGTACTGCCCACTGCTGGTAGTTTCCATCCACATTACATGACATGTTCATGCTGCTAGCTCATTACCCTCACTCAGGCAGCAGCCAATGCTATCAGCTGATGAATCAAGCAGGCTTAGGACCTGGGAAAGGGATGCAGAATGCCACAGGTGCCATTCTCTGCAGGGCAAGATCGCACGTTAGCTTCACTGCACAGTACTTGTGCTGACTTTGGTTCCAGTCTATCAAAAAGACTGATGGGTACAGCAAGGAATATTAGAGGGGTATGATCTGAGAGAGCATGAGTGGCATTGAAAGAGAACCTAGAAGGAAGTGTAAGTTTAGGGATGTGATGAGTGGAGAAGCAATTAAGTGGTTGATCTCAACCATAGTGGCAGAGATGTATTGAAAGAGGACAGACTGTACATAACTATGATGCCTTTTGTGTTTGAATAGTTACCCAACATGCTTGATTTAGCTTCACACTTGAAGAACGGCATAATGGGACCTACAATGAAAATCCTTGATTTAGTTGGAGCAGTGTTCCAGGGAAGAAGGGAGAAAATACTTAGCTAATAAATGAACAACCTTTCTTATGTATCAGATAATGATATCACCAATACCACCTTCTCAAGAGCAATGATGTATAGAACATAGAACATAGAACAATACAGCACAAACAGGCCCTTTGGCCCACGAGTTGCGCCGATCACATCTACCAATCCACAGACCTATCTATAACCCCCTATCCTATTCTTCTCCATATACTCATCCAGAAGTCTCTTAAAAGACCCCAGTGAGTTTGCCTCAACAACCTCCAACGACAGTCAGTTCCATTCACTTACCACCCTCTGAGTGAAAAACCTACCCCTGACATCTCCTTTGTATTTGCTTCCCTGCACCTTAAATCTGTGTCCTCTCGTAGTGACCATTTCAGCTTGGGGAAATAGTCTCTGAGAGTCCACCCTATCTATCCCTCTCACCATTTTATAAACCTCTATCAGGTCGCCTCTCAACCTACGTCTCTCCAGTGAGAAGAGTCCCAGCTCCCTCAACCTATCTTTATAAGGCCTGCCTCCCAATCCAGGCAGCACCCTTGTAAATCTCTGAACTCTCTCAATAGCCTCTACATCCTTCCTATAATGAGGCGACCAGAACTGCACACAATATTCCAAGTGGGGTCTGACAAGAGTCTTATAGAGCTGCATCATTACATGACAGTTACAACCAGAAGGAGGCCATTCAGTCCACCACATCTATACATCTGTGTTGATGAACAGAGGGATCTTGGTGTATTTGTGCATAGATCCCTGAAAGTAGGCAGTCAAGTCGATAAAGTTGTTAAGAAGGCATATGGAGTCTGAGTTTTTATTGGTAGGGGTATTGAATTTCGGAGCCGCAACGTCATGTTGCAACTGTACAAAACTCTAGTGCAGCCGCACTTGGAGTATTGTGTGCAGTTCTGGTCCCCACATTATATGAAAGATGTGGAGGCATTGGAGAGGGTACAGAGGAGGTTTACCAGGATGTTGCCTGGTATGGAGGGCAGGTCTTATGAAGAGAGGCTGAGGGATTTGAGGTTGTTTTCGTTAGAAAGGAGGCGGCTAAGAGGGGACCTAATCGAAACATATAAGATGATTAGAGGTTTAGATAGGGTGGACAGTGATAGCCTTTTTCCTAGGATGGAGAAAGCTAGCACGAGGGGACACAGCTTTAAATTAAGGGGTGATAGTTATAGGACGGGTATCAGAGGTAGGTTCTTTACCCAAAGGGTGGTTCGGGAGTGGAATGCCCTGCTTGCGGCAGTTGTAGATGCACCAAGTTTGGTGGCGTTTAAGAGGTCAGTTGATAAGTATATGGAAGAGAAGGGAATGGTTTGGTTTGGAGGATCATTGCTTTTTATATTGGTTGGCGCAACATCGAAGGCCGAAGGGCCTGTTCTGTGCTGTAATGTTCTATGATCTATGTTCTATGTTCTACGTTCTATACTAGCTCTCTGAAGGAGCAATAAATGCTGGCCAATCAGCTATGCCCATTTCCTGTGAATGAATTAAAAAAATACCTGTAACTTGCTGACACCAGATATTCTCCCCGTACAGTACGTCACAGTGCTGCAATGTTTTGGAGCTTATTAGATGCTTTTCTCACTTCTCAACCATCTTGCTAATTACCAGGTTCAGGGTTAATGTTCAGACTCAGTGCTTTACTTATTCGTTCAGAAATTTCAGCAACTGCATAGCAAAACTTCCAGAAACTTTGCTTGAAAGGAGGCGATCACAGTGATATATTGTGAGTGGGAAATGCAGAGCCCGTTGGGTGAGGGAATTTATCCTGAAGCAGCGCAATGTCTCTCCAAGAAATGTGAGCATGCTTGAGGTTCTATCTGTACAATGCAGCCTTTTGCTCTGAAATTCCCTCCCTAAACATCTCCACCTAGGTAATTCTTTTTTCAGATCACCCTTGACACCTATGACTTTGATCAAGCTTTTGGTCGCCTATCCTATGTCTCCCTATGTTACCCAGTGTCAAAATTTGCTTGATAATGCTGCAGTAAAGTAGTCTGGAATACTTTATTACATTAAAGATGGTTCAAAAATATAAGTTTTTGTTCTCCTCACTTTGGTTCAGTTTAGCATCACCAAGAGCTGTGAATGTTTCCATACTCATTGGCCCAGTGTGAGTGAGATATTGCACGCTGACATTCAGTGATAAGGACTGGAAGCAGTTACGTGTATCATATATTCGCTGTTATCTGCTAACCAGTTGTTTCTGTCCTGTAATAATGCTTTTCTTCTGTTGAAATACATGTTCTTTGTTATGCAGCACTGGCAGATTTTCACATTGCATGACCCTGAATATTCCCAAGTTTTCTCCAACATGCTGATGTCCTGTTCTTCAAATCTTTGTGTCATGTTATTCCCAAATGTTTTCAGCATTCTATCTTTCAGACTGAGTTATTAAACTGAGTTCGCTCAATAATATTTAATGTAGTCTGCCACTAAGCTGGATGTAAAAGATCAGCTGGAGTGTTGGACACGATGGGGAAAAAGTACATCTTGCCACCTTCACAGCCATCCTACGTTCCTCAGTGGTATCAATCTCCAAATCTCCACACTCATTAGCAAAGGGTATGGGAGTGAGAGTGAATGCATGTGAAATTAAATTTGTGATTAAGTGAAAATGTGTGAGAGAGTGAATGAAGCAAGACTAGCTGTGAAATCTTACCAAAAAATGGTAAGATTTATTGCAGTGTTGCTTGTGGTGCAAACAAATAGTGTGTTCTCAGACCGAATCTTATGCCTCATTAGCAATAATTTCAATGTAGAAATTGCATGATGCACTTGCAGCATGTTCCATCTGATTCACCCATCTTGCAGCAACCTAACTGCTGCAAGCACAGGGAAGTTCCATATAAATGGCTCCCCAGCACTTGTCACCCCACAACAACTGCAGGGGATGACAGTCAAGAAGTCTGGACCACATTTTTCAGAGGAGGCCCTCACAAGGATGCTGGATGGACTGGTGCAGACTGGGACACACTCTATCCCTGCTCCAGGAGACAGCCTTCCAGCAAGGTCACCTCTCCCACCTAGGATGCAGGGGCAGCACACTCCAGAAAAGGATGCAGCAGTAGCGTCAGAAGGAAATGAATGATCTTTGTTCCACCAGATAACTGAACCACCCCCAGTCTCCCACTTTCTCTCACTCAGCCACTCTTGGCCTTTTCCAACATTGGACACCATGTTCCCCCCAGTAGTTGTTATGCTCCTCCACTGCAGCTCGAACCCAAATCCCATGTCTGCCACACTTCATCACAATCCTTAAATGTCAACACTCCTACCTGCACTCTCCATATCTGTGTCATTGTAGGACAAACTCAATTACAACATGCGTGAGTGAATGCAGCCAATCATGCTGAAGTTGAAAACCTTCACACACTTCAAGGAGCGAGTCCTTAAGCTGGCCAGGAGGAGGAAGAGTGTACCTGCGCTGTTGGTGAAATGGGGACAGCAGAGAAACATGAGAATCCTCAAAACATATGCCTCAAGTGTGTAATCAATGTTCCGTCCATATCCAGAGTAATGCAGTGACGTTTTCTCCTGGCCCCAGAAGGCCGAGGAGCAGAATAGGACAAACCATCTTCACAAACCTGGACCCATTGAACTTGAGCAGCTCTGAGGAGGAATACTCCAACCCCACCGTTGGAAGAGATGTCACAGCTGTCACCCACACCTGGCACCACCACAGATATATCTCGGTGGGATCACAAAGTAGACATGCTTCTGGGTCACTTGCTGGTGAGTATCTCACAGTTGAAGATCCACAGCGGGTGGAGGCAGTGAAGTCCCATGGAACTGGCACTCAGGGGGGATGCTGGAGCCCAGGATTCTGCTGAACCCCAGGGTCCATAGCTGCTGGAGCTGCAAAGAATAGCAACCCTCCTCAGAGTGCAAGGCTGTCTGGAGGAGTCCCATTGCCTTCTTTCCAGACAGTGCCATCACTGCAGCACAACAAAGCCAATACTGTGAGGGTGGCATCTATAGACCTTTGCACAAGATAAGCATTCCATTGGCATGGAGATTTCCACACTGTGGATCAGCTCATGACGTCCATGTTAGAGGTGTGAGCTCCATGGTGCTGGGCTTCAAGTGCATGGTACAGGCACTGGTGAGAACCCACGAGTGTCAGCGCCAACAATTCTGGATCTCACTCCAGCTGCATAGGGACCTACCAGAAATGTGAAGGGAAGAGGAGTATAACCCAGAGCCCTTCAGCCAGGGAACCCTGGGCATCTCCAAACCATTTGGCACACTGTGTTCGACATATCTCCATCTAGCACCTGACACCGAGGAGGGCAGTAGTCAACATGTATTGCCCAAAAGCAGACCAGGACCTTCCAGGTTCCAGCTCTCCAGAGGACCTCTGCTAAGGTCATTTCAGGCAAAAGGATGTAGAAGTCAGCAAGCCATCTGAACTTCAGCTGTGAATCCTGGGGATATACATTGACATAGTGTTTGGGTGAGGAAGATTAAGAAACCATAGGCATGGGTGAATATAGGCACTTTGTATTGAATGTTTGGCATTGAGTGTCATTTCATTCACCCATAGAGCCTCATCCTGTTGATTCACACCACCACTGACTTCAGGAAGCCTGAAGAAGAACATGCCCCTGTCTATATCAATGGGGATGAAGTAGAAAGGGTCAAGAGCTTCAAGTTTTTAGGTAGCCAGTTCATCAACAACCTGTCCTGGTCCCCCCATGCCGAATCTATAGTTAAGAAAGCTCACCAATGCCTCTACTTCCTTAGAAGACTAAGGAAATTTGGCATGTCAACTACAACTCACACCAACTTTTACAGATGCACCATAGAAAGCATTCTTTCTGGTTGTATTACAGCTTGGTATGGCTCCTCTCTGCCCAAGACTGCAAGAAACTACAAAAGATTGTGAATGTAGTCCAATCCATCATGCAAACCAGCCTCCTATCCACTGACTTTGTCTACAATACCCACTGCCTTGGGTAGCATAATTAAGGACCCCATGCATCCAGGCTATTCTCTCTTCCACTTTTTTCCTTTGGGAAAAAGATACTGAAGTCTGAGGTCATGGATCAAATGATTCAAAAACAGCTTCCTTCCTGCTGCTGTCAGACTTTTGAATGGATTTACTTTGCATTAAGTTGATCTTTCTCTATACCTGAGCTATGACTATAAAAGTAGAGTCTGCAGTCTTTCGTTTCCTTCTCTATGAACAGTATGCTTTGTCTGTACAGCGTATGACTGTAATAGTACATTCTGCATTCTCTCATTTCCTTCTCTATGGATAGTGTGCTTTGTCTGTATAGCATGCAAGGAACAATACTTTTTACTGTATGTTAATACATGTGACAATAATAAATCAAATGCTAACCCAGAGCCTCATCCCTGCGGAGTGTGAGGATGGCAGTGTTATATGCCTCCACCACCAGTGATCAGTAAGGAGGCTCTACTGCCTGCACCTACACCCTCATACCAGAGCCCATCTCCCAACTTCCATTCATGAAAGGGTGAACTCCTCTCAACCACTCCCGCCTCAAAGCTCACCCTTCTCATATCTAACTGTATCTTCTGGTGATTGAGGCCAAGGGCTGTGAAGGTGCTGCCAGGCTAAGTTGTTACATGTATAACATGAGCCCATGCTGCCCTGGAATGATCCACTCAAACAGAGCAGCAGAGCAGCTTTGAGTTTAATGGTCCCAGGCAGTGTGGCCATGTAGTGCCAATTCTTGCAGAGTGGCCCACCATCCTCCAGAACAGAAGCAGCCTTTTATAACACTGCGTCTCTGACATCTGTAGGTGACCGATGCCAGAATACCTTCAGCTGGTACCTGTACATATTTGGTGCTGCTCCTGGAATATTGACAGACCCAATCTCTCCCTCCTCCACAGGCACTGGTCCTGGTATGACAGAGTCCCTGCCGCCGTTCTGTGGCAGTAAGCAGGATAGCTAATTCTACAGGCTTCATGATCCTCCAGACCACTGTAAAGAAGAGAAAAAATGAGCCTGTTCCCAGTCAACTCAAGCAGGATGCAGCATGTAAACCCACCAGGGTCTCAGTGGCACCAAATGCCCACATTCCCCACTTCCGCAAGCACCACCCCATAGGAATATAAGAACTTGGAGCAGGGGTAATGCATTTAGCCCCTCAAGCTTGCACAGCAATTCAATAAGATCATGGCCCCAATTGCACATTTTTCTTAACCTGCCTCCCTAGCTGGTCAGGAATCTATCTATTTTGTATCTCTCCCCTCTCATCTTAAACCTATGCCCTCTAGTTTTAGACTCCATACCTTTGGGAAAAGATATTGACTGACTACCTTGTCTATGCCCCTCATTATTTTATAGACCTCTATAAGATCATTCCTCAGCCTCCTACATTCCAAAGAGAAAAGACCCAGTCTATTCTGCCTCTCCTTATAACTCAATCCATCAAGTCCGGTAGCATCCTAGTAAATCTTTTGTGCACTCTTTCTAGTTTAATAATATCCTTTCTATAATAGGGTGACAACAATTGCAAATGTGGCCTTACAAATGTCTTGTACAACTTCAACAAGACATCCCAATTCTTGTATTCAATGTTCTGACCAGTGAAACCAAGCATGCCAAATGTCTTCTTCATCACTCTGTCTACCTGTGACTCCACTTTCAAGGAGCTATGTACCCCTAGATCTCTTTGTTCTGTAACTCTCGCCAATGCCCTACTATTAACTAAATCCTGCCCTGGTTCAATTAACCAAAATGTATTACCTCGCATTTGTCTAAATTAAACTCCATCTGCCATTCGTCAGCCCACTGGCCCAATTGATCAAGATCCTGCTGCAATTGGAGATAACCATCTTCACTGTCCACCATGGTAACAATCTTGGTGTCATCTATAAACTTACTAACCCATGACCACTATATTCTTATCCATATCGTTATTATAAAGTCCCTCCCTTTTACTTCCTGAGTCTTAAGTATTTCTGGGATATGATTTGTATCCTCGATAGTGAAGACAGATGCAAAATATTGGTTCAATTCATCCGCCATTTCTATATTTTCCATTATTAAGTCTCCACTGTTCTCCTCTAGAGGATCAATGCTTACATCTCTTATTCTCTTCCTTTTTAAATAACAGTAGAAACTGTTTTTATATTTTTAGCTAGCTTTATCTCATACTCTTATTTCTCCCTCTCTATCAGTCCTTCAGTCTTTTCTTGCTGTTCTTTAGTTTCTGTCCAATCTTTCTAACTGCTGCTCATCTTTGAAAGAAAAACATAATTCTACAATTTGATAAACCACAGATTCTTCCTTTAGTGTACTTCTTTCTCATCAGAATGTATATTTGAGTATTCTGACACATATCCTTAAATGTCTATCATTATATCTCCATTAATTCATCTCTTAACCTGATTTGCCTGTTCACTTTAGACAGCTCTGTCTTCATGCCCACATAATTGCCCATATTTAAATTTAAAACATTAGTCTTAGATCTACTCCTCTTTCAATCAAATGGAATGGCAAGTTCAATCATATTATGAATGTTTCCACTATCAGGTCATTAATTAATCCTTTTTCATTGCACTTAATGAGATCCAGAATAGCCTGCTCTCTGGTTGGGACTGAAACATGGTATTCTGGGAAACTATTCTGAAACTGCTCTATAACTCATCATCCAGATTACCTTTGTCAATCTATTTAATCATCAATGATTATTGTCATCCCTTTCTCAAAAGACCCCATTATTTCTTCTTGTGTACTCTGACCTTACCGCAAGTGACTTTTTGTCTTTATTACCTGACTCACTTGATGAAGGAGCAGTGCTCTGAAAGTTTGTGCTACCAAATAATCCTGTTGGGCTTTAACCTGGTGTTATGAGACTATTTCTCTTTTATCCTACAGTTATTTCGGTCCATCTTGTTGTCCAACAAATGGCATACACGCGAAGGGTCATGAGAGGGCTGCTGTTGGATTTTTTTGAGAGTAGCCTATTGCTTCATGTCGTTAGTGTATGCTTAAACTGGACCAGTTGATAGGCAACACGACAGCTCAGTGACTATCACTATTGCTGTGCAGATACAGGGATTTGGGCCAGTATCTGTGGGAGTTTGCACATTCTCCCTGTGCTTGCATGGGTTTTCTCCGGGTGCTCCGGTTTCCTCTCACACCCCAAAGATGTGCTCTTAGGCTGATTGGTGAAACAAATTGTCCCTAAATTGTCTCCCCAAATTGCCTCCAATGCAGATTTCTGTAAACATAGACAAGGGTCAGGGGTGGAAGTGGGAACGTTAAAATGGCAGCATAGGCTTGTTGGGCCGAAGGGCCTGTTTCCCGTGCTGTTTTGTTCTTTGTTCTTCTTTTGCTCTTACTATGCTTAGCCCAATCCAACGCCAGCATCTCCATATCATCTTCATTATTTCTCATCATTACCCAAACTGATTCTACATCTTGATCTCTAAAGCTAAGGTCATCTCTGTCTATTGAACCAATAAGAATTTAGCAACACCAATTATTAATCCAACCGATTTATTTGATAGTAAAAAAGCGAGCTTTCAACACTCTTGTGTCTTCCTCAGGCAAGTGCAGTGTTCTGGTCTGACCAGAACACTGCACTTGCCTGAGGAAGACACAAGAGTGTTGAAAGCTCGCTTTTTTACTATCAAATAAATCGGTTGGATTAATAATTGGTGTTGCTAAATTCTTACTGAGTTCTTACCACCCCAATCCAACGCCGGCATCTTTACATATTGAACCAATGTCATCCTTAATCTACCACTCCTTACTAAATGTCAAGTACTCTTGAATATTCAGTTCCTGGACTTTATAATCCTGAAGCCATGTCTTTAAAATGGCCATCAGATCATGTACATTTATTTTTTTTTCTGCTATGAATTCATCAGTTTTGTTGGTTAGTCACTAGAAACTTGAAGTATAGTATAAAGTCAGCGTAGACCTCAACTTTATACTTCTAATTTTGACATTAAGATGATATTGCACTAGGTATGATTCAGAAGCTTTTATCAAAACAGAATTTATTTCAGAACACAGAATATAACAAAAAATTGCACAACTTTTATGAAATAAAATACTTAAACATGACAAATTATAATAGTTAACCACTAGCTATCTCTGTAAGCAATTGTAAGCAGCATCCCATAAATATAAATCCCTTTGTGAGAACCAGTTAGCTCCAAGATAAGCTTCTGCGGCATTGTAGCACAGTGATTAGCACTGCTGCTTCACAGCCCCAGTTAACCTGGGTTTGATTCCTGGCTGGGTCACTATCTGTATGGAGTTTGAACATTCTCCTTGTGTCTGCCTGGGTTTCCTCTGGCTGCTCTGGTTTCTTCTCACAGTCCAAAGATATGTGGGTTAGATTGATTGACCATGCTAAGTATTGCCCCTTAGTGTCCTGAGATGTGTAGGTTAGAGGGATTAGTAGGTAAAATATGTAAGGATGTAGGGGTAGAGCCTAGGTGGGATTGTGTTTAGTGCATATTCGATGTACTATAGGGTTTCTGTATTATAGGGTTTCTATTCTATGATCTCTACTAGATTTCCAGCTTTTTAACATCTCTGGATGGAAACCCAGACAGCAGTTTGCAGAGAAGACTATATCCTCAGGCAGCAGAACTTTAGAGAGGTAAACCTAGTCTCTTGCACTCCTAGTCTCTAAACTTCAGACACAGAAAGGGATACCTTTCTCTGCAGCTTTCAAAATAGCAACATCTTAAAGAAAGAGACATACTTTCTGGCAGATTCCAGTCTCCAACTTCTGAGAGGACAAAAGAGAAATGCTGCTGTTTAACAACTAAAAGCAGCATCTGAGTTGATTCTTCTGTGTAAGCCTAGCTCCACCCAGTCATATGATCTTACCCATCAATCAACCTAAACAAGTACTAGTCAGCAAAATCCTAAAAAAGTCACTATGAACAATAGAAGAGTATTAGTTAAGATTAACACAAACATTCTAACAATTAGGAATAATTAAGCTGCTGCAGGAACAATATCGGTTATAGATGCAGCAGCACTGACGATTAAAAAAAACTGCTAAAGTACACCCTGCACAAGAAACATGACTCAAATACATTTGTTAAAGACACAGTATCATTATAGTTATGTATGTTATGAGCATTAAGATACAGAGCCTTTTGTTTTGCCTTTTTTTTTGGTAACCTCCAGCCTTTTCAGCTGGTGCATTCTTATGGTTGCACAATCTGTCCCTTTCTGCCATGCTCTGTTAATTTTCCTTATTCAAACCTTGTTCCTTTGTCTTGTAGCATCTTTATTTAATTGATAACATTTGTTCCTTTTCCCCATAATTTAATTTCAAATCTACGCTATCATCCTAGTTAAAAAAAACTTGAAAATTCATCTTAGTACAGTTCGGATAGACACCTTCTCAATATTGCAGCTCCTATTTTCCCAGTGCTCCTTAAATGGAAATCTATTTCTTCCACATCAATCTTTCAGCCACTCATTTTGCCTGCATAGAATAGTGTCTATCGATCAGGCTATCCCCAACTATTCCCAAGCGTTATACCCAATTAAATGGCTTTCTATACCATGGTGCCATAGTTTACTCAGCTACCATTTTCATACATGCAGGCTGCAAGAACCACAAATCTGTTCAATAATTGCAATAACACCTTCAGGGTCTCCATACTTGCCCCAATTGCAGTGACATCCTCCCATGCCTGAACATTACACTGATGAAATTGTGACTACCTTCTAATACGTCACAGTGTTTGCAGCTTGGCTTCCAGCTCAGTGACTCTGACCTGAAGCTCTTCAAGCCACAGACAGTTATTGCACATGTGTTTGTCCTGGGTAGCCCAGGTATCCAGGAAAAACCATATTCAGTTTTCACAACACACGTCCTGATATTTTTATTCTACATTAATTAGTTTACAACCACTGCCTCTCCCATTAATATTTAGTACAATATAAATCTTATTACAACTAAAACTTTATAATTACTGATAAATTAGACATATTCAAAACATAATTGAGTAAAATATTCACCAACACATCATTTCTATTTTTCAGTGATGTCGCACTTTGATTTCTCTCAGATTGTGACCATTTTGCTCTGGAGTCACAGACTAGACTATACAACTGTGCAACTGTACAAAACTCTAGTGCAGCTGCACTTGGAGTATTGTGTGCAGTTCTGGTCCCCACATTATAAGAAAGATGTGGAGGCATTGGAGAGGGTACAGAGGAGGTTTACCAGGATGTTGCCTGGTATGGAGGGCAGGTCTTATGAAGAGAGGCTGAGGGATTTGAGGTTGTTTTCGTTAGAAAGGAGGCGGCTAAGAGGGGACCTATCGAAACATACAAGATGACTAGAGGTTTAGATAGGGGGGACAGTGATAGCCTTTTTCCTAGGATGGAGAAAGCTAGCACGAGGGGACACAGCTTTAAATTACGGGGTGATAGTTATAGGACGGATATCAGAGGTAGGTTCTTTACCCAAAGGGTGGTTCGGGAGTGGAATGCCCTGCCTGCAGCAGTTGTAGATGCGCCAAGTTTGGTGGCATTTAAGAGGTTAGTTGATAAGTATATGGAAGAGAAGGGAATGGTTTGGTTTGGAGGGGCATTGCTTTTTATATTGGTCGGCGCAACATCGAGGGCCGAAGGGCCTGTTCTGTGCTGTAATGTTCTATGTTCTATGTTCTAGACTAGATTGGGTAGCTCTTCTGGACACAAGTAACTGCCTCTGGATCTTCTAGGTTGCGATGACTGTCTCCAAGTCCTCCTTCTGCTTGGTGTCTGTTGGAAACGCACAGTATGTCTGCCATCTGTGCAGAGAAAAAAACAGAGGTCAGTGAGCTTGCATCAGAACTAGGGCAGATCATGGATCTGAAGCATTGAATATGTCAGATGCTGCCTGGCTTAGAGTATTTTCAGTATTTTGTTTATATTTCAGATCTCTGCAGCACTTTGCTCTCCTGTTATATTCTCCATGGTAGGCATTTGCAAGAGTGGTTAGTTTCAATTCAAAATTAGAAAATGTTTATCACTCAAGGTAGATTGTAAACTTGCTGATAGTAAAGCCCACTTGTGTAGTAGAAATAGAACATCATTGCAAGTGACTAGTGTTGCTGAATGGTCAACAATTTAACTTTTAATATACTTAAAGATCTTGAATCAAGCAAACTTGATTTTTTTTTGCCATGCTGGCATTTCTTGTGGCCAGTGGCATGGAATTCGTCAAGGACAGAAGGTGTCAACTTTAACAGTTTGTCCTTGCCAGGGCAAGGTTGTGTACAGGCAGGTTCTGTACAGACTTTTGGAGACAATGTTCCTTATCTGGGCATTAGAATGTAAACAATATACACTTAAGAAGCCTACGTATGATGGGGTCTGGAGTGACTAATGCCATTATTCTGCCTGTTCTTGATGGGCCGAATTGAACAATGCAAATGGGGTTTCTGATCCATTCATTAGCTGGATGACAGAGAAACTTCTGGAAGCAAATGGAGAACTGTGGATAAAGAGAATTGTGGACAAAAATTGTGGATATCATATGATAACTCAAAGCTGTATCCTGAAGGATGTTTCAGAGAACAAGAAGATGGATTCTACATTCAGGATATTTCTTAGTCAAGATTTTCTTAAACTCCGTTTTCAGTTAAATAGTTAAAGTTGATGTTCAGTTAGTGTTAAATTTCAGTAAAGACTAAACGAATTGCAACTGTTCATGTTTGAGTTGGTATGAAAAGAGTTAAATAAAGAAATAATTGAAATATTGTCCTTGTTTGTCTCATAAACTGGAATGCTTGGCAGGTGTTTAAATTAAAAGCTGGAAAACAATAGTTTGATGCTAATTTACTTGAAGTTTTGCCATTTTTAAAACTTGTAACTGAAACCAGGAGTTATGTGCCAATAAAATATATCATTGTTAGCTCAAGATATTTGAATTTGTACATCAAATTGTGAGATTCAAGGATTTCCAACTTTGCTGTCAAGATATCAGTAGGGCCAGAAACAATAAGGAGCTGGTTGCATAATACAAACAAGTAACTTGTGTGAGATTGTCCAACCAAACTGTGATTGTGAATTGTGTTTTTACAATAAAGCCCACTTGTGTTTTTAATGGTCTTGATAAATAGAGGTATGGAGCACAAGCACCAAGTTTTATTCAGCTTATATAAAAAAGTATGATCCCATTGTGACTATGGACATCTGGATAGGAGGGGGGTGGATTAAATATCAGTGCTGTGACAAAGGGCCTGGAACAAGGAGAAGCATAGTTTCAGGGTGCATAGTTTCTTGTCCTTGACCTAATCTTGGCTTATATTTATCCCTCAACCAACATCAATTAAAATAAAGCTGCTTATCTGATCATTTATTTTATTGCTCTTTGAAGGGAGCTTGTGTAGAAATTTGCCACCACTCTTCCCCAAATTATGACATGTCAAAAAGTACTTTGCCTGCTTTAAAGCAATTCCTTCAAAATAGTCCCACACAATCTTTTGCATCCACCTTTCTGGGCAGATTACATCAAATACACGGAGGAAATGCAAGTTGTTGTTCCAAAATTCTTCTGGTTGGCAGCCGATCTTAAGCTCATCCGAAACTCTTGCTGTCACTGTCCTAATTCACATCTACTACTGTTAACCACCCAACATTCACTGAACACCTCTTGTGCTCATTACCAGTTGAAAAATACCTCACTAGTAGAGATTAATTGACAAGTTTACTTTTGAAGAAGATTTTGATATATTTTGGGAGACTTTCAACAGATGCTTTCACTGTCACTAGATCAAAATTCTGGAACTCTGTTCCTAACAGCAGCGTGTGTCTACCTGCACTATAAAGGCAGCAGCAGAGCAAGATGGCACCTCACCGTCACATCCTTATGGGCAATTATGGTTGTGTCAGTGAAACTCACTTTCCATGAACAAATTAAAAAATCCAGAAATTCTCTGAAAACTTACCAAAGGAGAATGTGATGCGATCTTATTTCATTGGATGCCTTGTGAGAGCTACCAGGAAAAGTACTGGTTGGACATGGAGATCTTGAGTGGTTCCACCTCGTCGGGAGAAGGAGTGGAAGAAGGACATGAAACCAATCAGAGCAACACCAGCTGCTGGATGATAGAAAGGATAGGAGGCCAAAGTGGGAAACAGATTCATGGTGATTTACTACATGTGCCACGATCTGGTGATCAAGAGAAGTACAATGTTATTATCAAAATTTAGGACCCACAACTATTTGAAGATCGCTATTTGAAGTTGTTCTCAACTCTCAGGCTTTAGAGCACCGTATATACATGCGCTTTCATGTCTGAGAATCCCTCAGGCAATTGTCCATTTGCACTCAATCCTTTCAATACTTGGCCCACAACACAAAAAAATCACCACTTCCAAGAAAATCTAAGTATACATCCCCATTCCATGGCACCTTCCCTTATAATCACAGAAGATGCATCATCTTCCTCTATCTCCCAAGTCCCCAAACACTTCTTTCAGGTTAAGTAGCATTCAATTTATACTTCCTTCAATTTGGCCTATTGTATTCACTGCTCCAAATGTGATCTCCTCTATATTGGGAACTGGGTGACTGCTTCATGGAACAATTTGCTCAGCCTGCACACATGTCCCCAACCTTCCTGTTGCTTGTCATTGCATTTCAGCAATTTGCACTCATATCCATGTGAGTCCTTGGCCTGTGGCATTGCACCAGTGGTAGAGGCCAATGCAAGTTGGAGTTGTCTTCCAGTTGCACCCATACATGCACTAACACAGTATTCTGCTTTTCCTAATTATTGTAATCGCCCTTAATTAGAGCAAAAGCAAACAATGAAATTATGAAATTAATAACAAATATTCAATATGAATAACAAATACTACTTACCAAAGTGTTTAACTTAATGGGCTCCCTGGTGTGCTCTTACAACTCTGTTATTTATATGGAATTCAGTCCAATCGCAGCACCAAGTGAGGAAGATGGCTTTGATAATCTGAAGAGGGCAGATCAGATATTCTCCTGTGACAGCCACCATGACTTGTGGGCTGTTATAGCCCTACCTCAGATTGCAGCATCTTAACATCGGTATTTAATCAGGCAGGAGGGTAACAAGTGGGGTCCTCACTGCTTTTCCACTTCCACCCCTATTCTGTGGCAGAAAACCATGTGGATGGCCTTCCTGCCTCACTAATAGAAGCTCTGTAATGTCCATTTAAGGGCCACATCCCACAGCCACTGATATTTGTCCAGGGTTCTTACAATGCAGGAAGCCTGACATGCAAATCTGTCAGGGATTACTTAGCACCTCTTAGATGTGGGGCCCCTTGTTCAAAGGCTTCTGAGTGCCTAATGAAGGGTTTCCTACTAAAACCCACTCCATTCCGTGCTGCTGACCCCCCTTCTTCCTTTGCCTCCTTCCCTTCAATCCCCATTCTAGGCTGCTTTCCCACTGTTACTCATATCACCTGGGATCCAGTGATGATATTAGATTTTGGATGTGTGTTATACCAGCAGCTACTATCCCTCCCCGCCCCACCCTGGATTGGTCAGTAACTCTCAAAGGACAGGACTTCCACCTCTGGGATCCTTGATACTGGGGAAGGCTGAGTGGCACTTAATACAGCAGGAGCTTCCTAAAAGATGTCAATTGTTTAGCTGACAGATAAGGGATACAGAAAAATTAAGTGAGTTGCCAAGAATGCGGGTAAATGTAAAGCTATACACTCGAGTGAAAAATAGAAAAGCAGAATGTTTTTGAAGTGGTAAGACTGAGAAATGTTTATATTTAGAGGGCTAAGGTGTCCTAGTATGGAAACACAGAAAACTTGCTGAACAGCAAAGGGATTACAGAACTTCTGAATGACAAAATCTTACTGAATATAAGAAATAGGAGCCAGAGTAAACTTATGGTTATTGAGCCTGCTCCGCCATTCAGTATGATTATGGTTGTTCTTAGGCTTCAACTCCATTTCCCTGCCCATTCCCCACATCCCTTGATTCTCAGAGACACCAAAAATCTGTCTATTCGGCCTTAAATGTCGTGGACCATCCACAACTCTTTGGGGAGAGAATTCTCCCCATGAATGAAGTATTTTCCCTTTATCTCAGACCTAAATGATCGACCCCTTCTCCTGCAACTAGAGTACACCATAAGAACACAAGAATGGAAGCAGGAGTAGGCCACCAGGCCTCATCAAGCCTTTCTGCCATCTTGCACCATTCAATATGATCATGGCTCCTTTATGTCAACTTCAAAATCTTTTTCTGTGCCATTTGTCCATTTCCTCTAGTCCACTATTTATCCACCTCCATTTTAAATATTTCTATTGATCCAGCCTCCATTACCTCACTTCTCAAATTTAATCTGGAATTTGATGGTATAATCTCCCTTTTACTATGACATTACTAATTAACCCAATGTCATTACACAATATTAAACTTAAGATAGCTTCAAAACATATTGGTCAAAGACTGTCATGAAAACATTTATTTCACAAACTCACCTTCTCAAGTAGACCATTCTTGCTAATTTGATTGTTCAGTATGAAATTAAAGTCCCCCCCAATTAATTGTTTGTTATAAGGTCCAATATTTGTTTAATGTCCTGTCCAATGATAGGTGGTCTGTGAACTACTTCATCTTTTATAACTCTTGCAATTTTTACCCATATTGATGCTATTTCATGATCTTCTGAGGCCAGAACCCTTCTTTCTAATGTCCTTAAGTTATCCTTCCTCCACCTTTCCATCTCATCTGTCTTTCCAAATTAGTGTGTTTATTTATTTATTATTTATTTCAAAACCTTAATCGCCTTGTAAACATGGGGGCAATTCTTCCAAAAAAGTTCTAAGTGCTGAACTTGCAGGAAAACTGGTGTAAATCATGATTGTTTTTTCAGTGGGAGATCACACTCAAATCTCCCATACTCTGTGCAATGCAGAGGTCACAATTGTGACTAACATTAAAAGCTCAGGGGACAGAGCATTTTTATAACGGAAATGGAACTCTGTGCGTGTGCATTGGCCTCAAATTTTCAATCTACAGTTTGCTGGCCAGCTCTATTACTGCCAGGCCAGGACCCCTGCAGTGCTGCCCCTTGCAACACCTCACTGCCTGATCGCAGCCCCCATGACCATTCCCAGGCCAGTCCTGACCCATCTCCCATTCTGGAGCATCCTGACCTAGAATCCCACTGCAATGACAATTTCCCCCCGAGGAGACACCACCACCTCCAGGCTAGCAGATAGAAGACAGAGGGTGGTGGTTGATGGGAGATATTCATCGTGGAGTTCGGTTACAAGTGGTGTGCCTCAGGGGTCTGTTTTGGGGCCCTGCTATTTGTAATTTTTATAAATGATCTGGATGAGGGTATTGAAGGATGTATTAGTAAATTTGCAGATGACACTAAAGTCGGTGGAGTGGTAGATAGTGAAGAGGGGTGTTATAGTTTGCAGAGGGACTTGGACAAGTTGCAGAGCTGGGCCGAGAGGTGGCAAATGGAGTTTAATGTGGAAAAGTGTGAGGTAATGCACTATGGCAGAAATAATAAATGTGTATAGTATAGGGCTAATGGTAGGATTCTTAGTAGTCTTGATGAACAGAGGGATCTTGGTGTGTATGTGCATAGATCCCTGAAAGTAGGCAGTCAAGTCGAGAAGGTTGTTAAGAAGGCATATGGATTCTTAGCTTTTATTGGTAGGGGGATTGAATTTCGGAGCCGCAACGTCATGTTGCAACTGTACAAAACTCTAGTGCGGCCGCACTTGGAGTATTGTGTGCAGTTCTGGTCCCCACATTATAAGAAAGATGTGGAGGCATTGGAGAGGTACAGAGGAGGTTTACCAGGATGTTGCCTGGTATGGAGGGCAGGTCTTATGAAGAGAGGCTGAGGGATTTGAGGTTTTTTCGTTAGAAAGGAGGAGGCTAAGAGGGGACCTTATCGAAACATATAAGATGATTAGAGGTTTAGATAGGGTGGACAGTGATAGCCTTTTTCCTAGGATGGAGAAAGCTAGCACAAGAGGACACAGCTTTAAATTAAGGGGTGATAGTTATAGGACGGATATCAGAGGTAGGTTCTTTACCCAAAGGGTGGTTCGGGAGTGGAATGCCCTGCCTGCAGCAGTTGTAGATGCGCCAAGTTTGGTGGCATTTAAGAGGTTAGTTGATAAGTTTATGGAAGAGAAGGGAATGGTTTAGTTTGGAGAGTCATTGCTTTTTTCATAATTGGTCGGCGCAACCTCGAAGGCCGAAGGGCCTGTTCTGCGCTGTAATGTTCTATGTTCTACCTCTGAAACTGACCACCACTCCTCCCAGGCTGCCCCAATTGCTAGCTTCCCTCCCATCCTCACTGATCTCCATTCAGAATGGCAGCAGTCCCCCCTCTCCCCCCTCCCCCTACCGATTGTTCCTAGGCCCCACTCCCTTAGCCCTGCTCCATGGCACCACCCCTTGGCCAGTGATGAGGGCACAGGCTAATACTGGCAGGGTGCCCATGCGAGGGGGCACTACCTCTCTGTCATCTGACCCCCGGGGGACCCTGATTGCCACCTGCTCCAGCAGGATCTTCTGCCACTTCCCCAAAAGTGGACAGCTCGTATGAACCCCACCGGAGTGAAACTGTACTGGCATGGCGGAAGATGCTAGCAGTCCCTGGCCTGCAAATCACATTAAAATAACATGAAAGTCAGATTTAAATCACTTAGCTGCGATTCCTGCCGGTTTCCAGCATGGTTCTGACTGGCGCTTAGAGATGCACGAATCGCCCCACGTCGATTCTCCTGGCCCACCACACTAATTTTTAGTGCAGCAGGCAGAGAGAATCGCCTCTATGTCTCTATAATGACATCATTTGTTAACTCCAATAATTGTATATGGTGAAGGAATAAGTCTAAAGCTTATATTTTACCTTAAGCGTGTTTATTCTCAGAACATCGTAGCAAAGGGCCAACGTCTGTTCCCCACACCCAACTGTTCCAGCTGTGTCCATTTGTAGTTGAGCCAGTGATCATCACCTATCTTTATAAATGCAATTGGCTAAATAAATTTAGTTGCTGACACATTCCTTTATCTTTCTTTTCAATTAGAGCTTTAGGAAAAATACATCGAGAACACATTTTCTCAAACTAAATAAACGGCATCAAAGTCAAATATTACAGACCACACATTTATATATATATACACACATAAATTTGACCATTTGATAGGCAACATGACAGCTCAGTGACTATCGCTGTGCTGTGCAGATACATGGATTTGGGCCTGTGTCTGTGGGAGTTTGCGCATTCTCCCTGTGCTTGCATGGGTTTTCTCCGGGTGCTCCGGTTTCCTCCCACATCCCAAAGATGTGCTCTTAGGCTAATTGACAAAACCTTATCAAACGCCTTACTAAAGTCCATATATACTACATCAACCGCCTTACTCCCATCCACCTCTCTGGTCACTTTCTCAAAAAACTCAATGAGGTTAGTAAGGCATGACCTACCCTTCACGAAACCATGCTGACTATCCCCAATCAATTCATTTCTCTCTAAATAACTATAAATCCTATACCTAATAATTCTCTCCAATACTTTGCCCACAACAGAAGTAAGACTCACTGGCCTATAATTCCCTGGAAGGTCTCTCTTCCCCTTCTTAACAATGGGACCACATTCGCTATCCTCCAGTCCTCCGGAACCACACCCGTAACCAACGAGGACCTGAAGATCAGAGCCAGAGGCTCTGCAATCTCCTCTCTTGCCTCCCAGAGAATCCTAGGGTACATCCCGTCCGGCCCAGGGGACTTATCCAACTTCAAACCCTCGAGAATTTCTAACACATCCTCCCTATCCACTACAATACTCCCCAATTTGCAACCCTGTACCTCAGTGTTCTCCATAGCTACATTTCCAGCACTCTGCGTGAATACCGAAGAGAAATATTTATTCAGTGCCTCACCAATCTCTTCAGGCTCCACGCACAACTTCCCACTGCTGTCTATGACTGGCCCATTTTCTACAGAAAATGCAGATGTGTGGAATAGAGGGTGATTTAGCTAATTGGATTAGGAATTGACTGGCAGATAGAAGACAGAGGGTGGTGGTTGATGGGAGATATTCATCGTGGAGTTCGGTGACAAGTGGTGTACCTCAGGGGTCTGTTTTGGGGCCCCTGCTGTTTGTAATTTTTATAAATGATCTGGATGAGGGTATTGAGGATGGATTAGTAAATTTGCAGATGACACTAAAGTCGGTGGAGTGGTAGATAGTGAAGAGGGGTGTTATAGTTTGCAGAGAGACTTGGACAAGTTGCAGAGCTGGGCCGAGCGGTGGCAAATGGAGTTTAATGTGGAAAAGTGTGAGGTAATGCACTTTGGCAGGAACAATAAATGTGTAGAGTATAGGGCTAATGGTAGGGCTCTTAATAGTGTTGAGGAACAGAAGGATCTTGGTGTATGTGTCAATAGATCCCTGAAAGTAGGCAGTCAAGTGGATAAAGTTGTTTAGAAGGCATATGGAGTCTTAGCTTTTATTGGTAGGGGGATTGAATTTAGGAGCAGCAGCATCATGTTGCAACTGTACAAAACTCTAGTGCGGCCGCACTTGGAGTATTGTGTGCAGTTCTGGTCCCCACATTATAAGAAAGATGTGAGGCATTGGAGAGGGTACAGAGGAGGTTTACCAGGATGTTGCCTGGAGGGCAGGTCCTATGAAGAGAGGCTGAAGGATTTGAGGTTGTTTTCGTTAGAAAGGAGGCGGCTAAGAGGGGATCTTATTGAAGCATATAAGATGATTAGAGGTTTAGATAGGGTGGACAGTGATAGCCTTTTTCCCAGGATGGAGAAAGCTAGCACGAGGGGACACAGCTTTAAATTAAGGGGTGATAGTTATAGGACGGATATCAGAGGTAGGTTCTTTACCCAAAGGGTGGTTCGGGAGTGGAATTCCCTGCCTGCTGCAGTTGTAGATGCGCAAGTTTGGTGGCGTTTAAGAGGTTAGTTGATAAGTATATGGAAGAGAAGGGAATGGTTTCGTTAGGAGGGGCATTGCTTTTTATTTTGGTCGGCACAACATCGAAGGCCGAAGGGCCTGTTCTGTGCTGTATTGTTCTATGTTCTATGTTCTATTAAATTCTCCCTAAATTGTCTCAAATTTGGTTTTTAATCCATAGATGTATAGACAGGGATCGCGGGTAGAGGTGGGAACATCGGGGTGGCGGCGTGGGCTCGTTGGGCCAAAGGGACTGTTTCCCGTGCTGTTTTGTTCTTTATTCTTTGTTCTATAATTACAAGGCAAAAATTACTTTTTCAGTTTGTTATAACAGAAGATGCTCCTCTTCCAATACTTTTTGCAATTTCTTGGAGCGGGCATTTCTTTTCATAAAACAGTTGCTGTGTCAACCCATCATATCTTTAGAGATCTCCCTCTTCTAATATATTTCTGTTAACTAGATTTTTTTCAGTGACACTGGGTCATCAACATAGAACTTTTATGGGTAAACATTTCCCACTTTGCTCCTTATATATTATTCCCATTAATATTTTGGATAAGTAGATTGCTATTTCTGTTGCTAATTAGTTTCAAAGAATGAATCCTAACAGATTGATTTTCATGTTGTACAATTACTAATTTTCACACAATGCCTATTATTTACCAGGATCTTTCCATTTTTGTGCCCTTCTCTTTTGTAATACAGTAGGTCTCCCTGATGGCTTTATATGGTGCCATAAGGTTTGCTGAATTTTTCTCCTAAATCTCAGCTTTAATGAAAGCTTTTCTGCTTGTGCACGATGCATTCAAATAAATACAAAATGTAGAATTAATGTTATTCCCTTCTAGAACAAGAGGAGCATCTCACAGGACTAAAGGCAACTTTGGATTCCTGGCTGTATACCAATTGGCTATACCCCCAACCATTTGAAGAGAGACTTCATACAGTGCTGTTTGGCTGATCGGTCAGTATTTTGTATAGTAGATCACTTATCATTGTATGGTTTCTCTCATGCAGACCAGTACTGAACAGGCTCTGAGCCATAGTGTGAATAGCTATGACATTCTAATGTTCACACATTTCAAAATTTGTCATTAACAAATTCTCAACTTCATCTGTTAAGAATTTCACTCATATACCTCATCCTGTTCTATCCATTTCTCCATGACCTTTTCAATAATAGTCCATTTGTCCTTAGCATATGTTATGCTAAATTGTTTGCCTTATCTACTGACAGTAGCAAAAAAAATTCCCCTCTTTGATCCATACTTTTAAGTCCATTGCCATTGCATCATTAAATTCCCTGGCTAGAGGCAAGTTCACAACAGATGGTGTTTTCCAATATTTTATGCAAATTTCACATCAGGTGATGACTTATTCGATCTTGCATAAAACTCAGTTTTTGTGCTGATATGTGCAAACTGTCTGTAATTTCCAGATGATCTTTCTATCTACCAGATTCTGCTTCCCCGAAGGTAATAAGACTTCATGAGTTCTTTTGACAAGAAATTTCAGGTTTTGTTAATGGTAGACAGAAATAGCCTGACTTAGTAAAATGTGATTGAGTCTTCCTGAACAAGATTGCTCTATCATTCTCCTTGTCTTGCATCATCTGTCCTTTCTTTCGTTAAGATTTGCTTAACAGTAGAGATGTGTCACTCGAAATCTCATCTAGATGCATGATAATGTTAATCCTTGCTATCCTGCAAAGGAGGGCCACCCTTATGGGAGACATTAGTGTTGTCATCTTCAAATCTGAAGCACCTAGAGCTTTCATAACTTCTTGAGCTTCTGCCAATCTCATGAGGAGATACCAGATAGCAGTTAAGCCAGTCCATTCCAGCCTCTGTGAAAGTGCAACTGCTATCTAAAACTGCAGCTGATTAATCAGCCATTAAAACATTCAGTGACCAACCATAACTTCAGCATTTCGCTGATCTGCAAGAAAGGCCTGGGAAAAAGCTTGCCATTTTCTGTGGAGAACAAGTGACGACTGTTACAATCACAGCAGTATTCTCTGGCTTTTCTGTTCTATTTGTTTTAATCTGGCACCAAAAGATGAAACTATGTTTTTCAGTTTAATACTATCTCAACTGTTGTGCAACATCTACTAAACAGATTAAATCCTCATGAGGCAGTTTGTGCTGTTCAATCCTTCCAGTGAGATGTTCTTGTAAAAACAAAGTATAACAAATGAAAAGAAAACACAATTCCTTCATTGCCATTCCCACAATCATTTTTAGTCTCAGAATCATATGTTTCATGCATTATTTCAAAACTTTGATTTCTTCATTGTGGACAATATACTTGTATAGAGATACATGAAATCACACTGTTAACACTAATTAATCATGCCTTGCAACAGACATCATCCCAGGTCTCGATTCTCATATCACAAAGAGATAACCTTTTTCAGAACCTATCAGTGGGCATTTTTTTGTATTGGAATCTGTATTGAATGTTTTGTCAATCTCAAAATTCAGCCCCCCACAATTCTTTTATCTTCCGCTTTATCTGTATAGTTGTCTGTACTTGGTAGGAAGTATTTTTCAACTGTTAGGGCACAGCAACCACATGGTCTAGAAAAGTGCCTTCACTATGGAAATGAACCTTTTGTCAGTACCAAAAGTCTATCTACATGAGAAATCTGCATACAGTCAAGTAATTAAAAAACCAATATAGATTCCAGGATAAATTCAAACCTTTGTTTTCTTAAATCTACCAAAGTTTGACCATGCTTCATATGCTTCTATAAAGAATAAAGAACAAAGAACAAAACAGGCCCTTCAACCCAACGAGCCCGCACCACCACCTCGATGTTCCCACTTCTACCCATGATCCCTGTCTATGGTTATACATCTATGCATTGGAACCAAATTTGAGACAATGTAGGGAGAAACTCATCCTTTTTTATAAAAAATTATCCGAAAACCTTTAAAAGAGGTCCAATCCCTCATTATTCAAATCATTCACTTCCACATTGCTCCTAATTCCCGGTGATACCTTTCTTCTTCCAGGGCAAAGCTGTAACCTATGTCTATGCCTCAACTTTTCTCTTTGAATTTCTAAATCTTCCTTCAGCAAATGCATCCTCCACCTCACCCCCACTGTTGAAAGCATTCCCACAACCTTATTTATACAATTGGCTGGGGAACAACTGATGCCAGCTCAATTCAAGTGTAGTCCATCCCAGTACAATAGCTCACTCTTCCCTGTATACTGAGACCAGTGCCCCATGAATCAAAACCCCCTTCTTTCTACTCTTTGAACAAATTGGTGCATGGCTGAGGTAATGAAAGATTATTGATGTTCAATCTTTTAACTTGGAACCTAGCTCCTCAGATTCCCATACCATCAATTCTGGTTCTGCAGTTATATATGGTCCTGCAGACACCTTAAAGGGAGTACTGTGCTCAGTTTTTGTCTCCTCACCTAAGGATTGTTCACCAGACTGAAGAGGGATTGAGTAGATTGGGCTTTAATCCATAGCGTTTACAAGAATGAGAGAGCTTTTATGGGCTTTGACAGGGTAAAATAATGGTAGTATTTTTCACCTGGCTGAGGAGTCTTAAACACGGAATTACAACTTCTGAAATGTGATTGACCATTTCAAGTTGTTGAATTGCCAGTGATAACAGGAAGCTTCTTTACTCAGTAAGTGCCATTCAAAGTGAGACTCACATGCATTCATTTGGGTTCAAACATGCAGTCCTCCAGTCAGTCAAAAAAGGTCCACTGGTCTATAGTGTTCATTGGAATCACAATCAACCATGTTCAGGGATTGTGTTTTGTGTTTATTCAGTTTCTCTGTATCATTGATTCCCATGTGAATTCAGTGGCTAGATATAATCAGTTAGGAGGCAATTGCTCAGAAGAAGCTGGGATTGTCTTATATTCACTACAGATACATACAGATATATATGTTTCAATTAAGCTTTATTGCCGAAGTGCCTAAATGGCACAAATTCATTCCTCGCTTGGCATGAAGATGCTTATTGTTGGATCTTATTGGCTTTTCATTACCACTACTCGCATGGACTTCGTTCGGCTCTCTTCAGTTTTGGGTCCTTCTTTTTCGGGCAGTGTCGATGTGATTTTTTCTTCTCTTCCTTTGCAGTCACTGTTAGCAATATGATAAACACATAAGTATCTTCCAATAAATTCTGATAATAATATACTTATAAAGTTGTCTTCTGACAAAAAGGAACAAATAACTAATCAACAAATCCATCATTTTCTGATCAATGAATGGATCAATACCTTAGTTATAAACTTGTTGGAATTTATTTAATAAACTGCTAACAACTTAATACCAAAGCAGCCTTACCCCAGTTAGACTGATCCATTTGATCCCCAGAGTCAAATTATGTGTGATTTAACCACCCATCCCAGTCAATATTGGTGATTATTACCTCCCCTTCCAGTCAATATCTGTGTATATTCCACTCCAGTCAGTATCAGTGTATATTCCCCACCAGTCAGTGTCTATGTATATTCCCCACCAGTCAGTATCTGTGTATATTCCACCCCAGTCAGTATCTGTATATATTCCACCTCAGTCAGTAGCAGTGTATATTCTATCCCAGTCAGTATCTGTGTATATTCCATTCCAGTCAATATCAGTGTATATCCCCAATCAATATCTGTGTATATTCCACTCCAGTCAGTATCTGTGTATATTCCCCGCCAGTCAGTGTCTATGTATATTCCACCCCAGTCAGTATCTGTATATATTCTACCCCAGTCAGTATCTGTGTATATTCCACCCCAGTCAGTATCTGTGTATATTCCACCCCAGTCAGTATCTATATATATTTCACCTCGGTCAGTAGCAGTGTATATTCTATCCCAGTCAGTATCTGTGTATATTCCATTCCAGTCAGTATCAGTGTATATCCCCAGTCAGAGTCAAATTATGTGTGATTTAACCACCCATCCCAGTCAATATTGGTGACTATTACCTCTCCTTCCAGTCAATATCTGTGTATATTCCACTCTAGTCAGTATCTGTGTATATTCCACTCCAGTCAGTATCTGTGTATATTCCACCCCAGTCAGTATCTGTGTTTATTCCATCCCAGTCAGCATCAGTGTATATTCCACCTCAGTCAGTATCTGTGTATATTCCACCTCGGTCAGTAGCAGTGTATATTCTATCCCAGTCAGTATTTGTGTATATTCCCCACCAGGCAGTATCTATGTATATTCCACCCCTATCAGCATCTGTGTATATTCCATTCCAGTCAGTATCAGTGTATATTTCACTCCAGTCAGTATCTGTATATATTCCACTCCAGTCAGTATCAGTGTATATTCCACTCCAGTCAGTATCTGTGTATATTCCACTCCAGTCAGTATCTGTATATATTCCACTCCAGTCAGTATCTGTGTATATTCCACACCAGTCAAAATCAGTGTATACCACAATATCTGTGGTAGCTTGGGCAGATAGATGGCAGATGGAATTCAATCCTGATAAATGTGAAGTGATGCAATTTGGGAGAAAGAATGTAGGGGGGGAGGTATATGATAAAGGGTAGACCTATTAAGAGTATAGAAACGCAGAGGGACCTGGGGGTGCAGGAGCACAAGTCTCTGACGGTGGCAGAGCAAGTGGAGAAGGTTGTGAAGAAAGCATATAGCATGTTAGCCTTTATAGGAAGGGGTACCGAGTACAAGAGCTGGCCTTTAATGTTGCAGTTGTATAAAATGTTGGTTAGACCTCATTTGGAATACTGTGCCCAGTTCTGGTCGCCTTACTACTGGAAGGACGTGGAGAGTCTGGAGAGAGTGCAGAGGAGGTTTACCAGGATGCTATCTGGTATGGAAGGTCTGAGTTACAAGGAGAGGTTAGGCAAATTGGGGCTATTTTCCTTAGAAAGACGTAGACTTAGAGGAGATCTAATAGAGGTGTACAAGATTATGAGGGGTATAGATAGAGTAAACAGGGTTAAGTTTTTTCCTAGGATGGACTCAAATAGCACGAGGGGTCACGGGCTTAGGGTGAGGGGGGTAAGGTATAATTTGGATGCTAGAGGGAGTTTTTTCACACAGAGGGTGGTGGGGTATGGAATGCGCTGCCAAGTAAAGTGGTGGAGGCAGGCACTCTGGAGTTATTTACGAAATACTTAGATGGGCACATGAACAGAATGGGAATGGAGGGGTATAGAAAACTGATTTAAAATGGGGATCATGAGCCTTGAGAGTTCCTGGGAAGTGTGTAAATAGATGATGATATTGATGTACTTGTTTTTATCCTACAAGTGCTTTGGTCCACTTTGTTGTCTAATGAGGGACATACATGTGATGGGTCGTGAGAGGGCTGCTCTTGGATTTTTTTATCGAGAGTATCCTGGTGCTTCACGTCGTCAGTGTATGCTTGACCTGGACCATTTGATGGGCAACACGACAGCTCAGTGACTATCGCTGTGCTGTGCAGATACATGGATTTGGGCTGTGTCTGTGGGAGTTTGTGCATTCTCCCCGTGCTTGCGTGGGTTTTCTCCGGGTGCTCCGGTTTCCTCCCACATCCCAAAGATGTGCTCTTAGGCTAATTGGCAAAACAAATTCTCGCTAAATTGTCTCAAATTTGGTTTTTAATCCATAGATCTATAAACATAGACAGGGATCACGAGTAGAGGTGGGAACATCGGGATGGCAGCGCGGGCTCGTTGGGCCAAAGGGACTGTTTCCCATGCTGTTTTGTTCTTTGTTCTTTGTTATATTCCACCCCAAAAAGTATCTATGCATATTCCATTCCAGTCAGTATCTGTGTATATTCCACCCCAATCAGTATCTGTGTATATTCCACCCCAGTCAGTATCGGTGTATACTCTATTTCAGTCAGTAACTGTGTATTTTCCTTTCCAGTCAGTATCTGTGTATATTCCACCCAGTTAGTATAAATGTATTCTCCACTCCAGTCAGTAATTGTGTATATTCCCCACCAGTCAAAGTCTGTGTATATTTCACCCTAGTCAATATTAGTGTATATCCCATTCCAGTTAGTGTCTGTATATATTCCACTCCAGTCAGTATCAGTGTACACTCCACTCCAGTCAGTATTGATGTATACTCCAGACAGTATCTATGTAATATCTGCTCCAGTTAGTTGCTGTGTATATTCCACTCCAGTCAGTATCTGTGTATATTCCACCCCAATCAGTATTAGTGTATATTCCTCCCCAGTCAGTATCTGTGTATATTCTATCCCAGTCAGTATCTGTGTATATTCCATCCCAATCAGTGTCAGTGTATATTCCACTCCAATCTGTATCTGTGTATATTCCACCCCAGTCACTATCAATGTGTACTCCAACCCAATCTGTATCAGTGTAGATTCCACCTCAATCTTTCGTGAAGGGTAGGTCATGCCTTACTAACCTCATGGTTTCGTGAAGGGTAGGTCATGCCTTACTAACCTCATGGTTTCGTGAAGGGTAGGTCATGCCTTACTAACCTCATGGTTTCGTGAAGGGTAGGTCATGCCTTACTAACCTCATTGAGTTTTTTGAGAAAGTGACCAGAGAGGTGGATGGGGGTAAGGCGGTTGATGTCGTATATATGGACTTTAGTAAGGCGTTTGATAAGGTGGCCCATGGAAGACTTCTACAGAAAATGCAGATGTGTGGAATAGAGGTGGATTTAGCTAATTGGATTAGGAATTGGCTGGCAGATAGAAGACAGAGGGTGGTGGTTGATGGGAGATTTTCATCGTGGAGTTCGGTGACGAGTGGTGTGCCTCAGGGGTCTGTTTTGGGGCCCCTGCTGTTTGTAATTTTTATAAATGATCTGGATGAGGGTATTGAGGGATGGATCAGTAAATTTGCAGATGATACTAAAGTTGGTGGTGTGGTAGATAGTGAAGAGGGGTGTTTTAGTTTACAGAGTGACTTGGACAAGTTGCAGAGCTGGGCCGAGAGGTGGCAAATGGAGTTTAATGTGGAAAAGTGTGAGGTAATGCACTTTGGCAGGAACAATAAATGTGTAGAGTATAGGGCTAATGGTAGGGCTCTTAATAGTGTTGAGGAACAGAAGGATCTTGGTGTATGTGTCAATAGATCCCTGAAAGTAGGCAGTCAAGTGGATAAAGTTGTTAAGAAGGCTTATGGAGTCTTAGCTTTTATTGGTAGGGGGATTGAATTTAGGAGCCGCAGCATCATGTTGCAGCTGTACAAAACTCTAGTGCGGCCGCACTTGGAGTATTGTGTGCAGTTCTGGTCGCCACATTATAAGAAAGATGTGGAGGCATTGGAGAGGGTACAGAGGAGGTTTACTAGGATGTTGCCTGGTATGGAGGGCAGGTCCTATGAAGAGAGGTTGAAGGATTTGAGGTTGTTTTCGTTAGAAAGGAGGCGGCTAAGGGGGGATCTTATTGAAACATATAAGATAATTAGAGGTTTGGATAGGGTGGACAGTGATAGCCTTTTTCCTAGGATGGAAAAAGCTAGCACGAGGGGACACAACTTTAAATTAAGGGGTATGAGTTATAGGACGGATATCAGAGGTAGGTTCTTTACTCAAAGAGTGATTAGGGAGTGGAATGCCCTGCCTGCAGCTGTTGTAGATGCGCCAAGTTTGGTGGCGTTTAAGAGGTTAGTTGATAAGTATATGGATGAGAAGGGAATGGTTTAGTTAGGAGGGGCATTGCTTTTTATTTTTGGTCGGCACAACATCGAAGGCCGAAGGGCCTGTTCTGTGCTGTATTGTTCTATGTTCTATGTTCTATCTGTTGAAATGTTTATTACCCTATACCTCCTGCCTCAGTCAGTGTTTACACAGAACAAAGAACAAAACAACATGGGAAACAGGCCCTTCGGTCCAACGAGCCCACGTCGCCACCCCAATGTTCCCACCTCTACCCGCGATCCCTGTCCATGTTTATAGATCTATGGATTAAAAACCAAATTTGAGACAATTTAGGGAGAATTTGTTTTGCCAATTAGCCTAAGAGCACATCTTTGGGATGTGGGAGGAAACCGGAGCTCCCGGAGAAAACCCACGCAAGCACGGGGAGAATGCGCAAACTCCCACAGACACAGGCCCAAATCCATGTATCTGCACAGCACAGCGATAGTCACTGAGCTGTCGTGTTGCCCATCAAATGGTCCAGGTCAAGCGTACACTAACGACGTGAAGCACTAGGATACTCTCGAAAAAAATCCAAGAGCAGCCCTCTCACGACCCATCGCGTGTATGCCCCTCGTTAGACAACAAGGTGGACCAAAGCACCTGTAGAATAAAAACAAGTACATCAATATCATCATTTATTTACACACTTCCCAGGGACTCCCAAGGCTCACGATCCCTATTTTAAATCAGTTTTCTATACCCCTCCATTCCCATTCTGTTCATGTGCCCGTCTAAGTATTTCTTAAATAACTCCAGAGTACCTGCCTCCACCACTTTACTTAGCAGTGCATTCCATACCTGCACCACCCTCTGTGTGAAAAAACTCCCTTCTAGCATCCAAATTATACCTTACCGCCCTTACCCTAAGCCCGTGACCCCTCGTGCTATTGGCATGCTGAATAAAACTAGATCAGTGCATATCAATCACCGCCTTCTCACAAGAATGTATAATCACTTAAATCCACCTTCATTCAAAGAAAATAATAGATAAACCAGGAACATAAAATACTAAAACAATGCAAATCATAAACAAGGTCAAAGATCTGAGCCACCAGCAAATTCTAATAGATCATTTAGATCAAATCTTCACTGACCATAATTCCTACAACCTTCATATTTATCCTGCTAATCCTCTGACATTAAGGTTGGTTTAAGATGGCCAATCAATCTAATCCACACATCTTTGCACTGTGGGAGTAAACCAGAGCACCCAGAGGACACACACATATATCCCTGTCCCTGGTCAGTAACAGTGTATATTACACATCTGATATTTAGATAAAGTCTCTTTGCCTTCATTTGGCTTTTTAATTTTTCAGTCCCTGTCTTGTGCTATGGATATATTCCTGGATGTTGTTATTGAGCTTGTGAATTACCTTGCACTGCTGCTTTATCCTTAGCAGATGGTTCTGCTGCCTTTTCCTCTGGTACAGGAGAGGGTGCTGAATATAACATAACATAGATGTGAGTATCATAAATACAGCTACATTTATGCTTATCCCAAGCATAATTATATATTTTCCTGTAAAATGCATCAATTAGTGTCCATTTGATCAATGGCACACTGTGTCTATAAAAATTCCTTGTGCCTGTAAATATAGCAGTATTTGATACCAGTTTCCATATATATTTAACAGTATCCATTTATATACATTGTCTTTGTATATAGTCAGCATATGTATATTTGCCAAAAAATCTCTGTATATGCAAATCACTATCAAGCATGCTAATGTCAATCATCAAAGGAAGCCTTTGCCATTTTGGACAGTTTTTTAGAAAGTTATATCCCCAAGGATATGCTATAAATGAAGGTAACCTGTACCAAAAGACCAATAAAATCTCCCAAAGCTCAAATTCAAGGATGGTGAAAAGGAGATATGAAAGACTGTAACATCAATGATAACAAGTAGGAAATTCTAGCTGGCTTCGGTGTCTATTTACCAGTTAGTGTTTGTATATTTCTTAGTCAGGTTCTTTACATTAGATGGTTAGTGTTAGTCTATACACCAATCAGTATCTGTACTTAGATCAGTCAGTCAGTTGATGTTTAATCAATTGCAAGACAGTATCTGGGTAGGATGGTACGGTGGGAATGTTACTGAACAAGTATAAGAGGGGTTTTAAAATAACTCGGGACTAAAAGAAAAAGGGCCAATCCACCTAACCTGCACATCTTTGGAGAGAATGGATGTTTGTGGTGGGGATGCCAATCAAGTAGGCTGCTTTACCCTGGATGGTGCTAGCTTCTTGAGAATTTTGGAGCTGCACCCCTCAGGGCAAGTAGGGAGTATTCCATTATACTCCTGGCTTGTGCCTTGTAGATGGTGGATAAACTCTGGGGAGTCAGGAGGTGAGTTACTTGTCATAGCCTTTGACTTGCTCTTTTTATATTTATATGAGTCATCCAGTTCAATTAAGAGAAAAAGGATGGAACAAGGCTCAGATGTAACATAAATAGATGTAAAATAAACAGACTCCTATTCAAAGACTACAGCTCAGCCAACACTATTATTCCTACGAGTCGCATCTCCAAACTTTGTGGCTTGGAACTTGGCTCTTCCCTCTGCGACTTAGACTTCCTAACCCACAGACTGCAATCAGTAAGGATAGGCAACAACATCTCCTCCATAATCATCCTCAACATCGATGCTCTACAAGTCATTGTCTAAGCCCTCCTTACATACCTCTGACTGACTGTACGGCTAAATTCCTTGCCAACTCAATTTTCAAGTTTGATGATGACACCACCAAGTGGGTCGGATCTCAAACAATGCGATTCACAGTACAGAAGAGAGATAGAAGGCAGGATTTTAAAGCCTTGTTGCACCTGCTTTTTTGGGGGAAAGGTAAGGGGTATGCTCCGGGGGGTGCAAATGTGGGAGCTGTGCTACCATTCTGGAATCTGTAGGGGGTTGAGAGTAGTGTGTGTAGCTGGGGAAATCTGGGGGCTTTTGGATGGGGTGTATGTGTTGCTAGGCTGCGAGGTTTGAGCAGCATTCTTAAACCTCTCTATCTGTCTCTCCTCTTCTGCCAATTTCCAACCTTCCGTCCAAGTTCACAAGATGGCTTTTGCGATGCAACCGATTGATCTTGTCATTCTTTTGCCTGCTGTTGGAACTGAGAAGGAGGAGCAGGAGGATGAATTGTAGGCAGAGGAGGCCCAAGCTTTACTACTCACTGGAGTAGAGAGAGACATGGCCACCACAGGCAGGATGAGCAGCCATTTGGAGGCGGGGGGGGGGGGCATGCAGGAAAAGGAGGCAGTGGAGACCCTGACAGTTCTGTGCAGGGTGTCCTTTAAGTAGCTGTCAGACATTGCATGCTTTCCCGGTGAAGAATCAGGAAGATGCATGAACAGAAAGGGCTTCCATTCAATAAATGGGCAATTGCTGTGTGACCATCAGCTGAACTTTGTGCATGTCTGCGCCAAACACTCTGGTAACGTGCAAGCCGCTTCACGCTGAGGATTCAGACATACCAGAGGTCTTTGAGGAGGAATGGCCTGTAGGGGACTTGGGGTCCCCGCTTCGGACTTGGCTGATGATGCCTGTGCAGAACTCTGAGACTGAGGCACAGACCGACGTTGCCACCAATAAAATAGTGCAGCGATGTATAGGGCTCCTCAAAATGCAGTTCAGGTGCCTGGATTGCTCTGACGGTGCCCTCCAATACAGCCCCTTGATATTGTCACAGATTGTGGTGGTGTGCTGTGCCCTACACAACCTGGCACAACAGCAAGGAATATACACAGATACTGATTGGGGTGGAATATATACAGATACTGACTGGAGTGGAATATACACTGATACTGAGGCCAGCAGTCTATCATGCCCCATAGCCTATGATACCGTGGCGATCATCTTCTGGAGGGCCTAGACCTTGAGGGCCCTAGCTGGCTTGGACATTTCCATGACACTTCCACCCTGAGATGCCCAATATCAGGAAGGGAGAGTCAGAAGGTGCAGCCACAGCTGCTGTCTCCTAAATGGAAAGTGCTGGAATGGGCTGCAGCCTTTCCTCTTCCCCCAGGGTTCCTGTAGACCCCTGGGTCACTCCATGGGACAGTGGTCTTTCTGTAGTGAGTTCCAGAAGTTCCAGTGTCACTTGGCCCTGCCAGTCCTGGAGGATCACCTGCATTCTAGGCATGGTAATTGAGCCCTCTGCGATGGCCACCAGAGTCGGGGGCCACTTATCAATGGCTGCAACAAGTGCCCCCTGAGACTGGGCCATGCTCTGCAGCCTCTCAGCCATTACTCCCTGTGACTGGGCAACATTCTCATGAGCTGCTGCCAGAGAATGCTGTGTCTCAGTGTTATCCCTTTGGGTCTCCCGTAAACTCTCGAGTCTCTCAGCCATGCGTCGCAGAATCTTGAGAAGTTTGATGAGGCCTTCAGTTAGGGCCTGCTACTATTCAGCTGTAGCCTTCTGGGACTCCGCTGTAACCTGCTGTGACCTGGCCATTGCTTGAAACTTGCCATTCAATGGTGAGGATTCCCTGCTCAAGGCTTTCCACTGTAGATGTACCCTTGCAGTATTGGTCTGGGAGCCACTCAAGGCAGGCAATAGCTAATCCATCTGAAAGCTTTGGGACTCTTCCCAACAATCTCACAATTGGTGCAGTGTTGCTGTCAGCCCTTCCTGCTTTCCCTGGCTCTGTTGCTGCATCTCCAGCAGCTGAGGGAGATGATTGTGTGCACTGGGTTTCAAATGGGCTATGCATATTTAAGTTCTACCTTAAATATGCTAATTCGCTTTGTATCCTTTCTGGGTGTGAAGCAGTTCATACCATTGGAGAGGGGTGAGGAACATATAAACCATTTGGTGCTGGGTAGTTATCAGATTTTTAGCATCACATTCTTTTCCCAACTTGCTGCGTGTGACGAGATGGTAAAATCACACCCAATATGTTTGGAGTGGACAAAGGCCGCTCTTATTCACTTAGGAGTATGAAGTTTTGGAATTCTCAGCCCCCATATAGGCTGTCAGTGTTCTGTTGTTGGGTATATTCAAATTTGAGGTTGATAGATTTTTAACTTCTAAGGGAATCAAAAGATTGGCATCGGCTGGAAGAATTGAATTGAGGTTAAGGATTAGTCATGACCATAGTGAATGGTGAAGCAAAGATGAAGGGCCCAATGATCTACGCCTGCATCGATTTCTTGTGTTAGGAACATTGGAAAATGGAACAGGAGTAGACTTTTCGGCTCCTCAAGCCTCCTCTGCCATTCAGTTAGGTCATGGTTGATCATCTATTTCAATGCCATTTTCCTGGGCTATTCCCATAACCCTTAACATGATTGATATTTAGATATCTATCGATCCCTACTTCAAACATATTCAGGTCTCTGGAGTAGAGCATTCCAAAGATTTATCTTCCTCTGAGTGAAGAAATCTTTCTTCATCTGAGTCCTAAATAGCCTACCTCTCATTTCTTATGTAAACACAAATACATGCACACACGTAGATGGCAACATACATTGACATAGAGATATGTAGCAGACACACATATATATGATTATGCAAAATTTCATGCATACACAAAGATACAGATCCACGTAACTAACACACATTAATACATATACACTTAAAAACATTCACAAATGTTCTTTTCACAACAGGTCAGTATAAATGATAAATAACTCGATTCTTCCTTGTTCCATCTCACTTGGGATACTTCATCCCTACCTTGAGGTGGTCCTTCAGTTGCCATCTCTGTGGGTTCAGTAGGAACTTCAAAAACAGGATAGCTGTATCCAACATCCAGTGGAAGTACATTATCGATAAAAGATTCTGCCTTAGCGATATTCCCACGTGGCTTATACTGAGCCACCACAAAGGCCCCTTTATCACTCACGACATATGCAATCCCCATTTCTGTGGTATCCTTCCATATCAGCTGGGTAAAGTGCTCTAATGGGAACAGGTAAAATAAACATTTAGCCTGGTTTGTGTCACTTCTGCTATCTCTGTGCATGTGTGTTAGTATGTGTAAGTATTGAGTATGAATGAATTTGGGTATAAATGTGGCACATATGTGAGGATGAATGTATGGGGCATGCATGAGCAAGTGTGTGTGTGTCTGTGTGTATGTATGTATAAGGATGGCACATCATCCAAACACGAGGAGAATGTGCAAACTCCACATGATAATGACCCATGCCGGTGGGTGGCAAAGTGGTTAGTACTGCTGCTTAAATAGAATCTGCAGTACAGGAGGTGGCCATTTGGTCCATTGAGCCTGCACTGACAATTCCACACAAGTCCTATCTCTGTAAACCCACATATTTACCTTCCTAATTCCCCCTGACACTAAGGGGCAACTTATCATGGCCAATTAACCTAACCTGAACGTCTTTGGAGTATGAGAGGAAATCGGAGCACCCTGAGGAGACCCATAGAGACATGGGGAGAATGTGCAAACTCCACAGACAGTGACCCAAGGCTGGAATCGAACCTGGGTCCCTGGCAGTGTGAGCAGCAGTACTAACCACTGTGCTACCCACCGGCATGGGTCATTATCATGTGGAGTTTGCACATTCTCCCCGTGTTTGTTTGGCTTTTCTCCAGGTGCTCCTGCTTCCTCCCACCCGAAGATGTGCGGGTTAGGTGGGTTGGCCAAGATACATTGTCCATTAGTGTCTGGAAGTTCAGTAGGCTAACTACATGGGGTCACAGGGATTGGAAGCATTATCCATGCAGGCTCAATGGGCCAAATAGCTCTTTCTGCACTGTAAGGATTCTGTTATTGTGTGTGTCTGTGTCTGTGTCTGTGTGTGTGGAGAGAGAGAGAGAGAGCTGACAATATTAGTGAAGAGAAAGTTAAACATTTACCTGTCTTCTCAGAGAAACCAGGTTTTTCATAGTTGTAAAACCTAATTTCAGCATACCAGGCATCAACAGGTTCTTTGCCTAAAATGATTTGAAAATGAGGCAAAGCAAGATTACAAATTGGAAAGGGCATGCAGATCTAGAGATACAAGCACAGAATGAACAAGTTGACAAATTAATCTAATTCTAAGGGCCTTTTTTAAAAGCATTTTGCAGAAAATATATTGTTAATTACTTCAAAAAAAAACAGTAGAATAGATACCCATGAGGGAATGGGCCTTGCTCAAAAGACCAGAAAATCCTGCCTGATATCAATGTACCTTCTCATTGTCCGCCCCCCCCCCCCCCGCCCACTCCGATTCCTGTGGCGGGGAGGAGGGTGGTAGAATTCCAGTGGTTGACTCTTCACATAAGTTGCTGGATCTACTGAATGTTTCCAGCATTTTATTATCAAAAGACAACACTTATGATAATGTCCCGGGAATGACTTTACTTGACTATTCTGCTGAACTTCTTATGTTAAATGTTTACTTCTTGTAATTCTTTCAATTGTTATACAAGATAATGGAAGAGATACAAACCTGAGATTTCTTCTTCAGTGACACCTGGTTTAGACCAGATATTCTCACCAAAGTTGGTGGGACTTGGCGCGATGACACCATTCTGCGTAAGGACATTTGCCCACACCTTGCAATCCTTGCTCAGTTCCTTATTAAGCGAGAGAGGTGCTGTGTTGTGATGAGATCTGTATGCATTGTGAGCATATAATGCCTCTTTCTCAAACTTAGTAATATCTGAAAATGAAATCCAGATTGTCATCAGAACTGTGGCAAACAGTAGGAACTGAACATACACCCTATTACCCACCTTTATTCCATCACAGCCCTTATTGTATCAACCCTTTTGTTCCAACCCATCCCATCCACGAAACTCCTTCTCATCCCACTCTGAAATGCTCCCCTGTATCACACGCTCCAATTTATTTGATAGTAAACACACAAGCTTTTGACCCTATTGTCTTCGTCAGGTGAATGAGGTGTTCTGGTCTCCAACAGCACACATAACAGCACAGACTATTTACAGATTACTGATTAGAATGTGAATCACCTGACGAAGACCATAGGATCGAAAGCTTGTGAGTTTACTATCAAATAAATCGGTTGGATTTAAACCTGGTGTTGTCAGACTTCTTATTGTGTTTACCCCAGTCCAACGCCAACATCTCTACATCACACGCTCCAACCAGACACATTCTTACAACTTGTCAACCATTTCGTCCCATCATTATCTCCCTATCAATTACACCATCCAATCATAGTTCTGTAGATAGAAAGTGAAGCAAAGAGATTTCAAAGGGAATTCCTGTGATGATGGTCTTTGCAGCTGAGAATGATATGATTATGAATTTAATAAGATTATTATATTTTTGGACTATAGCTTTACATTTAGACTAAATAAAGGGATCACATGCAGTGTGCTTGAAGGTAAACCTAGGTGGTTTTACTGTTAGAGATCAATAGATGACTTAGATTTTTTACTGAAAATAAAGAAGAGAAGAAGATAATAAATCTTAAGATAATAAGAAGATAATAATAATAAGAGAAGAAGATAATAAAGAAGAGATTATGGAAGAGAAGGGAATGGTTTAGTTTGGAGGGGCATTGCTTTTTATTTTCGTCGGCACAACATCGAAGGCCGAAGGGCCTGTTCTGTGCTGTATTGTTCTATGTTCTATGTTCTATGTTCTAAAGTGCAAAATATTTACATTTGAAGACAATAGCAATAGTGTCTGAGTCAACAATAAGTAGATCCTGAGTCTCCCACAGTTCCAGGAAGGTGTTAAAGTTGTTAGGTTGTAAACAGTTCTGCTGTAAACTATCCATTAATTTTTAAATGAAAGGGAGTTGGGGGTCAAACATAACTAATTAACAAAGAACAAAAGAACAAAGAACAGAACAGCCCGGGAAACAGGCCCTTCGGCCCAATGAGCCCGTGCCGCCACCCCGATGTTCCCACCTCTACCCGTGATCCCTGTCCATGTCTATAGATCAGTGGATTAAAAACCAAATTTGAGACAATTTAGGGAGAATTTGTTTTGCCAATTAGCCTAAGAGCACATCTTTGGGATGTGGGAGGAAACCGGAGCACCCGGAGAAAACCCACGCAAGCACGGGGAGAATGCGCAAACTCCCACAGACTTCTACTCAGATGCAATGTTTTTGTTGGAAAGCTTATTATTAGTCACAAGTAGGCTTACATTAACACTGCAATAAAGTTACTCTGAAAATCCTCTAGTTGACACACTCCGGCGCCTATTCGGATATACTGAAGGAGAATTTAGCACGACCAATTCACTTAAGTTGCACATCTTTGGAGTGTTGGAAGAAATTGGAAGGAGTGTTGGAGTGTTGGGGATTGAATTTAGGAGCCGCAGCATCATGTTGCAACTGTACAAAACTCTAGTGCGGCCGCACTTGGAGTATTGTGTGCAGTTCTGGTCCCACATTATAAGAAAGATGTGGAGGCATTGGAGAGGGTACAGAGGAGGTTTACCAGGATGTTGCCTGGTATGGAGGGCAGGTCCTATGAAGAGAGGTTGAAGGATTTGAGGTTGTTTTCGTTAGAAAGGAGGCGGCTAAGAGGGGATCTTATTGAAGCATATAAGATGATTAGAGGTTTAGATAGGGTGGACAGTGATAGCCTTTTTCCTAGGATGGAGAAAGCTAGCACGAGGGGACACAGCTTTAAATTAAGGGGTATGAGTTATAGGACGGATATCAGAGGTAGGTTCTTTACTCAAAGGGTGATTAGGGAGTGGAATGCCCTGCCTGCAGCTGTTGTAGATGCGCCAAGTTTGGTGGCGTTTAAGAGGTTAATTGATAAGTATATGGAAAGAAGGGAATGGTTTAGTTTGGAGGGGCATTGCTTTTTATTTTGGTCGGCACAACATCGAAGGCCGAAGGGCCTGTTCTGTGCTGTAATGTTCTATGTTCTATGTTTAAACTGGAACACCTGCAGGAAACCCGTGCAATCACGGGGAGAATGTGCAGACTCCGCACAGACAGTGACCCAAGGCTGGAATTGAACCCAGGTCCTGGAGCTGTGAGGCAGCAGTGCTAAACACTGCACCACCTTGCCACCCAAAACTTACAGGGAAAACAATTGAAAAAGTCATTTTGAGACCAAGTTACGAGTTTCCATATAAATCCACGAATATCACAAGATGACAGTTTGCTTTGTGTGGTGTGCAGCCATCTGAGAAAGCAGGAAGTTGGGGCAGAGGAAATGCTGATTTTGATGTTTACCATGTGGAATATAGGTGGGAGCTCATGTTCAGTTCGATGAGACCCAGTATTGCAGATTTAAAGGAGGTTGAAGAGTCACCTGTTTTGAGTTAAAGAATGGAATCTACAATATAATCTCACAGTTAAAGTTCATTCAGGGACTGGAGGTTGTCTGGCTGGGAAAGCAGATTCTTTTTCCAGATTTTTTTATTGAATTTAAATTCCACCATCTGCCATGGCGGCATTTGAAACCAAGTCCCCAGAATATTAGCTGAGTTTCTGAATTAATAAGATATGGGTGAGATCCTAAATGCATATTTCTCATCAATATTTACTGTTGAAAAAAGCATGTCTGAGAATTTGGAGAAATTAATACTAATGTTTTCAGGGGCGTACATGTGACAGAAAAGGAAGGGCTGGAAGTCTTAAAGCATATCAAGGTAGATAAATCCCTGAGACCTGATGAAGTGCATCCCAGGACATTGTGGGAGGCTTGGGAGGAAATTGCGGGTCCTCTATCAGAGATATGTGAATCATCGACAGCACAGGTGAAGTGCCTCAAGTTTGGAGAGTGGCAAATGTTGTGCCTTTGTTTAAAAGACCTGGGAACTACAGGCTGGTGAGCCACACACCTGTAATGATAAGTTGTTGGAAGGTATTTTGACAGACAAGATCTACAGGCATTTAGAGATGTAAGGATTAATTAGGGACAGACAGCATGGCTTTGCGAGTGGAAAATCATGTCTCACAAATTTGATTGAGTTTTTTGAAGGGGTAACCAAGAAAGTAAATGAGGGCAGTACAGTTTATGTTGTCTACATGGTCTTTAGCAAAACCTTTGATAAGCTACCACATGGTAGGTTGTTGCATAAGGTTAAATCTCTCGGGATCCAAGATGAAGTAGCCGAATTGATACAAAATTGGCTTGATGACAGAAGCTAGAGCATGGTTGTTGAGGGTTGTTTTCAGACGGGAGGCCTGTGACTAGCTGTGTGCCTCATGGATCAGTGCTGGATCCACTATTATTTGTCATTTATATTAATGATTTGGATGAAAATTTAGGAGGCATGGTTAGTAAGTTTGCACATGACACCAAGATGGCAAAGTGTACAGTGAAGTAAGTTATGTAGGATCTTGATCAATTCGGCCAGTGGGCTGACAAATGGCAGATAGAATTTAATTTAGTTAAATGCGAGGTGATGTATTTTGGTAGATTGAGCCAAAGGCAGGACTTATCTCAGTTAATAGTAGGGCATTTGGGAGAGTTATAGAGCAAAGAGATCTAGGAGTACATGTTCATAGCTCCTGGAGTCACAGGTGGATAGCATGGTGAAGAAGGCATTCGGCATGCTTGATTTCATCGGTCAGAACATTGAATACATGAGGTGAGACAACAAGACATTGGTAAGGCCACACTTGGAATACTGTGTACAATTTTGATCACCCTATTATAGAAAGGATATTATTAAACTTGAAAGATTGCAAAAAAGATTTACTAGGATGCTACCAGGACTTAATGTTTGAGTTATAAGAAGAGGCTGGATAGACTTAGACTCAGACATTTTTCTTGGTGTGTAAGAATCTTTGGGGTGATCTTATAGTGAGAGACATATATCAGCCAAGTAGTCAGTATCTTTTCCCAAAGTAGAGGAATCTAAAGCTAGAAGACATTGGTTTAAGGTGAAAGGGGAGAAATAGAAAAAGATCCAGAGGGATAGTTTTTTTCACACAGAGGATAGTGAGTATCTGGAACAAGCTGTCAGAGGTAGTATTAAAGACGAGTATAATTTTGTCTTTTAAAAAGCATTTAGACTGTTAAATGGATATAATGGGTGTAGAGGAATATGGGCCAAATGCGGACAATAGGGACTGACTTAATGTTAAAAAAAAAGATTGCATGGACAAGTTGGGCTGAAGGGACTGATTTTATGCTGTAAACCTGTATGACTCTAGAATAGTCTACTGATAATACCACTAGGCCATCACCTATCTATCTCACAATCCAGCCTCCAATCCATTGACTCTGTCTACACTTCCCACTGCCTCAGCAAAGCAGCCAGCATAATTAAGATCTCCACACACCCCAGAAATTCTCTTTTCCACCTTCTTCAGTCAGGAAAAAGATATAGAAGTCTGAGCTCACATATCAACTGACTCAAGAACACCTTCTTCCCTGCTGCTATCAGACTTTTGAATGGACCTCCTTCACATGAAGTTGATCTTTCTCTACACGCCAGCTATGACTAGCCAAGTAACACAGCATTCTGCACTGTCTCACTTTCTTCTCTATGAATTGTATGCTTTATATAGCATGCAAGAAACAATTACTTTTTACTATATACTAATAATATGACAATAGTAAATCAGATCAAATCAAAAACTCCTTTATGTTATTTAAAGTAGAAAGTGCTTACTAAAAGAAAATAATGTTTAGACAACAGTGTTATGCTAAACCTGTTCAAATCTGTTGCTTTACCTGGACTGTTGTTGTAAGTCCTGAGGTGAAAACCACCATCTTTTAAGCCGCAGGTATGGCCCTTCCCTTTGATGCACAATAAAGGATGCTGGTGAGGAGGAACTGGTGTTTGGCTGAACTACTACAATGACAATTTTAAAATTGATGATGGTGAATGTGGCTTGGTGTGAGTAAAAATACAGGAAGGTGAGTTTGGAATGATACCATTTTTATGCAGGTTAGAACATGAGAAGCCAGTCAAGAGTGCATTGGAATAGTCCGCTCCAGTGGTCACTAAGCTTTGGATAAAATTTTTAGCAGCAGATGAATTACACTTTGCAATGCCTTCATACACACCTTTCTAAAACAATCCCATCCTTTCACATTATCCTATTCTAACATTCCCCCATTCCATTACGTTCCTCCATTCTAATATACATACTGACAGAAACTGTATCCTACCCTTCAATCCATCAAATAGCCCTGACCCATTCTTAATCCGACCATGCTCCCCCATCCCATCACATCCACTTGTATATTCATTGGAAAGCATTTACCCAGTGAAGATGAATGAGCACAATGAAGGAAAGCAAAGTCAGGCAACATGGATAAAGTAAAATTGGATTGTGAGGATGAATGTGAACAAGGAGACTTGGACTGAAGATTTAGAAGGATTTTTTTTTCTTTTATTAATTTAAGTGATGTGAATATCTCTTGGCTAGGTCAGACTTTGTTATCCATTTCTAATTGCCTTGAGAAGGTGGTGGAGAGCCACCATCCTGAACCACTGCAGTTCATGTAGTGTATAAACACTCCTTCTTGTGTTTGGGAGGATGCTGTAGTTTTTGAGCCATGAACAGTGAAGAACAGCAACATATTTTCATGTCAGGATACTGTGCAGCTTGGAGGTGGTGTTTTTACGAGTCTGCTGCTATTGCCCTCCCAGATTGCAGAAATCATAAATTTGGAAGGTGCTAAGAGCTCTGAAGAAGGGTTATATGGATGTTAACAATAATACTCTCTCCACTGATGCTTCTAGACTGCTCAGTTTTTGTTTTGCTTTTACCCTACAGTAATAACTTTGGGCTGAGATTACTGCTCTGCAACAAGCACAACCTTTTGTGCTAGGTATGATTCCATTCATGTAAGCACAGTACAGAGTCAAGGGATTTTCTGATCTGCTTGAAGACAATGGACTTCTTGCTAGCTCACTGTATCCCCAATGGTACGGCGTACCACAGCGGGGCTGGAAAATCCAGGCCCCAGACTCAGGTTCATAGTTACACAGTAAACATACAAATTCAGATACCTACAAATGCATGTATGTTAGGAATATAATCAAAGTGTTTTGTGTCTTGCATGTAGACATTTACACTTATACAATGGTACAGCATGGAAAGAGCCACCAAGCTCTTCGTGCCTGTTCAGATGCTTAGCATAAGCTCGTCAATTAGTCCACTGTTCTTTCCCCATATCCATACAAGTGTCTCTTTGTCAAATATTGTTCTAATTCCCTCTTGAATATTGGGGGGTGAGGGGGTTCTCCTGTCCCATCTCCACAAGAATTGTAGCAGGTGGGGGAGATGGGTTGGGATGGTGGGGAACCACGCAGAGGTCCATTGACCTTGGATGGAATTGTCTGGTTTTGGGGCAAGCGCAACCAAAGAATCCCACCTGTTATGCTGAACCTGCTTCATTACGCTTTGAGGTAATACTTTACAGGTAAATAACATTGAGTTAACAAAAAATTTCCTTATTTTCCTTTTGGTTCCACTGTTTATTATCTTAAATCAATGTTCTTTGCGTATTGACCTCTGCCAGTGTAATCAGTTCCTCACCATCTATTTTAATCAAAACCCTTGACATTCACTCATAATCTTCTATAACATCACATGCATTCCCATTCCTTACCTATTGCACTGTCTTCACTAGTTGTTTGTTGGGAACCTGTATCCAGCTTATCTTTGGAATCCAAGGAAAGTGAGTCGGTTGGTAGCACGTTTGTTTGGAAGGAATGTTGGTCAACGATATTTCCAGCAGGACTGTACTGTGCCACTACATATATCCCCTTGTCACTCTTTGCATACGAAATGCCAAAATGTGTGGTTGCCAACCATACCATCTGGGTAAATTGGCCTATAAGAAATAAACAAATAGGTATTTATAGCCTGTTCATGTGTACAATTTACAGATGTGTGCACAAATATGTACACATTTGTGACACAAATTTGTGACTCATGTATCTTTACAATTATATAGCATTGATATTGATGAACAGGAAAGAAAGTGATCCATGAAGTCAGCTTCACATAGATAAACATAAGTTTAAACACATCCCTGTATATTTCCTGCCCCATTCTCTGCTGCAGCTATGTAATCTCCTGGGAGAGGCAAAAATCACACATTTTTGTTATGTTCGTTCATCAATTTACAGAGATACTGTATGCAAATGTGCATTAATGCCAAGTGCACACATCTGCAAATTCTTACAATTCACTTCCCAAATGCCCTTATAAATAATGGAGAGACCATGGGCAGAAAGGTATGCTCCACCTGGCACAGTCACATTCTGGATAAGTGGCATGAAAGAAAGGCAGTGAATAGGATTATCTTTCTTTGGATTCACTCTTCTAATTGACCACATGGTTTCAAGTATTCTGGACCCTTCACCATTTGGTTGGCACAACTAGATATTCCTCACTAATTCTACATTAGGCTCATTTGTGAGAAATTTGTCACCTGTGATATGGTTTCACAACCGACCCAATAACATATGAGGCAAAATAGCTCTTCCATCTTTCCAGCTACTCCTAACCACAACAGGAACAGCCATATGCAGATACACCTTCATCAAACTGTAAATCACTACACTCCTCTAAATATTACAGTCATACAACAACTGCAGCAATGTCCAGACAATGCAAGTAAAGAACATTGCAGGGAAGAATTTATTTTTGCACTGAAATGCAAAGTTATAAACATCCTAAGATTTCATCACACTAACTGCAGAACGTTTAGGGCTTTCATGATTAAAGTGATCAATCATACACATCATGCATTCACAATTATATCCATAATAAATCTCTTATTTACAAATATCTGTTACAAATCTTTCAGTATTTTCCAAAGTTAGAAAACATCTCAATCTCTCATAAGTCAGTCTATCTCTGTACTATAAATCACCTACACAGGAGGTCACATGGAACATCTCAATAATTACAATAATTCAGCAATTCAGGTAGGAAATTATTGTAAATTTGAGGTTCATTGTGCCTGTGCCAACTCTTTGGCAGAGTTATCCAATAAACACCACTACCTTATTCTTTTTTCTCTTTTGGCTCTATATGTTTTTTTTTCAATTGTACATCCAGTTCCTTTCCCAAATTTACAAGTGAATGTTCTTCCATCACCTTTTCAGGAAGTAATCACATCATTACTTGCTGCAGAAAGAAAGATTTTCCTTCTCTCCCCTCTAGTCCTTTTGTCAATCAATTTAAATTAGCGTCCTCCAATTGCAAGCTTTCCTGCCAGGTCCTCCTTTTCCATCTATCAAATTCCTTCATAATTTTGAACAGTTCCATTAAATTGGCTGTAATCTTCTCTAAATGAAGAAGAGTAGTCCCAGCTTCTTTTAATTTGAAATACCTTATTCTTGGGCTCCGACTCTAACACTGCAAAGTTAGCCTGAGGTTAGTATTGATCCCATTTATGCTGTAAATGAGAGTACTGACAAGCTTCTGCTGAAATAAAGATTCTCTTTTAGACTGATGCAAATTTCTGAAAGCTCAGAATGTTTCAAATTTCACAAGTTTCAAAATTCTCCAAAAATTCAATCCTTCAACATTACACTCTGCTTAATGTACAGATTTGCAGGCACCAGACTTTAGTTCTAAGAGGAAAACATTTACAAATATTACAACATATCAGAGTTCTTACTGGTAAATTCCATACTGCACCTCCTCACCCCCACCGTTGCTCCACCTAGTTTCAATATGAGATGCAGCTGGGGACAATCCTCTATGCCATTCACTTGAGGTGCTACTACTAGTGAAAAGACCACTTCACCAATGAGCTGTGAAGGTTTCATTTTTTGAACTCTATTTTTCACCATTAGGTACAATCCTGAAAGTACTTACGTGTCGAAGTGCTAAAACCAGGGTTGTTAAAGTCGTAGTCACTGATTTCTTTATACCAAGAAACGACTGGATCCTTTCCTGAAATAAGACAACACATTGTTAATCTCACCTAGTAAAAGTTGTGAGATCTGACATCAAAAACGGAACTGACACAACAAAATCAGCACAACATGTTCATAAGTTCAAGCATGAAATCCCTCGAATTGGTTGCAGCCCCTTGCAATGTGTAATTCAATCAGGTTGCTGCTAGCTGAGATGAGAACCAAGAACCAAACTTGCATTTATGTTGGACACAAAATGCACTACAGAAATCTTATTGAACAAAGTACAATAAGTCACAAAAATACAAAGAGGGATGATAAGAAGAGGGGAAAGAAATATACACCTGAAGGTTCTGTGATGTCTTCCCCTACCCAAATATTCTCTCCATTCATGGTGCGACTTTGCTCCATAACTCCAGTTATTGCAAGGTACTCTGCCCATTGTGAACATTCCTGTTGCAAGCTGATACTGTACTTGAGAGGAGGTGCTTCATGCAAGTTTCTGTAGTGATTATGGGCCTCCAAGGCTTCTATCTCAAACTTGGTCATCTTTGGTTCTACAGATAAAACACAAACATCCATTCATCAGCATTGAACAGAGCAGACTAATCATACAATTGCCCAGACTCCAATCACAACAGGTATGTAAATACAAATACATCTAACCACATCTGTCACTAGTGGTGTGCCACAGGGCTCTGTACTAGGACCCCTTCTATTTGTGGTGTATATAAATGACTTGGAAGAGGGGGTAGGTGGTGTGATCAGCAAATTTGCTGATGACACTAAGATGATTGGATTGGGGGGTACTGAGGAGCAGTGCCTGGCAATACAACATGACATAGATAGGCTGGTAGATTGGGCAGATAGATGGCAAATGGAATTTAATCCGGATAAATGCGAGGTGATGCATTTTGGCCGGAATAATGTAGAGGGGAGTTATAGGATAAAAGGTAAAACTATCCGGAGTATAGAGATGCAGAGACACCTGGGGGTGCAGGTTCACAAGTCTCTGAAGGTGTCAGTACAGGTGGAGAATGTGGTAAAAAAAGCGTATGGTATGTTAGCCTTCATAGGTAGGGGTATAGAATACAAGAGTAGGAGTCTGATGTTGCAGATGTATAGAACGTTGGTTAGGCCTCATCTGGAGTACTGTGTCCGGTTCTGGTCGCCGTACTACAGGAAGGATGTAGATGCCCTGGAGAGAGTGCAGAGGAGATTTACCAGGATGCTGCCTGGTATGGAAGGACTGTCTTACGAGGAAAAATTGAAAACACTGGGGTTGTTTTCCCTTGGAAGACGTTGGCTGAGAGAGGATCTTTTAGAGGTATATAAGATTATGAGGGGTATAGATAGAGTAAATGGTGGTAAGCTTTTTCCACCATTAGAAGTGGATAGAACGAGGGGTCACGGGCTCAGGGTGAGGGGGCTATGTATAAGACGAATATTAGAGGGCATTTTTTCACACAAAGGGTAGTGGGGGTGTGGAATGCACTACCGAGTAAGGTGGTGGTAGCAGGCACGCTAGGGTTGTTTAAGGGTCTCTTGGACAGCCACATGAGCGGTCTGCAGATAGAGGGATATAGCAGGACTGTTTGAATATCAGGAGGACCAAATCGTAGTAGACTATCTTTAGTTTTGTCTCGGGAATGTCTTAGTTTTTTTTAGCATGTTTAATTAAGTCTTATTTGTTTCCGCAGGCAATTCGGTCCACCTTGTTGACCAACAAGGGGCATGCATGCGGCATGTCGTGTGAGAGCTGCTCTTGGAGGTTGCTTCAGGAGTTGCCTAGTGCTTCATGTTGTCAGTGTATGCTTAAACTGGACCATCTGATGGGCAACATGACAGCTCAGAGACTATTGCTGTTGCTGTGCTGACACATGGATTTGGGCCTGTGTCTGCGGGAGTTTGCGCGTTCTCCCCGTGGTTGCGTGGGTTTCCTCCGGGTGCTCCGGTTTCCTCCCACATCCCAAAAATGTGCTCTTAGGCTGATTGGGCAACAAATTGTCACTATATTGGTCCCTATATGGGAATCTTCAACAATAGGCATAGCCTAAAGACAAGGATATGTCATTAGGACGTTAGGACGGCGGCATGGGCTCGTTGGGCCGAAGGGCCTGTTTCCCGTGCTGTGTTGCTCTTTGTTCTTTGTTCTTGTTCATAATCATATCCAATCACACAGTAGTGGGACAACAAACATTGATCACTGGATATCATTCGAAAAAGACTTCAGGCACGTGTTTGAAAATTGATATGACTGTGGCTTCAGCATTGCTCCTCCTTTGAGATATATCTAAAATCATACTTTGGCCAAGCTTTTAGCCAGCTCTCCTTATGTTACCTTAAGTGGCTTACTATCATATTTTGCCTGAAAATGTTCCTGTGATGCTATGTTACTTCATAAAGTGCAAGTTGCCATGATATTTGTTGTGGTAGGATCAAGAGAGGACTCCTGAACTGTTAACAAGTCTGACAAACAAAGACCCTTTGTTTGGGAGAATCTAGCACGGGAAGGGTCATTGTGCAAAAATAAGGGACCACTCACTTACAATAGAGATGAGGCAAAATTGTTTCTCTCAAAGGATCATGAGTTCTTGGAACTTTCTTCCTAAAAAAATTATGGAAGCAGAGTTTTTGAATATTTTTAAGGCAGATATGATTAGATTCTTGGTAAGCAAGAGCTGATGGCTTACTGGGAGTAGATGGGATTCAGATTTGAGATTATTATTGGATCAGCCATGATCTCAGTAAATGGCGGAGCAGGCCTGAGGGGACAAATGGGGTACTCCTGCTCCTTGTTTATATGTTTCTATGTTCACAATGGAATTGTGCATTCATATGGAGGAATATCAGTAAATAGGAACATGTAACAATGGGTTCATGAAATGCAGTAGGTACAGTTGGTGCACTAGCTAAGCATCCAACTAGTTGGGTTATTCAATCATTCAGCACCATCCATATGAAAAATACTATCCAGCCAGCAACAAATAAACCCTGTGCAGACAGCCATCCATGTACACGAACCCAGCAGCCAAATGGATCGGCAGCAATAGTTCAAGGAGATGGCTCATCAACATTTTCACAACATATAAACATATGAATTAGGAGCAGGAGTAAGCCAAATGGGTAAGTATCAATATTATGAAGACAAAAAGAATGAGGAGGGCTGCTGGTGGTGATTGTTGGATTTGCAGCCATGATCATGAAAAGCAGACAGAGTTGCACAAACATTGACTTATACATAGTCTGGCAGTATCTGTGAAGAGAGAAAAGAGCTGACATTTTGAGTCCAGATGACACTTTGGAAATACTTTGACAAAGTGTAATCTGGACTTGAAACATCAACTCTTTTCTCTCTCTACAGATGCTGCCAGACCTGCTGAGATTTTTCTAGCATTTTCTCTTCTGGTTTCAGATTCCAGCATTCGCAGCAATTTGTTTTTATTGTCTTATATTTCTTTGCTGAGAGCAAAAAAGGCAATGTTGTGCATTCTACATTATTTCTGGCATTTAGACTGAAGCACCGGCAGCAATCTTTAGCCAAAAGTGCTAAGTATCATCTCAATCTCTTCCAGTGGTCCCCAGTATCTCAGATGTTCAGTCTCCAGCCAATTCGATTCGCTCCACGTGATACCAAGAAACAGTGGGAGGCACTGGATACTGCAAAGTCAAAAGTTCTGACAGTATTCTGCTGAAGACTTGAGCTCCCCTAGCCAATCTCTTCCAGTTACAACACTGGCATCTACCCAACAATGTGGAAAATTTCCCAGATATATTCTGTACTCAAAAAGCAGGACGAATGCAATCCGGACAGTTAGTGCCCCGTCAGTCTACTCTTGATCATCAGTAAAGTGATGGAAGAGGTCATTGACAGAGCTGTCAAGCAGCACCTGCTCAGTGACGGCCACTTTGGGTTTTGCCAGGGTCACTCAGATCTTGACCTCATTACAGCCTTGGTTCAAATATGGACAAAAGAGCTGAATTCCAGAGGTGAGGTGAGAATCACAATCCTTGACATCAGGCTGCATTTGACCAATAGTAGCATCAAGGAACCCCAGCAAAACTGGAATCAATGGGGGCAAACTCTCCACTGCTTAGAGTCATACCTGCCACATAAGAACATGGTTGTGGCTATGGAGGATCATCTCAGCTCCAGAACATCTCTGCAGGAATCCCTCAGGATAGTGTGTTTGGCCTAACCATCGTAAGCTGCTACACCAATGACCTGCCCTCCATCATGTCAGAAATGGGGATGTTCGCTGATAATTGCACAACGTTCAGCACCATTCATGACTCCTTAGATAATGAAGCAGTCCGTGTGCAAATGCATCAGATCTGGACAATATCCAGCTTTGGGCTAATTAGTGGAAAGTAACATTCACCGCTACACAAATTCCAGACAATGACAATCACCAATAAGAGACACTCTAACCACCATCCCATGACATTCAATAGTGTTACCATCAATGAATTCCCCACATCTTTGGGATTACCATTGACTGGGAACTCAACTAGGCCCACCACATAAGCACAGTAACTGCAAGAACAGGTCAGAGGCTAGGAACAATGCACCAACTGATTTCCCAAAGCTTCTCCACCAACTACAAGGCACAAATCAGGGATATGATGGAATACTCCCCACTTGCCTGGAAGAGTGCAACTCCAACAACACTCAAGAAGCTTGGCACCATCCAGGACAAAGCAGCCCACGTGATTGTCACCACATCCACAAACATCCACTTCCTCCACCACTGACATTCAATGGTAGTACTATGTACTATCTACAAAATGCACTGCAGCAATTCATCAAAGATCTTAGACAGTACCTTCCAAACCCAAGGGCCACTTCCATCTAGAAGGACAAGAACAGCAGACACATGGGAACACCACCACCTGCAAGTTCCCCTCCAAACCACTCATCATCCTGACTTGGAAATATGTCACCATTTCTTCGCAGTCAGTGGATCAAAGTCTTGAATTGCCTCTCTAACAGCATTGTGGATCAACCCACAACACATGGACTGCAGTGATTCAAGAAGGCAGCTTACCACCATCTTTTCAAGGGCAACTAGGAATGGGCAATAAATGCTGGCCAGCCAGCAATGTCTGTGTCCCATGAAAAAATAAAGAAAAATCATCGTCATAGGTCCACAGCCACAGTAGAGAATTTCCTTGCATGGAATTGGAGCACCAAGATAAAGGGAAATAAAGTTGGAATTGGGATACGCTAAATCCCTGACATTATGTTGGAAGATTTAGATTGCTTGGTGAAGCACAAGAATCTGAATGCACTTCATACAGTCAGGGATAAGCTCTCCAAACTCTGTGAAGTTGATTGGCCCAGGTCTTGTGCAGCAATGGTCAGCAGAGATAGACTTGACCAGCCAAGGCACAACTGCCAAACCACCAGTGGCTGTGTGGCTCAGTTTAGAGTGGATTGGGCTGGTGTCTCCCACCAATGAGAATGTATGGAGCTGCCAGCAAATCCTGCTTGATAATTAGGTTCAGACAATCAATCATCCCATGCCTATTTTAGGCCTAAGTAACCATTATGGCAGGCACAACAACATTCCTTGCCTAAACTGTTCATTTTTGGTGGTTACGTTGTTCCTCTCTTAATGCAGTCCTACCTGCGGATTCTGCTACAGCTGCCTCTGCTGCGCTGGGCTCCTCTCCTAATCCTGGTTCTGGTGTTTCAAGACTTAAACCTGTAACACAGAGAGACAATTGTGGAATACTTTTTGAGAGAGAAAACATTAATGGTAGGGTGGCAAAAAAAAATGTGGTGAGTAGGTGAGAAAGTGAGTAGATTTTATGGAATTACATAGACTATACATCACAAAAAAAATGCAATCAGCCCCACATGTCCATGCCAGTGTTCATATTCCACTCAGGCCTTCTACTATCATTATATAATCCTATTAGCACAACCTTGAATATTTGCTTCTCCATCATACATTACACAGTTGTTATGAAACTCCACTGATGTAATGTGCAAAAGTGTTCCAACCTGAAACATTGGTGTCATATGGTGTCTTTTCTTTTGGATATTAATGTGGAACATTTGCAGAAACAGACAGAACTCAGATCTCTCTTTGGTTAAACAACAAATAAAAAATTATTTAGAGGAAATATAATAAAGCACTGCAAAGAAAAATCTTATATTCAACAAATTAACACTAAGCACTTAGTCCCTCAAAGACTGAAAACCCCAAAATATCTGTTTCTGTTGTTATCATAAATATAAATGCCATTTCCCAAACAACTATCTATTGGTGAAATTTAGTCAGTGATTATCCCATTGTACAGCTTAAGTGACTAGGAGTTGGGGATAGTCTTTAGTTCAGTGAAGAAAACATCTTTTGCACAAACTAGTTTTTGCCTTCAGCACTCCATCTCTAGCTGAGCTCTGTGCTGAAGATGATGCTCCCTCTCTCTTTTTGCTGCTGCTTCTTCAATACTCCATCTGTGTCTCACCTGCTTTCTGGCTCACCACATTCTGACAACTAATTGTATCAAACACCCTGTTCCCTATTATATCCTTTCTCGTGGCAGTTTAATTTTACTTCTGCAAAAAAATTCTTTTTAATAATATTCTACCGTTTTGCAACACAATTTATCATCATATATAACTATGCTACTCTTTTGATTACTCTGTGTAAAAGTGAATTTTACATTCTCACTATTCACTGAGTAATTAAGTTTCTTGTGAATTCCCTATTTGATTTCTTGGTCACAATTTTATATTTATGGCTTTTAGCTTTCTCTACCTGTCCCTTATTCTGAGATTTCCAGGAGGTGTCGTCTCTGTTTCTATCTGTGTTGGGCCATTATTTTTGAAGAGAAAAGAGAGCCAAGTATATTTATCCTTACCTGATAGATTTAATAGTCTAGGATATTATCCTCAAAATCTTTCTATGCCTTCTCTCCAGTGTCTACAGGCGCTTTTAATGAAATGGCAACCAGAGCCATACGTGTGGTCTAATCAAGATTCGATATAAGTGCAGCGTAACCCTTGTATTTTCCAGTTCTTTCACTTTGTAAATAAACCTTAGTATTTGGTTTGATTTACTTCATGGCAGGTGAAAAGCTGAGATGCTGACGTTTAAGTGGGTGAGTTTAGAATGTGAGAAGATGAAAAGGTAAGAGAAATAGGTGGGATGGTGACCAGCTGGAGTAGGTGAGATTCAGAATATATGAGACGAGAATGTTAGAAACAGGAACGATTCAATTCTTCAAGTCACTCCGCCATTCAATGAGATCATGGTTGATCTTCTACTTCAATACTGTTTCCCTGCACTTTTCCCATATTACTTGAAGTTTTTAATCTATAGAAATCTATCATAGAACATAGAACAATACAGCACAGAACAGGCCCTTCGGCCTTCGATGTTGTGCCGACCAAAATAAAAAGCAATGCCCCTCCTAACTACACCATTCCCTTCTCATCCATATACTTATCAACTAACCTCTTAAACGCCACCAAACTTGGCGCATCTACAACCGCTGCAGCAGGGCATTCCACTCCCGAACCACCCTTTGGGTAAAGAACCTGCCTCTGATATCCGTCCTATAACTATCACCCCTTAATTTAAAGCTGTGTCCCCTCGTGCTAGCTTTCTCCATCCTAGGCAAAAGGCTATCACTGTCCACCCTATCTAAACCTCTAATCATCTTATATGCTTCAATAAGATCCCCTCTTAGCCGCCTCCTTTCTAACGAAAACAACCTCAAATCCTTCAACCTCTCTTCATAGGACCTGCCTCCATACCAGGCAACATCCTGGTAAACCTCCTCTGTACCCTCTCCAATGCCTCCACATCTTTCTTATAATGCGGGGACCAGAACTGCACACATTACTCCAAGTGCGGCCGCACTAGAGTTTTGTACAGTTGCAACATGATGCTGCGGCTCCTAAATTCAATCCCCCTGCCAATAAAAGCTAAGACTCCATATGCCTTCTTAACAACTTTATCCACTTGACTGCTACTTTCAGGGATCTATTGACACATACACCAAGATCCTTCTGTTCCTCAACACTATTAAGAGCCCTACATTAGCCCTATACTCTACACATTTATTGTTCCTGCCAAAGTGCATTACCTCACACTTTTCCACATTAAACTCCATTTGCCACCTCTCGGCCCAGCTCTGCAACTTGTCCAAGTCACTCTGTAAACTAAAACACCCCTCTTCACTATCTACCACACCCCCAACTTTAGTATCACCTGCAAATTTACTGATCCATCCCTCAATACCCTCATCCAGATCATTTATAAAAATTACAAACAGCAGGGGCCCCAAAACAGACCCCTGAGGCACACCACTCGTCACCGAACTCCACGATGAATATCTCCCATCAACCGCCACCCTCTGTCTTCTATCTGCCAGCCAATTCCTAATCCAATTAGCTAAATCACCCTCTATTCCACACATCTGCATTTTCTGTAGAAGTCTTCCATGGGCCACCTTATCAAAAGCCTTACTAAAGTCCATATATACTACATCAACCGCCTTACCCCCATCCACCTCTCTGGTCACTATCAATCTTAGTCTCAAACTTACTGAATGACTGAGTCTCCATAGCCCTCTAGGCACAGAAATTCCAAGATTCATGACCCTCTTTCTAAGTAAAAAAAATTCCTCCTCAACTTTTCTGACCCTTATTCTGAGGCTGTGTCCCTGGTTCTGCATGATCCCCACCACCCCCCTCAATCCTTTCAGTATCTACCCTGTGAGTCCAATAAGAGTTTGTATGTTTGAATGAGATCACTTTTCATTATTCTGAACTCCAAAGAATGAAAGCCCAGTCTACTTAATCTTTTCTCACAGGACAACAATCCTTCTATCCCAGGATTTAGATTGGTGAATGTTTATTGCACTCTCTCATGGCATGTATATCTTTCCTTAAATAAGGAGACCAAAATGCATACAATATACTGGCTGTGGCCTCGCCAAGTACTATGTAATTGTACTAAAACATGTTCACCCCTCTAGATTCAAAATCTAGATTTTGGCCAACATGCCATTTGCTCTCTTAATTGCTTGTTGTACCTACATGTTACCTTTCAATAACTCATGGACAAGAACACCAAGTCCCTTTGAGTTCAAGACTTTCCAGTGATACCTAACTGTCACAGCCTGCCAATATAAAAAGAACCTCTAACTATTTGTTTTCTGTCCCTTAATCAGTTCTCATAGAAACATAAAAGTTAGGAGCAGGGGGAGGCCATTTGGCCCTTTGATTCACCATTCATCACAGTCATGGTTGATCGTCTAATTCAATAGCCTATTCCTGCTTTCTCCCTATAATATTTGATCCCATTTGCCCCAAGTGCTATGTCCAAGCACCTCTCAAATACATTCAATGTTTTGGCATCAACTACTTTCTGTGGTAATAAATTCTACAGGCTCACCACTCTTGAAGAAGTGAAGAAATGTCTCCTCATCTCGATCCTAAATGGTCTATCCCAAATCCTCAGACTGTGACCCCTGATTCTGAACACTCCAACCATGGGGAACATCCTTCTTGCATCTATACTGTCTAGTCCTATTAGAATTTTATAAGTCTTTGTGAAATTCCCTTTTGTCTGAACTCCAGCAAAAACAATCTTAACCTAGTTAATCTCTCCTCATACATTGGTCCTGTCATCCTGTCAGCCTGGAAAACCTTTGCTGCGCTCCCTTGACAGCAAGAACATACTTCCTTAGAAAAGGAGATCAAAACCGCACACAATATTCTAAGTATAGCCTCACCAAGGTCCTATATGATTGCAACAACACATCCCTATTCCTGTACTTGAAACCTCTCGCAATGAAGGCCAACATGCCATTTGTCGTCCTTACCGCCTGCTGCACCTGCATGCTTACCTTCAGCGACTGGTACACAAGGACACCCAGGTCCCGCTTGCGCACTCCATTCAGGTTTCTTGTTTTGGCTTCCAAAATGAATAACTTCACATTTATCCAAATTATATTGCATCTGCCATTGATTTGCCCAACTTGTCCAGATCATGCTGAAGATCTCTGCATCCTTATCATAATTCACTCACCCATCCAACTTGGCATCATCTGCAAACTTTGAGATGTTACATTTTGTTCCTTCATCCAAATCATTAATATATATTGTGAATAGCTGGGATCCCAACACCAATTCCTGTGGCACCCCACTAGTTACTGCATGTCAATTTGAAAAGGACTCTATTAATTCGTATTCTTTGTTTCCTCTCTGCCAACTAGTTTTCTATCCATCTCAATATGCTCTCCCCAATCCCATGTGCTTTAATTTTGCATGATAATTTCTTGTGCAGGACTTAGTCGAACACTTTCTGAAAGTCCAAATAAATCACATCGACTGGCTCCCTCTTGTCAACTCTACTTATTACATTTTCAAAGAATTCCAACAGATTTGTCAAGCATGACTTCTCCTACATAAATCCTATCTGATTTTGCCACTGCTTTCAAATTCTGAGCTATAGAGTCCTTGATATGGATTTGAGAATTTTCCCCACTACCTTTGTTAGGATCCCTGGTATATAATTCCCTATTATCTCTAGCTCCCTTTTTGAATATTGGAGTGGCATTAGCTACCCTCCAATCTGTAGAGAATGTTCCTCTATAGAGTCTATAGAATCCTAGAAAATGACCACCAATGCATTCACTATTTCTAGAGCCACTTCCTTAAGTCCTTAGATTATCAGGCCCTGGGAATCAATCCTTCTTTCAGAATTCTTTCAGAATTCGCTGGACTCTGGAAGAGTGCTGGAAAATTGGAAAATGGTTAATGTTACACTGCTGTTTAAAAAGGTACCAAACAGAAGGCAGGGAATTATAGGCCGGTTAGTTTAATGTCTGTAGTCGGAAAAATGCTTGAATCTGTCGTCAAAGCAGAAATAACGAGGCACCTGGATACAAACTATTTGATCAGGCAGAAGCAACGTGGATTCGTTAACGGGAAGTTGTGCTTGACAAATTTATTGGAGTTCTATGAGGAAATGACTAGTGCAGTGGATAGAGGGGAACTGGTGGATGTGGTGTTTTTGGATTTCCAAAAAGCATTTGATAAGTTGCCTCACAAAAGATTGCTGCAGAAGGTTAAGGTGCAGGGAGTCGGGGGTAGAGTGTTAGACTGGATAGAGGATTGGTTGTCTAATAGGAAGCAGAGGGTAGGTATTAATAGGTGCTATTCTGATTGGCAGCTGGTGACTAGTGGAGTGCCCCAGGGATCAGTGCTGGGGTCTCAACTATTTACCATTTACATAGATGATCTGGAGGAAGGGGCTGAGTGCAGGGTGACAAAATTTGCTGATGACACGAAGATGAGTGGAAAAGCAAATTGCATGGAAGGTGTGGAAAGCCTGCAGAGGGATCTGGGTAGGTTGAGTGAGTGGGCGAGGACCTGGCAGAGGAGTATAATGTTAGCAAGTGTGAGGTTATCGACTTTGGTAGGAATAATGGTAGGAAGGATTACTATTTAAATGGAGAAAAGCTGCAGCATGTGACGGTGCAGAGGGACCTGGGGGTCCTTGTGCACGAATCGCAAAAACACAGTGTGTAGGTGCAGTAGGTGATTAAGAAGGCGAATGCAATGTTGGCTTTTATAGCTAGGGGGATAGAATATAAAGCAGGGAGGTTCTGTTGCAGCTATATAAGGTGCTGGTGAGACCGCAGCTGGAGTACTGTGTGCAGTTTTAATCGCCGCATTCGAGGAAGGATATATTGGCCTTGGAGGGGGTGCAGAGAAGGTTTACTAGGCTGATACCAGAGATGAGGGCATTGGATTATGAGGAGAAACTGAATAGGGTAGCTTTGTACTCTTTGGAGTTTAGAAGGCTGAGAGGGGATCTTATAGAGACGTATAAGATAATGAAGGGGATGGATAGGGTAGAGGTTAGAGACTCTTCCCACTTAGCAAAGATAGCAGGACTAGAGGGCACAGCCTGAAGATTGGGAAGGGGGTGCGGTTCAGATCAGAGTTGCGGAGGGGTTTCTTCACGCAAAGGGTGGTGAATCTTTGGAATTCTCTGCCTGATGAGATGGTGGAGGCTTCCTCACTGAATACGTTCAAGTCAAGAGTGGATAGGTTTTTAATTGATAAGGGAATTAAGGGTTATGGGGAGAAAGCGGGAAAGTGGTACTGAACCACTACAGATCAGCCATTGATCTTATTGAATGGCGGGGCAGGCTTGAGGGGCTGGTTGGTCTACTCCTGCTCCTAATTCTTATGTTCTTATGTTCTTCAATCCCATCAATTTTCTTAGTACCATTTCTCGATTAATATTAAGCTCCCTTAGTTCTTCTCACTAAATCTTGCATTCTCCAACATTTCTGGAATCTGATTTGTGTCCTCTTTTGTGAAGACAGAACCAAAGTATGTATTCAGTTATTCAGCCATTGCTTTGTCCCCTCTTATACTTTCTCCTGCTTCTTTTTGTAGGGGACTTAAATTTGTCTTTACCAACCTCTTTCTCTTCACATATCTATAGAAACTCTAGCGTAGTTTTTATGTTCCTTGCAATCCATGCCACTATATTCGCCCAATCCCATGTGCTATAATTTTGTTTATGTTGTATGGGATGTTATCAAAAGTCTTCTGAAAATCTAAATATACTATACCTATCAGTTGCCCCTTTTGCTAGCTATATCCTCAATGGATTTGTTAAATATGATCCTCCTTTCACAAATCCATGTTCACTCTGCCCAATCCTACCAATATTTTCTAAGTATCCAGCTATTACATCCTTTAGATTCTAGCTATTTCCCTTTGACTGATGTTAGGCTAACAGATCTGTACTTCTCCGTTTGCTCTCTCCGTGTTTTCTTTGTTGTCTTCCAATCTGCAGAGACAAGTTCAGAATTTTGAGAATTTTGAAAGACAACTACAGTGAATTCTTTCAAAACTCTGAGATATAGATTGTCAGCTCCATGTTCAGAAGATATATTTACTTTAGGTCCCTTCATTTCTCTAGTAAAATATTTTGACTAATAGTAATATCTTACTGTTCTTATTTACATTAGTCTTGTGATTCTCCATTATTTCTGGTTTTTACGTTTTCCTGTGTGAAGCTAGACACTTTGGGTGGGTCAACAATCTTAGAGCTTTCAGAACACCTCTGGAGAGAGACAAAAGGTGGGATTTTACAGCCCTGCTTGTCTGAAACTTTAAAATCCCACCCAAGGTCAATGAAGTTTTTCACAGCCCACCCCTCGCCCACTCCAATTCCTGTGGCATGCGGGATGGTAAAATTCTGCCACAGGAACACCTATCTTTCCTCTGGTAGCCCAGGCAACAACTGCTTGTATTTTAAAATGAAACTAAAACTGTATTGCTTTCCTGAAAGCTTGGCCCTTCCCATTAATCACCTGACTTTGTCCCCTGTCAATCAACCTAATCAAACTATACACTGAAATCGCTGGAGAAACTAAGTAAACTATATCCATAAATTCTACAAAGTAACACATTCCTAGACAAATCAATTCTTAGCATTTGCTACATATTTACAATACAAAACAACTTTTGTAAAACACAGTCTCTTAAAGCAGCTCCATCTTAAACAGAAAATATGTCAAAATAACAGTATTATCACAATAAAAAGGTATAAATATGCAAATCGCACTTGGGTCTACTATGAATAGTTTCAGGAAAATTTGTAATGGGAAATAAGGAAATGGCAGAGAAACCTAACAAATATTTTGACTGCAATTTTCCAACCATACAAGCCAGTGGGATCTTCTGGTCCCACTGATGGCACACTCCACTGCGGTGCAAATTCACAGTATGTTTTGTGCAGATGGTCCACTATTGGTTCCCAACAGGATCTTCTGGCCCATAGAATCCCTTCAGTACAAAAGGAAGCCATCCAGCCCATCAAGTCTGCACCAACTCTCCAAAGGAGCATTTCACCCTCTCCAGTGCCACCAACTTATCCTTGCCATTCCACAAATTTACTATGGTTAATTTACCTAATCTATATCAAGAGGCAATTTAGCATGGCCAATCCACCTAACCTGCACATTTTTGGATTGGGAGGAAACTAGAGCAGTTGGAGGAAACCCACGCAGACACATGGAGAATGTGCAAACCCCCTCCTCACAGACAGTGACCCAAGCCAGGAATCAAACCCTGGTTTGTGACCAGGTGCTGTGAAGCAGTAGTGCTCACCACTGTGCTACCATGTCACCTGCCATTGGTTTTTCTTTTAAATGCATCCCTCACTGCCAGGAAATCCTGATTAATTCTTGATTAATAAGGGAATGAGAGGTTATGGGAAAAGGCAGTACAGTTTTAGTTTCATTTTAAAATACAAGCAGTTGTTGCCTGGGCTGCCAGAGGAAAGATAGGTGTTTCTGTGGCAGAATTTTACCATCCCACATGCCACAGGAATTGGAGCGGGCGAGGGGTGGGCTGTGAAAAAGTTCATTGACCTTGGGTGGGATTTTAAAGTTTCAGACAAGCAGGGCTGTAAAATCCCACCTTTTGTCTCTCTCCAGAGGTGTTCTGAAAGCTCTAAGATTGTTGACCTAAGATAAGCAAGTACGTCTATATTTTGCTAATTAATTTTAAGGGGGTGGGATTAGGTCTGTAAGCGAAATAGTGCTCGAATTGGAACTCATACTGATAGGTTAGCCGTTAAGAATTGTATCTTGCCATGTTTATGCATTGTTCAAAGTTAAGCTAATTCCTTTGTTACAATTAAAGTGTGGTGTTGACTAGTTTGTTTTAATAAAAGCTTCTCAGTGTATCAGTAAAATCACATCTAGATTGAAACATGGGCAACATGACAGCTCAGTGACTATCGCTGTGCTGTGCAGATACATGGATTTGGGCCTGTGTCTGTGGGAGTTTGGGCATTCTCCCAGTGCTTGCGTGGATTTTCTCCAGGTGCTCCGGTTTCCTCCCACATCCCAAAGATGTGCTCTTAGGCTAATTGGCAAAACAAATTCTCCCTAAGTTGACTCAAATTTGATTTTTAATCCATAGATCTATAAACATAGGGACCACGGGTAGAGGTGGGAACATCGGGGTGGCGGCATGGGCTTGTTGGGCCGAAGGGCCTGTTTCCTGTGCTGTTTTGTTCTTTGAAACATTTTATCCTCACAGGGTGGCATGGTGGCACAGTGGTTATCACAGCTAATACCTAGGACGTGGGTTCAATTCCGGCTTTGGATGACTGTCTGAGTAGAGTTTGCACATTCTCCTTATGTCTGTTTGGTTTTCTCTGGATGTTCTGGTTTCCTCTCACACATCAAAGATGTACAGGTTAAGTGGATTAACCATGCTAAATTGCCTGATAGTGTTCAAAGATTAAGGTTTTAGTGGGGTAAATGTGTGGGGTTACGGGATAGAGCAGGGTAAAATGCTCTGACAGGTAGTCAGTGCAGACGGAATGGGCTGAATGGCCTCCTTCTGCACTGTAGGAATTCTATGATTCTAATGCCAAAATAGAAAACTGATCTAGTCTGGCTTCATAATATATTTTGGGGTTTCTAATCAGATATTCTAACATAATACACTATAAAATCTTTTGCTCTATTTTTATGTTTTTCGCTAGTTTATTCTCACATTCTATATACCCTTTCTTACTCTTTTTCTTGGCTCCTCATTTGTGGAATACTAAAATATTCCCAATCCTCTGGCTTCTCTTTTTGGTAACTTTATACACTCTTCCTTTGACCCAGTACAATCCAATACAACACATCTTTGTTAGCTATGGTTGGAACACCATTCTTGCTGTGTTTTTTGTGTATTAAAGGAATGCTATTTTTGCAAACTGTATTAACTCTTGAAATATTAGCCATTGCCATCCACCGTCATACATTTTGAAGTAGTTTCCCAATTCATCAAAGCTAGTTTGCCTCTCAGGTTTTTATAGTCTCTTTTTCTTCAATGTAAGGCCAGATTGAACTACATCACTTTCAAATGGAATGTAAAATTTTTATCATATTCTGGGCCTGAAGCTTATACTTTTTGTATACACGTGATCACTGACCCATTCCCAGTTACGACTAGACTTCAGGCATAGCAACAGAATCTTGATCAATTGGGCCAATGGGCTGACAAATGGCAGATGGAGTTTAATTTAGACAAATGCAAGGTGATGCATTTTAATTGATTGACCCAGGACAGGACTTATTCAGTTAATGGTAGGGTACTGGGGAGAGTTACAGAACAAAGAGATCTAGGGCTGCATGTTCATAGCTCCTTGAAAGTGGAGTCACGGGTGGACAGAGTGGTGAAGAAGGCATTTGGCATGCTTGGTTTCATCGGTCAGAATATTGAATACGGAAGTTGGGACATCTTGTTAAAGTTGTACAAGACATTGGTAAAGTACATTTGAAATACTGTGTGCAATTCTGATCACCCTATTATAGAAATGATATTATTAAACTAGAAAGAATGCAGAAAAGATTCATTAGGATGCTACTGGGACTTGATGGATTGAGTTATAAGCAGAGCCTGAATAGACTGGGACTCTTTTTTCTGGAGCACAGGAGCTGAAGGATGACCTAATACAGGTGTATGAAATAATGAGGGGCATAGACAAGGTAAATAGTCATTATCTTTTCCCAAAGGTAAGAGAGTCTAATGCATAAGTTTAATGTATAGAGGGGAGAGATACAAAAATGTCCAGAGGGGCAATTTTTTCACACAGAGAGTGATAAGTGTCTGGAACAAGCTGTCAGAGGTAGTGGTAGAGGCTGGTACAATTTTATCTTTTAAAAAGCATTTAGATAGTTACATGGGTACGATGGGTATAGAAGGATATGTGCCAAATGCAGGCAATTTAATTAGCTTAGGGGTTTTAAAAAAAAAGGACAGTATGGAGAAGTTGGGCCGAAAGGCCTGTTTCCATGCTGTAAACCTCAATGACTCTATGATTTCACACTGGTTGGCCAATTAAAAGCTACCTAGCAGGAATGTGCCTTGCCATTGGAGCAGCAGTGTTAGCAGGGATGGGAGCATAGTGAGTTCTGGATGCAATGGGGATCAGGAGGGGGCCCCTCTCTCTGAAGACTGGCAGGAGTTGGTGAGTGTTTTATATTAGAAAGGATTGCAAGTTGCTATAAGAGTTGATCATATGATTGATGGTGACATCATTAGAATATATGCTGAAACTGCTGTTTAACTTTCAGTTTTATATTTGATGCAGAGCTGAAAGCAACTCTTCAATAAAACCTGTTTGTTACTTTGAATCCACATGCACAAGACATTTTTTTTGTTGAAAGCTACAATCTCTAACATGTTAGGACATTATAGTGAGGAACCTCAAGGAGCTGCAGACATTTCACTTTGCAGAAGTGATGGCCTCAGCACCCAGTGGCACATCTAATGGGAGGACAATACCAGGGGGCATTCTGTACCCCTGTTCCTTGAATGAGTGCCTGCACACTCTCATGGAAGCAGAAAATTCCAGGCAGGATATCCTAATACCATGGAATGGCAAAAGGATGCCATCCCATCAGATGGCCTGAATGGATATGGCAGCCCAGAACAGTGAGCATGATGTGGTGCACCACACATGGATTCAGTGCCGTAAAATGTTTAATGATCTTCTTTCTGCACTCCACAAAGGTGAAAGCCAACTTGATATGTATATAGATATCTTGGAGGGTTGTCACTTGAGGATGGTCACTGTTTGTGGCACTCATGAGTATGAGATGCAGAATGCCAAATAGCACATATTGCTGTAGTGGCCAAGGCTGAGAGATGTGTCTGCTTGCCTTAGAAATCATAGAAGTCCTACAGTGCAGAAAGAGGTCATTCGGCCCACTAAGTCTTCACCGATCACAATTGATTGTATGGGGTGAGGAGATGGGGATTGTGGAGGTGGGGTGGGGGGGGGGTCGTTTGGTTATGATCATTCTTTCTTAAAGGTTTTGTCACAATTATTACTTAGACTTTTTTCAACCATACTAGATCCAAAATAGCCCATTCCTTGGTTGGTTAAAGAGAACCAACTCATATATAACTCAAGGATTTCACTCCACGGTGTTCATTTGTGCAGTCTATATATAGATTAAAATATCTCTTGATTACTGTTTTATCCTTGTAACATGCATGCCTAATTTCCCAACCTATACTGTGAGTTACATTGCCACTGCTGTTTGGTTGCCTCTAAACAACTCCCATTTACGTTTTCTGTCCCTTGCTCCTTCATAGTTCCAACCAAGCTGATTCCACATTTTGATCTTTAGAATTAGGGTCATTCCTCGCTACAGTATTAATGCCCTCTTTAACAAACAGAACTACACCACAGCTTCCTGGCTTTCCTAAATGTCTTGGAAATTCAGAAAATTCCAGTTTTGGATTTTTTGTAGCCACATCTCTGTAATGACTACATATGCAAATTTCTATTTGACTGGACAACTGTGGAAGTGAATAGGTAGAAGGTAAGATGTTTGAATAGATGAGAAGTTTGAATAAGTGAGATAGCTGAGTAAGTGAGAAGTTTCAGTAAAGACTGTTACACTATTTAAGGAAATAAATAGGTGAGAGGTAGAATATGTGAATCGATGAGTCAGTTGATTAGTTTGGAAGGCTGAGGAGATGGGGAAGTTGGATTGTTGGTGTGTAGGTGGATAAGTCAAAGAGTAGTTGGGAAAGTTGTGTAGCTTTGAAGGTGAATAGATGATGTGTCAGGAGGTGAGATTTGAGAGGATGAGTAAGTCTGGATGTACAGTTTACTAGATGACATGGTGAATGGGTAAACAGGGTGAGTAGATGAGAAGGTGAAAAGATGTGAAAGTGGGAAAGGGAATGGTTTCAATAAGTGAGATGTTGAGTCCATTAAAATGTTGCGTATTAGTGAAGGTTATCTCATTCAGAATGTTGTGCAACCAAGCAGATTAGATAAAATTACTGTAGATGTTGGAATCTGAAGCAAAAATAGAAAATGCTGGGAAATTTCAGCAGGTCTGACAGCATCTGGAAAAAAAAACAGCAAACATTTCAAGGCAGGATGACCAAAAAAGGGGCACCCTGACTCACCCTGTTGGTTCTGTTCTCTCTCCACAAATGCTTACAGAAATTTTCCAGAATTTTCTGAGTACATTAGAAACTAGGAGGAAGTTCTCTATAACAGACAATTGAGTGTAAGGAACTGTTGAGAAGTGGGCGGCTCGATGGCACAGTGGTTAGCACTGTTACCTCACAGGGACCCAGGTTCGATTCCTGGCTTGGGTCACTGTCTGTGTAGAATCTGCACATTCTCCCCGTGTCTGCATAGATTTCCTCTGAGTGCTCTGGTTTTCTCCCACAATCTGGAAGACATGTTGGTTGGGTGCATTGTCATGCTAAGTTCTCCTTTGATTATCCAAACAGGCACCAGAGTGTGGCAACTAGAGGATTTTCACAGTAACATCATTGCAGTATTAATGTAAGCTTACTTGTGATGCTAATAAATAAACTTTAAGTGGGGAGGTTAATGAAGTGAGAAAGTTAAGAAGGTGAGACAATTGAACAGTTTGTGTGTAAGTTGGATGAGTGAGAAAGTTATGTAGCTATGAAAATGACTCATGGAGCCAGTCTTTACAGTGCAGAAAGTTCCTATTTCACTCAGTTATTTAATAGCAGTCACAGAATTAGTCAGTTTCATTTCCCACTCCATATCCATAATACTGTATGTTTATTTCCGACAAATGCCCATTCGATTTCCTTTTGGAATTCTTGATCTTTTTTCACCATCCTCATAGGCAGTGAATTACAAATTATTACCATTCTGCGTAAAAAGGTAATGATCCTCGTACTGATCTTTAGAGAACACCACACTCTACCTCCTCTAGTCTGAAAACAACTATTTACCATAACTATGTTCCTTAAGCCAACTCTTCATCCAATCTAACATTGCTGCTCCTATTCCACGCACGTCACTTTTTAACCAACCTTTTATGTGGTATTTTCAAATTTCTTAAAATCCAGTTAGACGTCCTCTGTTTCCCTGCATAGTCAGTCTTTCCAGTACACCCTGTCTATCAATGCCCAATACATCCACTAAACTACCACTGCTGTTTTTATTGATCTTGAATCAGCATCCTCTTTCTTTAGTAAACATCAATACAAAAGAATCTTTAGGCATTGCACATATGCCCTAAGCCTAGAGGCTTATTTCCTTCTTTGTCCCCAATTTGCCCCACCCCATCTTTTATACAACCTTCACACTTATCATTACATGCCGACGGGTGAATTTTAGGTTTCTTTTTTTATTCATTTGTGGGACATAGGCATCACTGGCTGGTCAGCATTTATCACCCATCCCTAATTGCCCAAGGACAGTTGAGAGTCAACTACATTGCTGTGGCTCTGGAGTCACATGTAGGCCAGACCAAGGTAGGGATCGCAGATTTCTTTTTCTAAAGAAGATTAGTGAACCAAATGAGTTTTTCCAACAATCGACAATGGTTTCAGGTCATCAGTAGATTCTTAATTCCAGATATTTTTTATCGAATTCGAATTTCACTATCTGCTATGGTAGGATTTGTACCTGGGCCCCAGAATATTAGCTGAGTTTCTGGATTAATAATCTAGCGATAATATCAATAGGTCATTGCCTCCCCTATGTTAACAGCCTTCTTATTTCCATGATTTTGTTTTGCCAGTTAGATTATCCTCTTCATTTTCTCTCTCAATTTATTTCTATTTGGCCTGATTCTTACTTTAGGAATTCACCTGATATACATCATACACTCTCTTCTGTTGTTTCCTCATATTCTCTATCTCCCTTGTCATCCAATGAGCATTGGTTTAATTCCCTTACATTTAGGCTTAGTTAGAATATACCATGCTATATCTAAGACATTTTGTTCAAAAAGATCACCCATTGTTTCATCACTGTTTTACTTATCAATCCTTGGCAATATTTTATTCTGGCTAGACCCCCTCTTATTCCATTAAAGTTAGCCCTCTTCTAAATTTAGGAGGTCTACATTAGATTGTTCGTTCGTCTTCGTTAGTAATCTAAACCTTATGATATGATGATCACTCTTACCCAAGTGTTTTTGAACACTTGGCTCTCTTGGTCCATTTCACTCCTCATCAACAGATTCAGCAATGCCTCCTTTCTAGTTGGACTGAGAACATACTGGTCAAAAAAGTTCTTCTGAACACGTTTCAGAAATTTCCCTCCTTCATCTTCTTTTATTCTAACATTATCCAAATTGATATTTGTTCCCAGTATCATCATTCTATAGTTCTTGGACATCACAAATCTTACACAGCAGATTTGATCCACTGAATGTTACCACTTTGTGGAGGCCTATTAGAATCCCCCCAGTGACCACCCTTGCTCTTCAACTTCAATCAAATGCATTCTGTCCTTACCCCCTCAAGAACATCCTCTCTTTGCAATGTCTTCCCTAATTTGCGCTGCCATCCTCCCCTTCCTTTTTCCTTCTTTGTATCCTTGAATAGTAAGCACTTAATTCTCACCATTTGAAGTTACTTTTTCATTTTGTTTCTACATCATATTTCCATATACTAATTGTGCTTGTAGCTCACTAACATGATTCATTACATTTTGTTTACATACATGTGCAGTAAATCTGTTTATGTATTTATCATAGTCCTTCTTAGCTGACTCCTACCTAATAGAGGACTACTCAATCTTCTAATACTAAGCAATTTTATCTCATTTTTATTACAGTTATAGCTTAACAAATTAACTAGAAAATTATTGTTGAATACTATTTTTTGACTTAAAATCATAATTTAAAAAAACAAAATTAATTGAGCAAGTGATATGTTCAAGCTATAGCACAATGGGGCTGGTGGACAGTTTGATCCCCACAACAACACATCTGCAAAAGAGAGATGCAAAAGCAGCATTTCATTTGCACCTTTTTCAATTTGGTGTATTGTATTCACTGTGATCTCCTCTATATCAGAGAGACCATGCAGAGATTGGGTGATCCCTTTGCTGAACACGTTCAGTCTGTGTGCAATCAGGACCGCGACCTTTTGGTTGTCATTTTAACACACAATCCTGCTCCCATGTCTGTCCTTAGCCTGCTGCAATGTTCCACCGAAGCTCAATGTAAACCAGAAGAACAGCATCTCAATTCCTAGCTAGGCACATTACAGCCTTCTGGTCTCAACATCAAATTCAACAACTTCAGATGATTAGCTCTACACCACTTCAACCCCTTTGTTTTCATTTCTTTTTTTTACTTTTTTTGTCTATCTTCATTTTTCGTCCCTCCTCATTCTTTCAGTTAACATCATAGAATGCGTTTGGAAGTATTTTATAGTAGTATATGTTCTCAAACAAATGAACAAACAGACTATTTTACATCCGCAATTGTGTAACAAGACAAGATTACTTATTGATCAAATATTCCTCTAAGCAAGAGTGAACATAACATAGTATCAAATTGAAAGAAAAAAATGTACAGTTCAACAAAGATTATTGTGAGATGAGAAAATTTGGAGAATTTTAGAAATTAGTGAAATATGACTCAAAATATCTGAGGGAGAAATTAGAATACAAGAGGAAACTAGCAAGAAATATAAAAATATAACAGAAAGGAGGAATATCCACAAATATATAAAATCATATACTTGTAGAGATAATAAAAAATAGCTAGAGTAAATTCTGGTTCTTTAGATGGTGAGAATGGGGAAATGAGGAAATGGAAGACACTGAACAAGTATGTTGTATTAGTCTTCACCCAACTTAATCCTCTCCTCAATCATGCATATTTTTCCCTTTTCACCAATTAATTTGGGCCAAAGGGCCTGTTTGTGCTGTAGTGTTAATTCAGCAAACATTGAAAGATCCTGATAAAATGATCAGGCCCACTATTAACATTGGGTTACAAGTACTGTCTGCTTTGTATGCAGCATTAGTTATTTATATTAAGAGCAACAATGATATAATGCAGCATTAGTTTATATGCAGCTTATGGATGATTCCACCGTGGCCAACAAACAAACCAGAAAGTACAAGTTGTACTTTAACGGCACTGTGGAATATTGTGTTAACAGGAATATTTTATTAGTTATTTATAACACTGTGCAGATGATAACATTGATTTTGGTGACTGCCTCAGCCCTCATATAGACATGGTGACAATAAATTTACATTCGAGGGAAAAGATTAATACTTGTAACCCAGGTAAACAAATCTTTTCCATTCTGTAGAATAAATAGATATTCTTCTGAGTACATAACATTCTCCAATATAATTATTTCATACAAGGGATATAATTGGATTCCATTTTTTTCAGTAATTTCACAGGATTGAAAAATCAAATGAATCTTAAGCAACAACACGGGTCTATACTGCAAGTTAGAAATGTTACAACACTCAGATGTCTCTGGGCGACACAATCTTTAAGGGGCCAGAGGACAAAATAATTTTCAATTGCATCTGTGTTTTCTTGAGCAACAAGTCTAAAGATTCTGCTGATTGCTGCTTCTCACTACAATATATTTTCAAAATCTAATATACAATACAACTTTATTACAATCTTTCAGTATCTCATAAAACTCATAAAAGCATCAAGATAGAATGAGATAATAGGTAAGTAGTCAATGATTCACTATCAGCCCATTATGCATTCCTGTCCTGCCAAATCACCCCACAAAACCCCTTCACAGTAAACTTCCATCAACAACAAAATAAACAGTACTCTCACCATGATGCAAATCTACATTCACAAGACAATTATGGATGACATAAGCCATCTAGCATAGCTCATCCCCTTCATCCAAATAACATGTAACACGCAAACACATGTATGATATGTATTTCAGCCCCTCAAGCATACTCTGCCTTTAGATAACATTGCCTGCATTATACCAGTGACTAAAACTCAAAGCACTGAGTTGGCTGTAAAGTGATTTGGAACATTATGAAATACATTTATAAATGCAAGTTTTGTCTTTCTTTCACTACATCTACATGTAGTAGGCAGAGTGATTGGAGCAATGGTGATATTGGAGGCCCAGTGTTGATTCTCTAAGGATAATTATTCACAAAGCAATCAACCTATGTTAGGAAAGTGATCACAAAGAAATCATTACACTTACAGAACAATTCAATTCTTTAGGAATACATCCTTACCATTCTGAGTTCTCTGGTACAATATACCATAAATGGTATCTGTTCCTTTCATGTTAGTGACACTATCTCTAGGATTTGCTAATCAGACTCCGTAGCTTAGGAAAAACGTAGGTTGAATTGTTGATCTGAATTTGTCAGAGAAGAATGCTACATGGTACGAAAATTCAGTACATCCTTAAATTAAGAAGTGGATTGTTTTCTCTTCCCCTAGAAATTGTCACACAAATTGTGTTGGACACTGAATTTACAGCTATGCTGGGGTGAACTTCAGAGGGAGAAGGAATTCATAAACCCTCTCCTTAATAACAAACAGGGATTTCAGTTCACAAACTTTGCAAGAATAAAATAGGCAATAGTGAGTCAAATCTTATAAAAGGGAGGGTATGAATCATAGAATCCCTGCCCTGACAACAAACCCACCAGACCCTAATTCTGTAACTGCTCCTCAGTGTTTACCCCCTGATAATCCCCTGACACTAAGGGTAAATTCAACATGGCCAATCAACCTCACAGGATAAACTGGAGCACCGGGAGGAAGACCCATGCAGGAGTGAAAATAATAGGGTAATTGTTATGGGGGACTTTAACTTTACTAATATTGATTGGAATAGCTATAGCTCGAGCTCATTAGAGGGATCAGTTTTTATGCAAAGTGTGCAGGAAGGTTTTTTGACTCAGTATGTTGATAGGCCAACTAGAGGTGAGGCTACATTGGATTTGGTGCTGGGCAATGAGCCAGACCAAGTGTTAGACTTGGAAGTTGGTGAACATTTTGGTGATAGTGACCACAATTTGGTTACATTCACCTTAGTGATGGATAGGGATAGGTGTGAAGCTGGGGGCAGTGGTTATAGCTGGGGGAATGGTAATTATGAGGCCATAAGGAGGGAATTAGGGTGCATAGGTTGGACTAGGAAACTACAGGGACTGGGAACATCTGAAATGTGAAGCTTATTCAAGGAGCAGCTACTGCGAGTCCTGGATAAGTATGTCCCTGTCAGGCAAGGAGGAAATGGTCGAGTAAGGGAACCGTGGTGTACTAAAAAAGTTAATTCGCTGGTTAAAAGGAAAAAGGAGGCTTATGTCAGGATGAGGCTTGAAGGCTCAGTGAGTGCACCGGATAGCTATAGATTAGCCAGGAGGGAGCTAAAGAGTTAGTTGAGGAGAGCTAAAAGGGGACATGAGAAGACTTTGGCTGATAGGATCAAGGAGAATCCTAAAGCTTTCTTTAGATATGTTAAGAATAGAAGATTGGTTAGGGAAAGATTAGGGCCAGTCAGAGACAGCAGGGGGAAGTTGTGCGTGGAGCCTGAAGAGATTGGAGAGGCACTGAACAAATATTTCTCTTCGGTATTCACGCAGGGAGATGTAAATATAGTTGTGGAGAACACTGAGGTACAGGGTTGCAAACTGGAAAGTATTGAAGTAGATAGGGAGGATGTGCTAGATATTCTTGAGGGTTTGAAGTTAGATAAGTCCCCTGGGCCGGACGGGACTTACCCTAGGATTCTCTGGGAGGCAAGAGAGGAGATTGCAGAGCCTCTGGCTCTGATCTTCAGGTCGTCGTTGGTTACGGGTGTGGTTCCGGAGGACTGGAGGATAGCGAATGTGGTCCCATTGTTCAAGAAAGGGAAGAGAGACCTTCCAGGGAATTATAGGCCAGTGAGTCTTACTTCGGTTGTGGGCAAAGTATTGGAGAGAATAATTAGGGATAGGATTTATAGTTATTTAGAGAGAAATGAATTGATTGGGGATAGTCAGCATGGTTTTGTGAAGGGTAGGTCGTGCCTTAATAACCTTATTGAGTTTTTTGAAAAAGTGACCAAAGAGGTGGATGGGGTAAGGCAGTTGATGTGGTATATATGGACTTTAGTAAGGCGTTCGAAAAGGTGCCCCATGGAAGGCTTCTGCAGAAAATGCAGATGTATGGGATTGAGGGTGATTTAGCTAATTGGATTAGGAATTGGCTAGCAGATAGAAGACAGAGGGTGGTGGTTGATGGGAGATATTCATCTTGGAGTTCGGTGACAAGTGGTGTACCTCAGGGGTCTGTTTTGGGGCCCATGCTGTTTGTAATTTTTATAAATGATCTGGATGAGGGTATTGAAGGATGGATTAGTAACTTTGCGGATGACACCAAAGTCGGAGGAGTGGTAGATAGTGAAGAGGGGTGTTCTAGTTTGCAGAGAGACTTGGACAAGTTGCAGAGTTGGGCTGAGAGGTGGCAAATGGAGTTTAATGTGGAAAAGTGTGAGGTAATTCACTTTGGCAGGAATAACAAATGTGTAGAGTATAGGGCTAATGGTAGGACTCTTAATAGTGTTGAAGAACAGAGGGATCTTGGTGTATATGTGCATAGATCCCTGAAAGTTGGCAATCAAGTCGATAAGGTGTTAAGAAGGCATATGGAGTCTTAGC